>OX335668.1:30640000-31240000 GCA_946894065.1 Acleris literana | reverse complement strand
CACGTCAGTTCCCAAAGCGCCACTCAACAAACACTGATACCTCTGCTTGCAGAGTATGTCATCCCACAACCTCTGAACATTAGGCTTGTCTGGCCGTTCGTCACTAGGACAAAGGATGGACCATCTTGCCAAAGCCTCAGCCTCAAACGGCACCCGAATCTCGACACCATGAGCATTTAAAATACGAGTGACAAGATCAGAGGAGCCATGAGCAGAAGACAGAAAAGAAACAAGACCCACATCCTGAGCGCGACGTACCCCAATCCCACCGTGACGAACGGGGAGAGAAGCCTGACACCACTGCGTGTCGTTTAAACTCACGTTAAGTACTGTCTCCATAATTTGCTTGAGTGTATCATCTATTAACGCGACATCTTGTTCAAACAACCAAGTTGGTGATGTTCGCAGGATGTACATAAATCGAGGTATTGTGAAACAATTGCGAAGTAACGTCAGGGACACATGGGCTGACAAATGCGAGAAATGATCCCGAGTAGAAATAAGGGCCTGATTTTTTATTTGCAAGGCAGTGCTGATACCCTCAGGAAAAATTGGAGCACCTAATAAGCTCAGCGAATCCCTATCCCGCCGCACGATTCCCGGCAATATGGATTCGAAATCCCTTAAAGAGTCCAAAGATGATGACCCACAGGAAAAAATCTCACATTTACTCTTACTCTACATTCTCTTTACTCTATTTTCTCTTTACTCTTTTTATTTGTCTTAATTAATAAAGATATTAAGTGCTTTATTTTTACCTACTTAAATACTAATATAGGTGACTTAATTTGAATATTAAGTAGATACTGCACTTGCCTTAATTTTTTATATAATAATTACTGAAGAATAACATCTTCTTCATCACTTGTATGCATTTTCAATCGTTTTTTTATTAAGTAACACTTAATTTTGTGTTTGTACACTTAATTTTGTATTCAAAATGGCGCCAATTTACCTACTAATGACAGGAAATGACTCCAAAGTTTTTTTATAATGCTAAACTCCTTGTCGTTAATGTCGACCAATCAAATCTCGAGGAGTTATTTGCACAAGGAGTTTGTATGTCGAGTATTCTTTGCACAGGAGTTTGTACCGCATATTTTTTGCGCAAGAAGGTTGTATAGCATTGAGATGGATGTCGAATATATTGGTGTGTTCTAAATTCAAACACCAAAATAGAGATCAAAAGTGCTTTTTATTCACTGTTTTCAGTGAATAAAATAAGCTTTTTATAGGGGGAATGATATAAATAATGTTTATTCACTGTGCTTTACAATGTTTATACATTCGTGTTTTTGTTCATTTACTGGGTCTCACTATGTTCATTCATTAGGATGTTTGTTTATTTACTGGGTTTTTGGGTACCTACTTTTTTATAAACTCTTCTATAACTCAAAAACTATAAACTTAATAAAAAATCGCAAAAATTACTTTCATGTTTATGAAACGACGATTTATTAAATTACTTGAAACCATTACAATTATTGATAAATACCTACAGAGTAATGATTTTTGTTTGTGAAGTTGAAAAAATACTTAAGTATTCATTCACTGGAGGGAACCCTACCGTTCGCATGAAAAGGAAAATAATTTAAGATTTTTCTTAATTTAATAAGATTAGGATACCTACCCTAAACAAGTGGAATAAATATGTCCTTTTTTTGCTTTTAGTCGCTATCATTTATTTAGATGTTCATCTTTAAGGTTGGAAATTGCTTATGGGACAGATGAACATTAAACATAATATACCTCGTGTGTTCATAAGTTTTGAGTCACACTTTTAAAAAAAAACATAATAATACTAACAGCTGTCCAATTCTTTTTCCAATTTTCAATTTGGAATGTATATGTTCTATTTGTATGTTTTTATTATTTATTTCAATTAATTTTCTTGTGATGGCGGGGGCAAAAGAATTACGTGCAACTGTCATTTCGCTATACATATGGCGGAAAAAAACCAATGGAGATTTTCCGTGTCTTAAAATGTTTTGGGATTAGCCGCAACTATAAGGTCTGTTCATCCTTACTTGTCTTATATAGTAAACGACTTTCTAACCTCAAAATGGAACTTTTTTGGCTAAAACAGCTCTTTTATCGTAAATAAAGTAAACTGAATAAACATTATGGACATGACTTTGCTAATGTATTGTCTGTGATTGCTTTATTTTGTTTAAAATAGCTGTTTTAGCCAAAAGAGATTCATTTAGAGGTTAAAAAGTTGTTTACTATATAAGACAAGTAAGAATGAACAGACATTATATATTACAACAAAAAACATTACAAGGAGACTGATTCTTCGAAACATCGTGGTCGCCCGCCGTCGTCTGTAAGGACGATTGCGATCAAAATAATCAGAGAGCGACTTCGTCGAAATTCATGTCGCACCCAGAAAAAAATCGCTCTGCAGACTAAATCTGGGTACTGACCAACGTTACGAGGTGTAATGTAACATGTTACACAGCGAGCATTCATGCAGTCGTTACGTAGTATTACAGCGAAACCAGCGAGCAATTACGTACCGACTGCATGAATGCTCGCTGTGTAACATGTTACATACCCAGCTTAACATTTCGGGTGTTGCAGTAAACAAAATACTGAAAATCAATCTCAAGATAAAGGCTTACAATCGTAGGAAAGTTCATTTCCTTAATGATCGTCTTCGTAAATTACGACGCGAACGTTGTCCGAAACTGCTTAAGAGGCATGACGCGAAAAAAATGCTCTTCACCGATGAGAAAATCTCCACGTTCGAAGAAAAGGTCAACAGACAAATAAATAAAATTTATGCCAAAAGCAGCAAAGATATTCCAGCTCCAGCACGAAATGTATCGGTTTCTCATTTTCCAGCGAGTGTGATGGTATGGTGGGGTGTTTCGTATGAAGGTGTCATTCCGCTCCATTTTCGAGAAGGCGTCAAAGAGCTCGTATAAAGAATAGAGGCTGTCATTTTGAGTAATAATCAAGGAGCGAAACTTTGGTGCCGATGACAGGCGTATGACGTCAAGCTACTTACAGACTGTTTTTTTCTAGATTTTACATTATCACTAATAACAATTTATTGGCCTCTGTTTACCGATGTTGATATTTGAGTTGAGACGGCAAACGGTACTTATAAATAAATTGACTGTCATTGTCATATTAAAAACAAAATTGTTGGAGACAATAACAAATTTATATTGAATTTTTTGTTAATGTCTTAACAGCAAAAGTAAGGAATTTAGAAAAACATTTGAAAACAACTAAGCACAGTCATGGGATGTTATGTTTGAATTTTAAGCGTTCTGCATACTTTGAAATCCAACGAAATTTCATTTAAGTAATGTTTTTAATTTACTTGTGAAAATAATATTTTTGGTTAGAATTACATGACCCAACAAAATATTTTATTCATATCGTCTTTGTCATTATTTTAATATTTACATTATCATTATAGAATTATTAAGAATCTGCGGGGTGTCGCAATATTGTTTATATAAAAGCATCCTATATGTGAATTTGCGTCATAATGACGTCACCGGCACCAAAGTTTCGCTCCCTGGTAATAATTGTTTACTCGTAGTTATTGTTAAATGTATACTTATTTGAAAATTTTAAAAACTTGACTAAATAAATAAATAAAACTTCTATGAACATTTTATTTCGTCTCAAAACTTATGAGCACACGAGGTAGGTAGTTCTCCTGATGACTTCTTGATCAAAATAATCTACTGCTGACGGACAAGTACGTACCTTTTTCTTAGTCGGAGAGGGGAATTTTTTCTTTGCTTTTAATTTGTCACTCTTACTCTTGGATATAATTTTATAAATAGATGAGAGAGAAAACCTGTAGCTTTTTCAACTAATTGGGCAGCGGTGTAAGGTGAATTAAAATTTTTCATTAGAACGAGTTCAAAATATATACCGTGCCAGGGACGTACCCGAAGGATTTTAACAGCGCGTTCCTGAGTTAATTTGGAGTTAAAAATGTTATATTAACATAGGTCCAATTCGGCTTTTTTAAATTTTAATTTTTTTCATAAGTACAAGTTAAATGGAATATTTTCGCTTCTCCAGGAAACAAATCCTTAGGACGGATTGGCAACGCTTTACTAGTAATTAGCACTTGTTTACGGGAAATCCCCTTGAAAGTTAAGTATGTTAGTAATTTGTCCCTTTCTTACTTGTGATGTTGGAATAGTTAATCGAGGAAAGAGACTAAACTGTGACATGATTCATGAATAAGAAGTTGTTAACGTATAGTAAGCGTAATAAGCATAGATTATTTCAAAACAGGATTTAGTAGAAGTGTCATTCATTAATCCTTTTTAAATGCTCAATAATTTAAAGGCTTGTCTCGCAAGCACCGTACCTATTTCAGATTTGTTTCAGATACAATGACATGATGTGTCTTTACACAAATAGGCGCATAACATACGCTCCAATTATTTTGTACATTAGATCAATTAAATTAAATTAAATAGCAACTTAAAAAGTGATGGTGCACTTTAATTGTGGCGACTTTCGAATTCATTGATAATCCATGTATTTATTCGCATGATAAACGTAATACCGATATGGCCGATGCCGATGGCGCCAAACAAACAATGTTGACCGTTTTTGGTATTATAGCTCTTGCAATTGACGATGGCGAGTGGGCCTTACTTTTGGTTAACACAAATCTGTATATGTGTCAAAGTGTGCGTGAGAATGAAAGTGGGTCTGGTAAGCATAAAAAAATAAAGAGAAAATTCTTCTTGAAGGAAGTGAAAACTTTGGTGACCATTGCTCGTGCTTACTACATTACCTACATAAGATAAGATAAAACATCGAAAACAAAAAAACTATTTATGTTCTCGCCGTGATATGCGAACTATTTAGGCATGCATGTAGTAGCGGTAGAAACCTTCTTGTTTGCATCTTCTACGAGATTGTTGTAACTCTATCTTGTTACGAAGATGACATTTGTAATGTCTCCGTATTTTCTCTCCTAAAATTATGTACAATTTTATGGTAATTAAAACCTATCTGAAGGTTTTGTCTTTATTTCAGAGGGCTTATTTTGGCCGTGTGACTAAACTTGGATAAGACATCCGTTACTCTCCCACTTGAATACATATCGCACTGAATATAGAAAGTATAATATCTCTAACATTAAAACATCGAAGTCCGAAACATCGAAAGTTCGCAACATCGAACGGTTACTATGCCGATGGTTGAAATATCGAACGTACTTGTTGGTTATGTAATCAAACATCGAATATCGATTCATCTAAAGTTAAAACATCGGAGTACGAAATATCGAAAGTTGAAACATCAAACGGTTATTATGCCGATGGTTGAAATATCGAACGTACTTGTTGGGTATGTAATCAATTACCGAATGTGGATTCATCTAAAGTTCAAATATAGAAGTTCAAAATGTCGAAAGTTTAATATCGAACGGTTATTGTAACTGAATCATAAAAGTTAGGTGCGACGACGAGCGTAGCGGGAGGAGTGTTGGATTGAACTGCGATAATTTACCGACTGACCGACCTAAATTACTCAATCTGTTTATTCAGTATACATAATACTTATTGTTTGTGAGTGTTATGTATGTTCACATAATAATAACACTGATTTACATATTTATTGATGCGTTTAATTTAATCAAAATGCGAATACAATTATTATTAGTTAATAATGATGGCGTCATATTCTGCGCGAGTCCCTAAATCTCGCGTTAGGGGGCGCTCGTCGTTTGCGTTCCTATATATGTGTGAACTATAATGTGCGTTCGGAAACTCGTAACACTCTCTCTCTCGTTATTATATTTCTAGTTACAGGTTCAACCAGTTTGGCGCTCTTCCGATTCTCTTGTTGCGCCGTGGCACAAATTCCATCTTTGGATCTACTACGTCCCCCGGTAACATAGGTTGTATGGGTTGTTCTTGTTGGCCTTCTTTCCCTGGTTCGGTGATGATAGACTGCCTTCTTTCGGGACTTGCGGGTGTGACACTTATTTTAGCAGGGCTAGGACTAGGTTGTCTCTCGTTTACCTTTATAGGACTGGGCTGCATAGTGTATTCCATCTCCGGCTGGGTTTGTGCAAGTACGAGTATTCTTCCTTCCTGCACTTGATCTGTACAATAACTTTGCCTGACCAGGTGAGTGTACGGTGTCTGGTAGGTAATTGTCGCTCATACATGACGTCTTTATTATTTGATCAATATGTCTTTGGTGTAATTTTCCATCTACTTCCACCTCATAATGTAGTTTTACCTTCCTATCTCTGATCTCCCCGAATTTCTATTGATTGCTGTCATACATTCTAATCTGTACTCTTTCTCCTCTATTGAAAACCTTGTTTACTACTTTGTCTTCATTCTTGCTATCTTTCACTGTATCTGTTCCTCTTTTTATTTAGTCAATCCTTGTTCGGTATAGTCTTTTAAACATCATCTCTGCAGGGCTTAAACCCGTAGTATTGTTAGGTGATTTCCGGTACATCATTACAAATTGATTTAGCTAAGATGCATGTACGTAGATATTATGACTGTAGATGTTTTGGCCGTTCGATATTTTGGACTTCGATATTTTAACTTTAGATATATTATCTTTCAATATTTAGATATTTACCCCTCGCACTTATATACTTGTCAGAAAGTGACGGAGGTTTTATCCACGTTTTGTCACGCGATAAACACGGATAGGCCCACAGTTCTAAATAAATTTACCATTTTTATTTTAGCGTACCTACTTCAAAATAAAAAAACGTATTATCGCTATGAATATCTTTGCGTTTTTTCCGGAGATTAGTGATGCTGACGGTACTTCGTGGCAGTTAGGGCCTGGACACATGTCCACGGCGTGCCGCGGCGTGCGTGCGTGGCGTTAACGTGAAACGGCGCGGCGCCGTAGAAAGGCACGTTGCCGCGTCGTGCAAATACACGGTGCCGTGTGACAACGACTTCAACTATTTTAAACTCTTCGCGCAGGACATTGGGCTTAATATTGCACTTTATAATGAATGACGGCACCGTGTATTTGCACGTCGCGTGCCTTTCTACGGCGCCGCGCCGTTTCACGTTAACGACGCCGTGCCTTGGACATGTGTCCAGGCCCTTAGCGTCGTGGAAACAATATGCACACCACGGACCTAAAAAAAATACGGACGTAACCTAGTCCAATCATGAGTGAAGCAGACAAAATAGCCGTCCGTTTACGAGTGTGCGTGCTTTGAGGGTTGCCATATAAATCGTCAATTTGCCCATTTTAAGGCCTTTTACCCACTGTAAAGGCCCATTTAGATTATGCAAGTTTCTTGTACAAGAATCGGCAATAATTGTATGCAATTATTTTGTTGCAATAATAGCGTTTAAGAATTGTACCAAACGTAAGGTTTAGACTGAGCAATTTTTTATTTTCTCATTTTGATTGTATGGAATGTGCAAGAAAGTTTCAATATCTTTGCTCAATAATACCATATAATTATATTGTCATCGAAATTACATAAGTATGCATATTTTCAAGAGAATCTGACAAATTAGAAGTAACTAAGTTAAAACAGAGATCCAAGACTTAATTACATTCTAAGTTTCTTAGATTGTTTGTGACTTAGTTTGTAAAAAAACCGATCAAAATCAAGTCTGACTCGCATAAGCACGGTTCCGTACCATTACTAACGGAGTTAAAGATTTCCCCACTTTTAGGCAGAAAAATCCGTGAAAAAACTGGCAACACTTATTGTCATTTTTGTTTGTAAATTGCGTCAAAGTAATAAACACATATTTATGAAAAATAACACGAATAAACATAACTTACAGGTGATAAGTGATTCCGTGTGGCTTTTTATATTTACTAATGTAGTTTTTACACGTTTTTACTACACAATGCGGCATTTTCTTCGGTGTAAAGTGATATGTCACTCGGGCTGTGGCTGGACGCGTAATGGCGGCGGGTTAACAGGCCTAGTGCATTTGTGAGACGGTAGATTGTGTATGACGGAACGAAATAACAGGCCTTGCTTGAATCGCACCTTTTGAGTATAACGTTACGTCCGTATTTTTTTTAGGTCCGTGATGCACACTTGACTTGAGCGACGGCGCGCTCGCGACTGATCGCCTTATCAGACACGCACACTAACGCAATGTGCATGTACACGTTCAACCACTAATAAAGCCCACTCGCCATCGTGAATTGCAAGAGCTCTATCAGTGGTGGTATACCTACCTACTTGACTTCTTTTGCAGTAGTGGCGATAGTTATCTGGCCTCCTCACTTGCCCTGGACACCACTAAATACATGTTAGGACTAGCAGAGCTTAGTATAACTACGAGTGAGCCACACTTAAAGTTGGAAGGCCTCTGCCGTATTCAGGGCACCTGCAGCGACTTCGCTACCGAAGTGGACGAATGGGTTAGCAGACTCTTCAAATGAGTCCACCGGGTGACTAAGCTATTTGGGTAGTACGTTTGGACATTGCTTGAACAACATCGTTTCCGATTGTTTTCTGTGTAACGGAGTTTTGTTTTTGCCTTTTTTTCCCTATCCTGTTAAAGCCAAAACAGCACTTATAATATGAACGGAAGCTCAGTTAAAACGCTAAAACCACTATAAGTAATTGATCGCCGGTTCATCCGACACGACACAACTTTACCATGCGCCGCAATGAACAAGACTAAGTACTAACTCGTATCTACCTGTGTGGCATGACAGTGCGCTGCTCTGGGTTCAATACGGCTGGTATGGGAATGTATCTTTAGCATCATTTCGTGCTTAGCGTCTTCGGGTGCCACTGAAGGAGAATCCAAGTACCTACGTACACTTTGATTCGAATAAAGCGGCTCGACCATGCGCAGCCGTTAAATTCCGGCTAAGGTAATGTGATTTCTGTTTTTTGATATCCTGTCTCTGCCTACCCCTCTAGAAAACAGGCGTGATTTAATGTACACGTATGTATGAGTCCTGTAACATATTCTTCTGAGCTACATGCCCAAGGTCGATAAAAACTAAGATTCGTGAATGGAACTTTATTGAAATCACATAGGTACAAGCAATAATTACTAAATAAAATTAGAAACGACAGCTAGTATCATTTAACCCATTCATTGCCGACGCCTCATATTTTTACTCATCACGCAGTGCCGCCACCTTCCACGCGGCAGTAACATTTTGGTATCAGCATTTAAGTACAGTTGTTTCCTAGCAAAAAAAAAAATAACTCGAGGACGCGAAATCGCGTTTTCGGCAATGAATGGGTTAACACCGATCCACATTGGTAGGCTGAAACCGAATAAATAATGCAATCACCGATTAAAGTAAGTAATACGATTTTGTCTACAAAACGATTTTGTCTCTCACAACAATGTTCCAATAAAGTATTAAACTGTAGCTTTAGAACTCATTATGGGGAAACTCCACCGAATCTAAACGTACTCGTATCATGATTCTCCAAAAGCGTGCATTTCGAATTCTTGCTGGCTTGAAACAGACGGACTCTTGCAAAGCCACCTTCACTAAATAACGTATCATGTCACACTTTATTCCCTATATTTATACCAAATAATAATGTTCACTCGACGAAATATAAACAGGTTCGATCGTAAGGGAGTGCAAGGTAAGATCACTCGTAGCACGGGCCGCCTGCGCACAGTGCCTCGTCGCATGGCGCTTGCGAGCAAAAATCCGCGTGTTATTGGCCCGACGTACTATGAGCACCTACCCACCACAGAGTACCTTTTTTATATACCGTAATAGAGACCTATCTCCGCGGTCAGAAAAGGTAACGCGAAAGTGTCGCCCTCTGAACTTGTGATTTGTAACTATCTGTCAGATTCATATACCTATATATATATACACACAAGCATAGGCACCCTGAATTACTCTTTTCAATTTATTCTAAACGTGGTGTACTTTTTTGCTGATTTTGGATTTAATAACATAGATCATGCCAGCAAAAAAGTAACCCACGCAAAAGATGATAAAATAATAACACTTCGAATATTTTATTATTTATTACAGGCTTTATTTACATCCAACTAAGTACAGAATTCAACATTAATACAATTAAAAATTAAAACTAAACGTATTTAAATTAAAATTAAACTAAGCTACACAAATATTAAAGATATAAATAATAACCACCACTATAAAAAGGGCACCCCCTCTAGCAGGTCCGCTCGCGGCATGGTCCCCATGACACTGGCTACATTACCCCTCTGGATAGCTAGCCCAATCCTTTGGGAGAGGTAAGCACCAGCTCTAGGATCTCCGGAGGATTCTATGAACCGGGAGGACAGGGCCTTAATAAAGCTTTTCATATCATCTGACCAAGGTCCCATGGTTTCCACTGCAAAAAATGAATGGCCCCACGTTATCCGGATTTAAATGTACTGGACTTTTTCGGCTAGCTCACCAGTGCATGGTAGGCACTGTGCCTAGTATGTGGGGTGACTATAGGTATTGCAAGTCATAAACACAACCAAATAATAGTTATTATCCGTTGAAAATTATAAAGTCGGTTATTTTTTGTTAACAAACTTTAGCATTACATCCATACATATAACAGATCTGCGGGTCTATTATGATCGTGTTTATAGATGCGGATAAAACTTCTGATACTTTCTGGACAGAGGCCCGTTTCACGAAGCTACAAGTTACAAATGACAAGCGGAAGTCTCGTTCTAACTCCTTTTTGCTAGAAAAGGAGTTCCGCTTGTAATTTGTAACTTGTAGCTTCGTGAAACGGGCCAGAGTATGTAAGAGCAAAAGTGAATCCACCATGATAAAGGCGACCATGATACAGGCCCTGAAATTTTACATGGAAGTGGTAAAGAATAACTCAGGGCGTAATTAATTGGTACTTAAATAACAATATAATTTTCTCACTAACCTGGCATTTTTTTTTGTCGGTACAGCTATGTTGCTGATACGATTATTCTGGCACGAATATTTTTCTTCGAAGTGCACATGACAAACAAGTCGGTACTTGAAAATATGACTATTTTCAAGTCCTAATATGGGACCTCCAACATTGTAGACACAAGTGTTAAACATCTCCTTATCCTCTCCCGGATTCGGAAACTTATGTAAAGTCTCCTTGGATCCTGAATGAAAAGAAACTAGCCCAAAATATTATATTAGCCCAGTATATATAAATGTGCCGCCAGTGTCAAACTCAAGTCAAACCGTGAATCGACCAGAAGCTACCAAATTTTACAATGTGTTGCAATACATTAAAAAAAATATCTCCCGTTAGAACATGTATCTTTTTTTGTGCTTGTGATTTTAGAATTTTCGTGTGCTGTTACTATCTTTATGCAAATACTTGGTGTAATCTTAAAGTTTTGAATGTTAAATGAAAGAAAACACCTTCGCGTCATAATAAAAAATCTACTGTAAATATAACAATGTCTTTGAGCTGGTCATACTACCCTACTGATGTTCTTTTTCGAGCAATAACACCATCTATCGCAGTTTTCTGTTATCAGGTACTCAAAGAACAGACCAGATGCCGTAAAGTGCCATCTATACGTGTGATTTAAAGATGCGCGAAAATAATACTGCCGAAGAAAACGTCATTTAGTTCCATAGGATTCTTAGCTCTTTCGCCTCCTTTTTAATTTGACATACTTATCCGTTACTTCAACCCGAATAGCCAGTACTGAGATTGTGCACCCTGCTACCCACTGACTTAAAATGTGAATCAAATGAAACATTTAACCGTCCACTAAAGAACCTTTTATTGGAGAATGCATTTTATTCAGTTAAAGAATTTGTTGACATTAAACTGTAGATCTAGGGCTCTCTAAATTGACGTTGTATTTGTATTACTTGACTTAGTACCAATTTCACCAAACGATGTTAAATTTAATCAATGTTAATCGACTGTTAGTTCATACATTTTGACAGCTGTTAACGCTCTAATCGTCTGTTAAGTGGTTAACATCGTATGGTGAAATTGATACTTAGTATTAGTATAGTTTTTTAAGTTTCTGTTATTTGTCAAATATAATTATTTATGTTATGACTGCTACTTTTATTTTGTTTTAATTATTGTACCTATTTTGATGAACCTATGTCAATGCATATAAATTTTAATGTAATTTATAATGTAATTAATGTATAATGTTTTGTGCAATAAATAAACTAAACTAAACTAATTACAGGTTCTAATTTTAATCGTCCGACTGTATCTTACGTTGGTAAAAATCTAGCGTATCGAATTTTCATGGTTAAAGGAGTCCTGCATATTCGTGATCCACTATGCGGTTGTTATGTCACTGCTAAGCAAAATTAGGCGTCTTTCCGTTTCTATTGCTGGTCATAATTATATCTTGCACTATATCTCCAGTCTTGAACAAAGGTGTTCATCCCGGTTACATCCTCGGTCGCTTATTTGGTTTGTTGCGATGCTGGATTCTATTCTATTAGGGGAGATGTGTACATAATGATCCCCCTAAGGGAAAATCTTTGCTGTGGTCAGAGTTAAATACATAATCACAAGATTTAAATTTTTAGGGATAGTGAATTTATATAACTAGGGAACAGCAAACTTATTTTTTATGATTTGTATGTGTTTTTTTAATTACGTCATGTTTTCTAAAAGTTTACTAAGGGATCATTTTAAACACATGCATGTATAAAATGATCCCCTGGATACCGTGATATTTAACATTAATAAAAATAACATCCAGGCGTTTCCTTTAATCATATGATTGCTCAAGACTACGACAATATGTAAGCGTTTGTTACTCATAAAATTTTAAGTCGTGAGCGACAAGGAGATATTTTTAAAATTAAATAATACATAATAAACAAAATTAAACTTTAAATAGTTGTAAAAAAACGTTTTAAAGTGATTTTTGAATTCTAAACTCGCGGCAGGATCTGCAAAAACTAAAAATATTTATTTTATGTTAAGGAGAAGGCAAACGAGCACACATGCCACCTGATGGTAAGTGGGACATCTGACCAATAGACATTTCCTAATGGGGTAATTTGATCCCAGGGATCATTTTATACTCACGAAAAGGGATCATTTTACCTCAATCATCAAAATTCAAGGCATCGATCGAAATATGAGTTTCAAGTTCAACATGTGGTACTATAACATTGCTTAATTATAGATGAACGTCAATGGAATATGCCAATTAAATCAAATTTTAATAAAAATCAACATGCAGAAAGTAAAGAAACTTTAAAAATAGGCGTACCATAGATTAGACACTCCCTTTTTCATATTTTTTTAATAAATCCCCGCTCTGTGCTTCCACCTCCATGACACTTGGAGAGACAACTGGGTGGGTCGCGGGGAATACGGTTAATGAGTATTTGGATAGATATCGCTAACTGTAACTCGGATATGATGGGGAACCATTTTACCTTGAGGGATCAAATTGTACACATCTCCCTATACGAGTATGGGGCCCATTTTTAACAGACTTAAAAAAAAGGAGGACGTTCTCAATTCGTCGGATATTTTTTTTAAGGACACACATGTCCGTCACTAAAGCAAAGGTTGACTGAGGGTTAAAAGGGAAAGTTACTGATTTTCATTCTCCATAATTCTCGTATTTTTTTGTGTTTTGCAAGAAAATATTTGACAATGTCAAACGATATGTAAACAATGATAATGACACTTACTAGCATACCTACTTGTCATATTCATTCATTCTTATAAATGTCATATTAATAGGCAACAAGATTAGGCCACGTTGCTGACGAATATAAACCATGTATGAGTTTTGAATGCGAGATTCATTTGATTTTCATATGATTAATTGCTTGGGATATGTAACCAGATGACTTTACTTGCCTTAAAAGTGGCAACGTCGCAATAGGCTAGTGTCCTAAAAAAATCCAATTAGTCCGTCATTTACATTATCAAAAAATATTGAACACGTACTTATTTTTTCTTTTGTCAATTAAACAAAAATCATCTATTTAAAGTAATACCCGCGCGAACAGTTGTGTTAAAGTTGTCTCTCATTGTTAAAAGTGTTAATAAATGTTTAAAGTGCTCACCCTATTAAATGTTATATATCATTGTGTAGCTATATAAGGTGCCGTTTGGTTTGTTAAAAAAATCGCAGCGGTTTGGTAGTAACAGTGAAAATCATTTAATAAAAATTTAATCATACCGTCCAATTACTGACCTACGACAACTCGCGCTGCGCTAGCGGTGCACGACTCATACCAGACGGGACGCGCTGATAACGCTGCACGCATTACATTGCGACATTGAAGTACATCGCTGCTATGGCTCCTGTCTGTGGAAGTTGTGAGAACGAGTATAGAGACGGAAATTTTATTGATTGCGTTAAATGCAACCATTCGTATCATTTCACGTGTTTGTCTATCACCAAGTCAGGCGCTGGAACACTCAAGCAAAGTGACTGGACATGCCCTGAGTGTTTGAGTAGTGACCCGAAATTATCAAAAAAGGATTTCACCCCGGTGCGAAGCGTTTCTAACGCGAGGAGCAACAAGAGGCCGGCCTTAACATCCCCCTCGCTGCTGCCCCAGCGACAAGCGACGATGTGCGCGTCATAGTACAGGATCTCAGTTCGCTCCTTAGAGAGCTTAATCAGAACATGATTGGGATTGTTAACGGACAGTTAGAACCATTGAAACAAGGAATGACCGAGATTTAAGAGTCGATGAATTTTATGAGCACCAGGTTCGACGATATTGAATCGGCACAGTCTGCCGCGAAAGAAACAATGAAGGAACTGCAAGGTGAAAACTTGCGGATGCAGACCACAATCACGGAGCTTAACCAGCTAATTAACTATATAGAACAACAGTCTCGCTCAAATAATTTTGAACTTCAATGTTTGCCGGAAAATAAACAGCAAAATCTCTTTACGATTCTTGAAAATTTAGGCAAGGCGGTCGGTTGTGATCTGAGTCAGTGTAATATACAGAACTGCACCCGCTTTGCAAAACATAATAGGTAATCATAGCACCCGACCTCGGTCCGTCATCGGCCAGTTAACCTCTCCAAGCATGCGCGATCACCTACTTGTAGTAGGAGATCCGAATAGGAGACAATTTGGACCGAGCTGTTTATTCGATAAAAAGTATTTTATACCAAATTTAATATGCTAAGCAATATATAGCGAATAGGTAGGCTGAAATTTTTCAGTCCAGTATATAATTAATTAAAAATTTAAAAATTAACTTTTTTTAAAAAAATTACATTAGCTTGTTTAATGGACAAATTACATACCAATCGAAAGTATGAAGCCTATAGAATATGCAAACGTTAGTTTGACTATTTTTTTCCCGTCAAACTATTGGGTAGGCAGGTATAAACAGGTAAGTCGGTTCTAATAATTTGCACCAAACCTAACGTTTGCATATTCTATAGACTTCGTACTTTCGATTAGTATGTAATTCGTCTATTAAACAAACATTTGCAATTTAAAAAAAAGTTCATTTTTAATTAAAAAAAATAATGATATAAGTACTGGACTGAAATTTTTCAGCCTACCTATTTGCTACATATTATTTAGCGTATTAAATTTGATATAAAATACTTTTCATCGAATAAACAGCCAGGTCCAAATCTTCTCCTATTCGGATCTTAGACCATTGCTGCCACCGCCAAATTCAATAAGTCGAATCCCGCGGACAAACTAAACACCTCTCATGCTGGTATTCCTGGAGAAAAATGTCCACTGCTTATCGTGGAACATTTGTCACCGACCAATAAAGCTCTGCACGCAGCAGCCAGACTCAAGGCTAAAGAAAAAGGGTTATAAGTATGTCTGGGTAAGAGGCGGACGAATTTACGCAAGGGAAAGTGATGAATCGGATTACGTTTATATCAAGAGTAAGGACAGTTTACAAAAAATTGTTTAATTTTATGTATACCAATATGTAATGCATGTTTTTTTAGCCCTT
The DNA here is from genome assembly GCA_946894065.1 of Acleris literana. Classification (NCBI taxonomy): domain Eukaryota; kingdom Metazoa; phylum Arthropoda; class Insecta; order Lepidoptera; family Tortricidae; genus Acleris; species Acleris literana. The sequence continues at coordinate 31,224,130 of OX335668.1, read as the reverse complement.
TATTATTACAACTCAAACTAAAAATTTATTACCAGAACAGTCGAGGCTTAAGATCAAAAACTCACATATTCTATCGTAATCTATGTTGCAATAATTACGACGTTATAATATTGACAGAAACTTGGCTTAATAGTTCTGTTCTGAGTAGCGAGTTGTTCGACGATAAGTATGTAGTTTATCGGAGAGACAGATATCAGTCTGATTTGCATTGTGGTAAAGAAGGGGGAGGAGCTCTAATTGCAAATAATAAAAAAAAAAAACTAAGCGTAACTGGGACTGGGAAAGTTGTAATGAAGACCTTTGGGTCACATTGGATATTTTAACATCTCGTCCAATTAATCAAATTCCATTTAAGCTCCTCATTGGAGCTTTTTCTGAATCACTGTATTGGAGTCCTCGAGGATATCAATTCACCTATTGGCATTTGCGGCGACTTCAATCTTGGTAATATTGACTGGCAACTCTGGTATGATCAGAATTATAATTATGTAGCTCCAAGCATTTACAACTCATTTGTAGATTGTATTAACTTTAATAAACTTATTCAGTTTAACAAAATATTGAACACATCTGGCCGTATACTTGATCTCTTTCTTTCTAATGTATCTTCATTTGACGTCGTGGAATGTTTATCTTCTTTAAGCGCAGTCGATAAGTTCCATCCTCCCCTCGATATTAAAATTGAAATTTCAACGACCAATGAACACCGATTACCCTATAATAATGTTAATCTTAAGCCCAATTTTTATAAAGCTCCTTATGACCTCATTTGCAAATACTTTGGAAGAATGTTTCTGGAGTTAAGGAATGTAGATCATATGCTCAGGGTTTTTAATGAAATTATTCAAAGCGCCATAAGTAATTACGTTCCTATGCACAAGATGAAAGTGTCACGTTTTCCGCCATGGTTCGATAGGCAACTAAAAAAAGCCTTAAACGAAAAGAATAAAATTATAGTTCGGTACAACAATTACAAGAACCCTAGAGATGCTCTTGAATTAAAATTATTAAGCAAGCGCTGCGACAGTTTGGCCACTTCTTATTACAATAAATAGATTAAGAAAGCAGAAGATGAGATTGTCGGGAATCCAAAAATGTTTTGGTCGCACGTCAAAACTAAACGTGGTGGTACTAGTGCGTACCCTCTATCAATGTCGAATGGGTCAACTATAACTTAAGATTGTGTTGAGATTTGCGAGTTGGTTGCTACTCATTTCTCTTCTGCTTACACCTCTGACGATGTTAATCAAAGCGAGGAGTATAGATCTCAGTCGTTAAAATCCTTGGAAATAGACAGTCAAAACTTAACAACACCCGTCATCGAACATGAGGCCATATACAAAAAGTTAAAAGGTATGGATTGTAGCAAAGGTGCTGGTCCAGACGGAATCTCGCCTTTTTTTATTGTATCTTGTGCATCAGAACTAGTGCATCCTTTATGGATTATATTTAATGAGTCTCTGTCTTCAGGTGTTTTCCGTCTGGCTGGAAGTTGGCAAAGGTGGTCCCCACACTCAAAAATGGTGATGACCTTGTGGGCAATTACAGGCCCATATCTATCTTATCATCCTTCGCTAAGATCTTTGAATCCCTGGTTTGCCCGCTTATTCAAAATCATTTGAAGTTGCATTTGAGCGACTCCCAACAGGGTTTTGTAAGCTCGCGATCAACTTGCACCAACTTAATTTCTTTCACTGAGTATGTGATCAATTCTATTTACTCTGGTAAACAAACAGATGTGATTTACACAGATTTCAGTAAAGCTTTTGACAAAGTTTTCCACAAGATATTATCGTATAAGCTATCAGCCTATGGCATATCTGGTTCATTGCTGGCTTTGTTCTTACTTCAATTCCAGAGATTTTTATATTGTCGTTAACGGTTTCCAGTCATCAGTACACCCAATCACATCCGGAGTGCCTCAGGGCTCGCACCTGGGCCCGATTCTGTTCAACTTTTTCATTAACGATATCCCAGGCTGTTTCATCAATTCATATTTTTTTTATGTACGCGGATGATTTAAAATTTGCCCTACCATTAATTGCCACGAAGATGTAACCCTGTTGCAAAGCGACATGAACAACTTAGTAACATGGTGTAGCAACAATAAAATGTGTTTAAACCCTACTAAATGCTCGCATATAAAGTTTTCCAGGCAACATAATCTTACACCCTCGAACTACCGCATAGGCTGTTGCAATGTAAAGGAGGTGAGCACAATGCGTAATCTGGGTGTTTGGTATGACAGGAAACTTACATTTGTACCTCACATGGAAACCATAGCTAAAAAGGCCTCAAAAACGCTTGGGTTCGTTTTTCGAAACTGTAAGACCTTTCGCAACGCCAAAACGAAAATATTGCTTTATAACACTTATGTCCGAAGTACTTTGGAATATTGTAGCGTGGTCTGGCGCCCACATTTTGCCACACATTCCCTCCGGTTAGAACGAATCCAGAAACGTTTCATGCGGCATTTATCTTTCTGTAGTGGCGTTACGAAGAGTATTCCCTCATGTATGAGGGAATACTCTTCGCAACGCAGACTACAGCATTTTAAAATTGATCCCTTGTCCGCGCGTAGATGTACTCTGGACTTATTGTTTGCCTATAAACTAATAAGAAACAAGATCGATTGCCCTCCGTTGTTAAGCCATTTGCGCTTTCGCGCACCTTCGCGTGTACCCCGCTCTGCGATCACTCCTCTTTGCCCGCCCCTCAGAAGAACTGTCTTGGGATCAAATTATCCTATCGCCAGACTTTGCAAGCTTGTAAATAGCTGTAGTGATATCACGGATATCTACTTCGACCCTGTGGGTAAATTTTACAAGTCAATAAGAGGCCGTGTATTAGAACTGGATAGTACATAACACTTGAATTTTAATTTTAATTTTATTAGTTAAGTTTAATATTTAGATTCTACTTTTGTTATTAATAGTGCATGCGGGGTTTACCTTTAAGTAATTGTTGCATTCAACCATCATAAGTAACTTAAGTAACCATAATGTTGTATTAATGTAAACAATGGTTGGTGAACCTTAATAAAATAAATAAAATAACTAAAAAACGACGAAGATAAAGTGCGTTGCGTGCGTTGAAGTTTCGCGTGACGTCCGTCACGCTGTGGCACACTCTATATCACGACACGAGCCCCCACTCCCGAACTTTGATGCGCGTTATATTTTTCAATTTTGAATGATTTGAATAAGCAAAAAATACGTGTTCAATATTTTTGATAATCTTACTGACGGACTAATTAGAATTTTTATTTTTTTACCCAGGACACACGCCTATTATAAGGGTCTGTTGCACCGAAGTCTTTGTAACAAGTTTTTTCACAAAAATGAATATATCTTGAAAACTAGACCTAAACGAGCCTACTTTATACGACATTTTTAACTCCAAATTAACTCAGGAACACGCGGTTAAAATTCTTCGGGTTCGTCTTGGGCTTGGATTTTGACTCTCAATCGAACCAAAATTACTGCTACTTTCTGACAAATTTTTGCAAACTGTCTAACTTACAGTCGTACGGGCCCAGTCAAAATTATTTTGGAAATTGCGAGAATACAATAAAATAAGACGTATATTTTAGAGCAACGTAAAACTTAAAAAGTATTCAGAACTTGACACTGACATTATTTTTGTAGTCACTTCTTTAATATATAACAGACCTTTTTTTATGCTGATGGTATGAGAAGTAGAGGAAAGGGGTTTGGGTAAAAGTGTTGTCATTTGTAAAATTCATACATTTTCAAGGTGAGCGGCCATTCGTAAAAGTGGTAAATTATGATAGAATTATTAAAAATAAACATATTTTGTTATGTAATTTAATACTCTTAAGTGCATCGGAGTCGAGATATTTAAATATTCATATTTTGGCGTACTTTTGTACTAAAAACTGAATACTTAAATCTTTAAAATCTGCGCTCCGATATTATTTAACGCCATAAATTATATATATCTATGTGTATTTAGAGGTCCTCTAAGTAACAATGTAAAAATCATCAGTGGCCGCTGAAAAAAAAAAATGACAATATTCTTCAAACAAATTTACCCAATGCCCTTTAAATATAGAATGCCTGTAAACACACATTACCACTACATATGCAATTCCGCGCTCTCGATAATTCATCTATACGTAGTTATCATTTATTCTTATGATTCTACTAAGGTGCTAATATTCACAGTTTTGCACCTAAGCGTAAAAAAGCCTGTAAACACACATTACCAGGGCCTCTAATCAACACGGTAAAAATAATATTCTTTTTAATCTGTTATCGTACTTATCGTATTCTCAACGTTATGATAGCTCTTATGTACTTGACAGTAATGGAGGCCGAGTTAGAAACAATACCACAACATGTCAAATACTACTAATAGATTTGGATTTTACCACCTAGGATAGAGGCGCAGTACACATGCAATTCTGCGCTCTTGATTATTTATTATATAAATACTGTATCGTTTCGTAATCTTATCTAGTAAAATAAAAAGATGTCGATTTAAATGCTCTTTATTAAACTTTAAAAAACAACAGTAAGCCTAAACAATGCTTTGCATATAAATCACAGTAAAGCAAACCATAGTTGCAACTGTTGCAAGCATGATAAGAAGGAATCGATCATTACATTACGCTGCTCGCGAGCCCCGTTTAGTTCGGCCGCTCTCAATCGCAGCAGAATGTTTCACCTGCAAAAAGGTTGTCGTTTATAAACAAACAGGCATATAAATAGCATAAGAATAAATAAATCATAACTACACGTAGAGAAGCGAAACTTAATTCCGACTCCCGACGAGCGCTCGGCGCGTTAGATACCTACCGCCTGGCGACACCTGAGGTGTCTAGTCAGTCAGGGGCGTCACACACGGAATATATATTAACCAATATATTGTTATTGTGTCTTGAATTGGTTTTCGTATTTGTGTTGATTTTAGTGTTTATGGTTGAACTAAGATAGTGTTTTACAAAGTGAAGGACTATTTACGGCAAAATAATTAAAAATTATTGATAGTATGAAGGAGTGTTATTTGTTAATTAGTACATCCCCTAGACGTTATCCTGTGAGAAAATCTCGTAGTAAAAAGCACTTTCAGTTTTTCTCGAATTTTCCAACTTTCCCGGTATCATTTCGTTTAATATTGAATTATTTACCAATTTATTTTAAAACACTTACAGGTTTCTTCCAAAAATGACCCGACCCCATTCAGCAAAAACCAGTGGTCAAAAAGAAGAAAAAGGACGGAAACCGTAAAACGAATTGAATAGTATTATGTAATAAAGCTTTTTCAACTTAGTATAAAATAAATTGATAAACCGGTAAGGAACGTAAAAAGTAACTCCGGATCCCAGACTATTAACCATATTGAGCTTAATTATTATTTTAAAGGTGGTTTATAGACTCGTTTCCGTGTTCTATAGATGATTAATAGCCACATCAGCCATTTAATTTTCTTATTTATAATAAATATGTAATTTAATTACCATCGAAAAGTATTATTACCCAATTTCATGTACTTAAATGTAAAAAACTCATTTTGCGACAATGTTTCCACGTTGAAGGAAAACATTAATAACATTTTCGTGACTAAACTTGTATACCACATCCATAAACCGATTAAAATATTTCGCAAGTGACAGCCCTAATTGTGGAGGTGAAGGCAGAGGGGCGTAGCGGGGTGAAAGGGGAAGTAGGTATTTAAAGCGCGGCATTTTGGGCCTGGTCGCAGGAGATATGCTTCTACGTGTAGTTATTATTTATTCTTAGATGTGCATACCTATAGGTATACCGTGTTCATTCTTACTTGTCTAATATAGTAAACAACTTTCTAACCTCAAAATGAAACTTTTTTGGTTAAACAGATCTTTTATCGTAAATTGTAAACTGAGTAAGGTCGAGCGGGGCTATCCCGTCAGAGGGGTTATTACGTCAAACGGTTATAACTTCCGTTTTTAAATTGTTACAGATTATTGAAATCTACACCGGGTTTTTTTTATTTACGTTAAAAGTGGTAGATTTGATTTTTAAATATTGACAAAAAAAAAATCGTTTTAAAACAAAGTAATTAAATATTGTATCTACGTTCATTGTAAAAAGGGCCTTTTGAGTTAACTAATAATTAACTAGTGTGAAATTGTCATATTTATTGAAATGTGACCTAGCAACCCTTTTGCAACGACCGATAAATACCGAGTTCAGTTTGCACCAATAGCGGTTGTTTAGTTTGAATTGCTGATTGGACGTGGTTTTTCGTAATTTAAATGTCGGCATTCGCTATCACTTATCAGTCGTGTGGCGTCGGTAATATATCATATATTCATATAAGAGCCTTTTACACTAGTTTAATGTAAAAAATTAACTGATTATATTTAATAATTGAATATCTTTAAAACACTACGAGTTATCATCTTTATGTCTTTGAGAAATTAACTTTATTCGACCTATAGAATGTTCCCTTAAAGTTAACGTAAATCAAAAAACACGGTGTATAGGTTGAAAAACGGTGTTCATTCGGCGAGTTGTAGATGGATCAGCGCCGAAACTGTTTGATCGACAAGCACATAATGACACATTGGTGAGCGATGTTTTTTTTTTGCGATGAAATTGAACTAAATATTCTTTTTAAAAAACTGGTTTTGTTCTATGCATCAGTTTTAATGGGTCATGGAGTCTGACTTCCCCGCCAATTGGTCAACAGGGGGCTAATAAGTCAGATGAAGCTGACGTAATAACCCCACCATTTTCGTATGAAGTTATAAAATAACAGTGAATCCCTAGTGTCGGAAAGAGTTTTATTGACTTATGGACGCGAGGTGTTTTACCACATCATGTTAATTTTTACTTTATTATCAACACCGTTGAGTGCCTCTAAGTAGTGTCTAGGCTATTACTTATTTAAGGTAATTTCTTAAGCCTAGGTTATTTCTGATATTTATATCTTGATAAAAATGCCTTTAAGCAAACTGTGTAAAACACGAAATTGTATTTTACTTTTGTACTTTATCTTTATTAGTTCTTGTGTGTACAAGTAACAAGTAAAAATGAGAGCACACTGTGATGTTTCTCGCCGGACAGCTATAATATCACACAATATTACTTTTATGTTGTCCGGCAGCATGAGCACGTCATGCTCGCTCAAAGGTCTTTGCTTACGGCGGCGTCGTTGATCGGGTCGCCACCTTCCCGAACACATGGTTGAGGGAGGCGATGGCTGAGATATGCGTCATACTCGTGAACGGGTGCTGTTTTTGTGGGGTCCGGTCTGTTCATGTCTGCAAGGACTTGTTGTTCAGTTAATGATTCCAGTTATGGCTTTTGACGTAAAGACCTCGTCGTGTTGTTCTCCAAGTCATGATTTTTAGTTTTGACATGTAATATTTTTTATTTTTACATTTATTTGTAATGTTTTTATTTTTTTAATTTGTAACGTTTTTATTTGTGATAGTTCTAATAATTTATATTTGTGACTTTATTATCTTGTAATGTAACTTACTTTTAAGTATTATTGTATTTTATGTATGAAAAAATGACCTTCTGCTGGAGTTTCTTGCGGCGCTTCTTCTCCACAATGATGGTCTTGTCCGAAGCGCTAGTAGATTCACTGTATATTACCGACGTGTAAAAGAGCCCGTATATGGCCAATTTACTGAATAAATATTTCTGATTTTGCCTTACCTCATCCAGGCTGCAGGTACTATACTAGCGTTGAAAATTACTTAAAATACATGTAGGTATCGTTCAAACGCCCCTGTATTTTTAATAAAATACAGAATCTTTTCTTGCGGATCTTCGGTTGAATCTTTCATAAGTTTAAGTTTTTTACGTGTATTTTACGATGTATTTTTCGCATTATTAATATTATTATATCAACCGAGAAATTGATTCGATTACTTAAAGTACATTACTGTTCAATTAATATTAATAAGCAAGATTATTTCGCTTATATTGTTAAATATGAAAAATACACAGTATGAAAACATAATAGCCCCGCTCGAACTTAAACATATTGCATATTCTTACAAGGCAAATCCCGCAAGTAGACCCTAAAACGAACAATTTGCCGCTACCAAAATAAGCTGCGATATAAACTTTCAGTTAAACTTTTAAATAAGATAACTACAATGATCTTTTCATCACACTTGCTCGGAAAGGGTGTTATAACACGCAGGCGTAGGGCGTAGGTAGGGCAGTTATAGCCGATTTAGCCTCCATAGGGAGTTATAAGTTAAGTTTTAAAATATAGAATCCACTCGTACATCATTTCAGACTAAGGAGGTGTAAAATCAGCCAAGGTTTATTTCCTTTATTCAAAACATGGCTACAAACCAATTTTACTGTATAATTAAACTTATACGGTACATTTATCAGCATTATATTTATATTTTACAATTATTTCAGAGACATTTGCAATTATTATATTAAATTTCATTTTGAAAATTGTTCCAATCTGGCAGTATGTCAAGTTAACTAAAGCAGTTGTAAGTGTTATCTGTGGAAGACTATAATGAAAAAAGTAGACAAACTCTTTTAGCGAGTCGAGTTCATTTATTGGATTGCTGTTTCCAAAGCGTATTTTGTGTATATTTTTTCTCTATTTTTTCATTTCCTCGCAAATGTGATGAAAAACATTGTGTGAATCACAGGCATTAAGGGGATTATAAACTCGAGTCATTAAAAGCCTCTCGTTAGCAATCCCCGTCATACCCCTAAAGCCAGTCAGCACAAAAAAAATTGTTTTTTTTTGGAAAATTGATCCAATTTCGCTGCTCCGATCAGAGTCGATCTGCGTAAAAAGTATTGTAGTAAGTTTTATAAACACTTAACCATAGAGGGACTAAAAAAAATGTTTTTTATAAAAATACCAGATATCTCCCTAAGATAATGGTCTCGGATTGCGCCATACTATCCCACCAGTAAAAAAACACACACTTAACTTTAATAAAAAAAAACAGAATTTTGATGGGAGCAGGAAGTAAAAATACTTGTCAATTTTATAAAAATTGTTAGTTCTGAAATTAGTTATCGGGGGTGCGTGGCGTTGACATTCGTTCGCCGCGGTTCGAGCACACTGACTGCGGCGATGTGTGGATACGACGCAAAACTTTCGTGCGACGATGCATCGCGGGTAATTTCTACATTGCGCGCGTTTCTCGAGTGGTTTATACTTAACAGATCGCGGAAAGAAACGCACGTAATTTTGCCGATTTTTGGCTCAGTTTGCGCTAGGCCTTTCTTAATCAGGCATAATTTACTGACCGGATTTAAACAGAACGTAAAAGGTAACCCATGTTCTGAAAACTTCTCTCGGAATTATTTATAGTTTTCGACGGAATTACAATAAACAAGAGACGATTGTCGCAGGCAAAAACACTGGATTTGTGTTATTAAACTAGTAAGTGTAGGTATAAGAGCCGTATGACTAAACAGTAACTGATCCTCGCTGTAGCCCACCTCTAGGTTCGTCAGGTTTCAGTTATGTATGGGTTCACGTTTATTGTGACGTCACTTGAGAAGGGCATTTCACTTCACCTCAGGTTATTAATACAGCTGTTAAACTGCGGCGCAAGGGCACCCTCGAGGTTTGAAAGTGCGAACAGCCAACCTAAGCATCACGGGTGATTGTTGGCCATGATGATAGCGCAACCGAGGTCGGTGAGCTGCATGCGCTCGGCGCCGCCGTCCTGCAGGCGGTGCGCGCACGCCGCCAGCTTCTCGCTCACGGCGCACTTCTGCAGGTTGGTGAGGTGTCCCGCGCCCACCACTCCCGCCGACGCCTGCTCCAACAGCTGCGACGCCGAATACGCCTCCATCAGGAAACTGCAAACGACACGATAATACATAGGTTTATAGTACAATTAGTATCCGCCGGATAGAATTAGCTACTCCCCCTATTTATACCCTTAGAGGAATTGAATTTCCAAAAATACCTTCTTAGTGCACCCTAAGGATATCCAAGGAAGGCGTTGATCGATCAGTCCCATCCGGTTGGGTAGGCCTGAATGCCAAAATGCACTGGTCCGCACTATGTTCAAACTCAAAAAATATTTTCCCCAAAATGACTGATATAACAAGGAAAGGTACCCAACTGTCCGGCTCCGATTTGGTTTAATATTTTGATGTATGTTAGAGAAAAGTCTAAAATAACGTACGACACGTATTTTTTTTTAGCTGCCCAAACTCAACCTGTTGGGATAAATTGACCTCCAAAGTACTGAAAAGTGACTAAACCCTCTTAACTTCTCTAGAGAATTAAAAAAAAAACCAATTTCCTACTTTTTCTGATTATATAAGGACATGAAAAAATAATGAGCACGTGTTTTGTTATATCGGCTAAAACTCTTATTTAAAAAAAATACCCTTCAAAGTTATATACTTCTCATGGAAGATACACTTTCTTTGGTAAGAAGAGGTGCGGACCAGTGCATTTCGGCATTCAGATCTACCCGACCGATAAGGATTAGTCAGCCTGTCGGTTTCTTCTTTTATACATACAGGGTGGAAAGTTAAAATGGGGCGGTAAGGGCAGCTACTAGATCCCTTGCTGCTATGCGAAAATGCTCTAAGGGGACCTTATACTAACTTTTTAAGTGATAACAAAAGACATTCACAGATTTTTGATAAAATAAGAGTCAGGAAGAAAATCGACAGATTTGAGTAAAAAAAAATTCAATGCGAATCGGTCCCATTTCTATCAAGGATTAAAATACTCTTTGAGACCTAGTAAGGTGAGAGTAGAGAACACCCACAAATCAAAGGAAACTTTTTTTATACAGTTCGTAGGGTACCTAATTACAAAGTGAAACTTGCCCATGTTGTTTTATACGCTTATGAGTCCTTTATGCTAAAAGAAAATGAAACAGTATGTAGTAGACTAAAGGCCACTTGCACCAACAATTTAATACTGGGTTAGTAAACCTCAGATTCATACGAAAACTCGTAACTGTCATTTTTTAACTCGAGTTAGTGTCTTAACCCTTAATTTGACGTTGTCAAGTATACTAGACGTTCGAAAAAAAAAACTACACGAAAAGCTAAAATAATTAGACGAATTTTAGGTAATATAGGGAATCTTATATGCATATATTTCTAAGTAAAAATATAAAAAGCCGGTTCGAACGGTACTTTTTCATCAATTACCGTCACAATGTAAATGAGGAAAGACGCTTCTCACTTATCCTGGGTAAATACTTTATCAGAAAGTGGTAACATATTTTATTGTGATTGGTAGAAAAATAATAGACTGAGATCCCAGTCACCCCAGACCTACGTGATTTTAGGAAAGATGAAATTTTTAGGATCGGTAGTATAACATAAACTTAGAAAGGATTGGATACTCGCTAAGCTGAAAGCGGGGCCGTTTTACAGGTAGCAGGTATCAAAGGTGGAAAAAACCCATGCTAACTTACGTCAAAGTAAGAAGGCTGGTTTTTACATATCTCATTATATAATATTATTATAAACAAACATATACAGGGTGGAAAGTTCGAATGCCACATGGAAGGCAACTACCTTAAATATTGGAAATAGCACATTCTGTGTAAAGGAGACTTTCCTTTATTTTTAAAAACTATAAACTCTGCATTTAAGGATTTTTGAAAAATCGTCTGTCTCAACCGGGGCTCGAACCGGTCGGTCAAATGCGGTAAAATAACATGCCATATTTTATGATGCAGATCGAAAGGGTTACCGATATGGTTCATTTCTCTAAATAACAAACACAATCAAAATAACGGAAGGCCATGAATACTAGCAATTATCATTTAACTTTGTTTTCACCCGTCACGGGAAATCGTTTGTTAGTCCTTTACCTCAAAAGCATAAATTCCTTGTAGCGATTCACCGAATCGCATTTCACCTCGAATGAACAAAATTTCAATAGAATCTTTTACTTGAAGCAATTTTTCGCGTGGTTTTTTACATTAGTATAATTAATTTGTAGCATTTCATTTTTCGTGTAGTATTTTACCCTAGACGCATTTCGTCGCGATCGATGTTTGTTTGGGACGCTATTTAATGTGACGCATTAATCGATGTTCGCACTAAAATTCTGTAACATTTTTTTTGAAACGTGTTTTGTACCTGTAGTTTCATGTCTTAAGTGCTATCAAACTCATTGAAATATTATCTTTGTGACTAATAAATAATAGATAATACTCTGTCATTGCGACATTGAAGTACAGTGATATTGATTTCAGATACAATAATTATATATTGCAATATTTGTGAGAAAATATGGAGCTAGAACCTGGCTAAAAAAGACGAAAAAAAAACGAAAAAGGTACATCGCGACTAAAGATATTGTCTCATACTGAATTAGACGATTAGGATACAAAGCGAAAATTTATCGCACGATCGAGGTGAAATGCGAAAAAAACTAATATCGACTAAAAACGCGATAGTTAAATGCACGATCGAGGTGAAATGCGACTAAAACTGTAAGCGACTAAAAAAGTTAACGATCGAGACACAACGCGATAATTAAATATACGTTCGAGGTGAAAGGCGATTCGGTGAATCGCTACAAGGAATTTATGCTTTTGAGGTAAAGGACTAACAAACGCGGGAAATGTACCGCAGCTACCTGAAACATTGGAAATAGCAAATTTTACGCAATGGATTTTATGGATTTTAAAAATCTCCTGACTTAACCGGGAATCGAACAGGTCAAATATGACAGAAATAACATGCCGTATTTTAAGATGAAAATCGAAAGCGTCTTTCATAGCGATGATTATATTATAGTATCTTGTTTTTTCAGTATTCGTTAAATATTTAGGTAATGACAATTCACAATACAAGTAATGCTTAATTTTCACGGTCTTTATTTAATTCATGGTATGTATTGTAAACTATCGCTATGAAAGACCCTTTCGATTTTCATCTTAAAATACGGCATGTTATTTCTGTCATATTTAACCGATTATTTGTCTGTTACTTTGTCATGCTTTCGATTCTCGGTTAAGTGAGGCGATTTTTCAAAAATCCATAAATGCAGTATTTATTATTTTCTAAAATAAAAGTAAGTCACCATTGCGTAAAATTTGTTATTTCCAATATTTAAGGTAGCGGCGGTACATTTCCCGTGACGGGTCAAAACAAAGTTAAATAATAATTGCTAGTATTCATCGCCTTCCGTTATTTTGATTGTGTTTGTTATTTAGAGATAAATGAACCATATCGGTAACCCTTTCGATCTGCATCATAAAATACGCCATGTTATTTTACCGCATTTGACCGACCGGTTCGAGTCCCGATTGAGACAGACGATTTTTCAAAAATCCATAAATGTAGAGTTTATAGTTTTTTTAAATAAAGGAAAGTCTCCTTTACACAGAATGTGCTATTTCTAATATTTAAGGTAGTTGCCTTCCATGTGGCATTCGAACTTTCCACCCCGTAGAGTAGCGTTGGAAATTCCGGAAAAAAACAAATGTTGTTTTCCTTGAGTTGTTGAAATATTCGTTTTATTCCGTTTTTTTCGGGTTTTTTAGGAAAAGTAACAAATGAATAATGACAATCTATTCATAGTCAATGACTGTCACTTTCGCCACCTATTTCAATTGCTTCTGCTTCCATGTCGTCGATGTCGCCCATTTGTAGGTGCAAATAAGATCGAATCTTGATTAAAATAAGAGCAGAAAATTTCATTGTTTTTTTCTATAAAAATCCGAAAAAAATTAGTTGTTTGGAAAAAAACGGGATTTTTTCCGGACTTTTTCAACGCTACCGTAGAGTTGCCAGACACTTCCCGTGGGCCATAACTTTTGATAGACACTTTAATGTCGTTCCGGCTCAAGCGCCTGCCTGTTACCTCCGAGCAACGACACGCGAAGCTATCGAAAACACACAAAACGTTAGGTTAGCTGTTAGACTACGTTAGGCATCGCGTGTCATTGCTCGGAGAATGCTGGCAGGCGCTTGAGCCGGAACAACTTTAAAGTATCTGTTAAAAGTTATGGCCCACAGGAAGTGCCTGGCAACTGTATAAGTTGTTTATAACAATATCACATATGACATGTGTAAAAACCAGCCTTCCTACTTTGACGTAAGTTAGCATGGTTTTTTTCCACCTTTGATACCTGCTACCTGTAAAACCGCCCCGCTTTCAGCTTAGCGAGTATCCAATACTTTCTAAGTTTATGTTATACTACAAATGCCAAAAATTTCATCTTTCCTAAAATCACGTAATGGACTCAGAGCTAGCGACCAAATCGGTCATGTGGCTTCAGCTGTATTGAAACTCCGTTAGCTACTTCCCTGAACAACCTTTTCCGATAATCTTCGTGCTGGCAGGCCGCGGGCGGTGGGGACGGGTGTAGTGGGGTGGGGAAAAAAAGAAAAAAAATGTGGGCTCAGCGACTTTAATTTTTTTTTCAAACAGTTGCTCTGTAATCCGGGATGTACACCCAAAAAAATTTTTAAATCGATCGGTTGGTGGGATGGGCTTGCCAGCGTTAATTAAAAGTACCAAAATAATAATAATTTTCATGTGGGCTCAGCTGTATTGGCTTTTTTTCTGAAGCGAGATTAATTAATATGTAAGCCTCAATAAAAAGCCATGCAAAAATATCGGTGGGAAGGTATCGAAAAAATTGTTGAAATTGTTGGATTTCCTTCGAAAATATTTTTTCGCACGAATAAATATAAGTTTAATTTCTACTATGAATGAAAATGCGTAGACGCACAGCTGAAGCAGCTGCTCGTTCGGAAACGTTCGGGTTTTCCCGTTCAACGGGTGCGAGAAGGAATGCGGCTACTCTCTGTTAGCCGAACACAATCGACGCGCCGTGAGCGCGCTGACGCGTTCGCCGGCTGATGCCGCTTTTGCCTTCTCCTCAGCACATTTTCGAACGAAATCCAACTATTTCAAAAATTTTTTTCGATACCTTCCCACCGATATTTTTGCATGGCAATTTTTTTGCGGCTTACATATTAATTAATCTCGCTTCAGAAAAAAAGCCAATACAGCTGAGCCCACATGAAAATTATTATTATTTTGGTACTTTTAATTAACGCTGGCAACCCCTTCCCACCACCCGATCGATTTAAAAATTTTTTTTGGCTGTACAGGGAGCAGGTACAGAACTACTGCTTGAAAAAAAAAAAGTCACTGAGCCCACATTTTTTTTCTTTGTTTTCCCCACCCCACTCCAGCCGCCCCCACCGCCCGCGGCCTGCCAGCACGAAGATTATCGGAAAAGGTTGTTCAGGGAAGTAGCTAACGGGAGTTTCAATACAGCTGAAGCCACATGACCGATTTGGTCGCTAGCTCTCCGTCCATAAGTCTGGGGTGACTGGGATCTTGGACTATAAATATGTTGTATTATCACTAATATAAACTTGTCAAAGCAAAATGAGATTGACGAGGAAACACTTGTTGTCACCTCGGATAAGTTTCCAAACTTTTTTGGCAATTTTTTTGTAAGAAACCTTAGCCTGTTGAATATTCATATTTACTATCAAAGACCAACTAATGTAACCAAATAGTTTCTTGTAGGTACATGTCAAAACAAAAAACTTTACAGACTCAAACGTTGCCAATTATACCGCATTCGACTGACGGTAACCACAGTGTACATTGCCAACTACTCAGTCACATTTCTGATATGCAAAATAATAATATTAATCTTTTTATGCGGTATTTTAAGCGATTTCTGTTGGATTTTTATGTAATTTTATCCTATTCTTGTGTTTTCCCGCAATACTTAAGACAAAAACGTTTGGAAAATAAATTGAATCCGGTAACATGTTGGTACCATTGATAAATGCATGTTCGAATGACGTGTCTGCTTCTGAAGAAAACCCAAGTTTTCGCGACCAGGTGGTTTATCTGATTCTAAAGCAAGCCCTTATACACTTTTAATAGACTTCTGTTTATAGGAAGACTATATACCATTCATTAAAGGAATAGGATTCAACTAACTACGACACACTTGAATATATTCAATCAATGCTGTATAGCACTACCTACTTATTTCCAACAGTCAATTTGGTGTCTTTGTTACATGACAGGTGATATAAAAAGAAACTAAATTGCTTTCATAAAGGAGACCGGCCAACACCCATAGTGTCTTGGGCCCAACCGTTACACTAATGATTTTTAGGCCGTTTTGTAGATCACTATGTAGGATATTTTCAGTATAAAAATTGTAGGCCTGGTCTTTGGAGAAGCAGAGTAAGTAGATAAAAAAGAACTCGATGAATACTCTGATAAGTTATATTTAAGGAAGCCAAAGAATCAGTAGCAAGATTCCAGCATAATCCACATAGATGATTAGAATGAGTGACCTGTAAATAATCATCATGCTCACAATTATTTCCAATAATCAATCACATTTAGTTCAAAGTTAATGGTGAAAAATAGGCTGTTTTTTTTGCAATTTCAGGCACAATAGTTGTATTTTGTTTCTTTCATAAAAAATAATTACAGGTCGATTCACAAGAGTTGGCACGAATGCATTGAATGAGTAAACGAAAGTATACAAGTGTGTAAAATAATAACTTGTTTTCGGTTTGAAATTCGAACATTGGTTCAAAGGACGGCACTCACACAGTGATAGGTGACATTACTTTCGTTCAATCCATTCGTGCCAACTCTTGTGCATCGACCTGTACTTTAAGTGCAGAAACTTATACGAGTAGAAAATAGATTTACAAAGTATGCTTTACCAGTCACTAGTCGCAAAAATTGGAAACTCTCGAAAGATAATTTTGTATGCAAGTCATAAATTTCACATGACAAACATGTGAAATTTATGACTTGACGATGTGACGAATGACGGATGGAAACTTATCTAGGTTTTATTTAAGACTAGACTATTAGTTGAGATGATACAGGTCGATTCACAAGAGCTGGCACGAATGGATTGAATGAGTGATCGAAAGAATACAAGTGTGTAAAATAATAACTTGTTTTCGGTTTGAAATTCGAACATCGGTTCAAAGGACGGCACTCACACAGTGATAGGTGACATTACTTTTGTTCATTCCATTCGTGCCAGCTTTAGTGAAACAACCTGTAATAATTAGGTAACTAGCGTAATTCAACATTTTCGACCAAACAATTTTAGCACATACAATTTTAGGTCAGTAGAAGGACACCCAGTACCTACACTATTCTTTAACATCAAATTAAATTAAATTACTTAAGTTACATGTTATTCTTATGAAAAGTAATGGTACTAACGTTTACTAACTAGTATTTTTGTTAAATCACCAAAATAAAACAAGCCCATAAGGGGTCCTGAAACGCCTGAAAATCGGTTTTCAGGTTATAGCGTAATCTGATAAAGGGTGGCCTGAAACCATTGAGGTATATTAACTAGAGAAGCAAATGTCAATCAAAAGCGACGCATAAAACGTGCTAACTACTAATAATCGCGACGTAGCTTTGAAACCAATAATATTTGAACAAAAAACTATATCTATCTCTTTTACACTAATACGCTAGTAATAAACAAAGAAAAGAATAGACAAAGATGGCAAACTCACCTGATATGAAAAGTTCAGTGTGGCCTACAACATGAAAATTTCCCCCAAAAAATCGAGTAAATTCTTTGATAATAGGAATCGTTACAGATAATAATAATTGTTTAAATATTTCATTTACACCATTCCCCCTATAAAAAGCTTATTTTATTCACATTCGTGGTCACATTTTTGTAAAAGTGGCTGCAGATTTCGATTTAGTTTCTGGTTAAGTATCTAAGTTTACCGGACATCTCACAAATATCCAAAAACGGAATCAAAGTATGCGCCCAATTCTTCAAAAATATGTCCACAAAAGTGAGGCGGTTGAAACGCTCGAATAATGACCCAGTACGCGAATAGAAAAAGGGCTTTTTTGCCTTTTTGGATGTTTTCCTTTATTTGTGCTGTAAGACCTACCTCCATGCCAAATTTCAAAGCTCTAGGTCATCGGGAAGTATCCTTTAGGTTTTGATGAGTGAGTCAGTCAACCAGTCAGTACAAAATAATCCATTTATAGGAATTAAACTCTTTAAATAGTCTATAAAAAAAATCGGGAATGTATGTTTTTTTGTCAACTTGTTCCATTTCTTCTGTCCCTATATTCTTCATTTACATAACCTTTGATTTTATTTAAAACTTACTTCTCAACAAACTGCTCTAGTTCGGAGTAGTTATTGATGGCAAGGTATTCATTGACCAGCTTCTGTGGCACTAAACCTGTCACCTGCAAAGGATAATAGATTGACATATTAAAACAATTGCATATCAAGATAAATGTTACAGTCATAGAACGTGCAGTCTGTGGGTCAGCTGTACTCAGAGATCTGTCAACGCCATACGCGTCCAATATAACAATGGGTTTAGGATGTTGTTGGGACTGCCTCGATTCTGTAGTGCATCAGGCATGTTTGCCGAGGCTCGTGTCGATGGCTTTCAGGCCATAATGCGCAAAAGAGTTGCCTCCCTGATGCGTCGAATAAGTGGCAGTTCCAGCAGCCTCCTAAACAAGATTCTTGATAGGTTACACTGTCCCATAGTTCGCCACTGGAACTCAGTCCATGTGGAGTCCAGAGCGGACATTTTATCTTAAATATGTGCTCGTTTACTAACATAGTTTTAAGATTATTGTTACTAATCATCTATGAACTGTATATTCATTATTGTTCGAAATAAATGCTTATTATTATTATTATTATTATTATTATTATTATTATTATAGAATACCTACTAGCATAGAAACCGGACTATAGGAACAACGAAAGACGTATGTTTGACCTTTTTCTATTTAACGTAATGGAACCAGTAATCAACAGAGGTCGGAATAGGCAGTGCCTATTTGCCTAAACTTCGCGGGTGGATGTAACTAAGAGTGGTTACAACCACCAAAAATAATGATTTCTTTTTATTGAATGCGGGATTTCAGGGATTTTTTTAATAATACATAAATGTGGAAATTAATACTAAAACTCAATATCGCATGTTAAAAACATTTATTGTATACAATTTTACATGATCATCAATAACAAAAACATCTTTCAATCTGAATCATCAATAACATAATTACAATCATAATTACTATTATTATGAGATAAAATATTATATATTACGAAATACTTTGTTAGTTTACATTAGTAATAAATCAGAATATGCCATGTGATCATGTAAAATTGTATACAATAAATGTTTTTAACATGTGATATTGAGTTTTAGTATCAATTTCCACATTTATGTATTATTAAAAAAATCGCGGAAATCCCGCATTCAATAAAAAGAAATCATTATTTTTGGTGGTTGTAACCACTCTTAGTTACGTCCTCCCGCGAAGTTTAGGCAAATAGGCACTGCCTATTCCGACGTCTGGTAATCAACAAGGACCCATAATCGACACTTGATTCTTATTTTAGAGAAGATAAGGTTTATTCATTTGTTTGTAACACTCAATATATAACCGTATGATCTTTGAATTTTGAGTTAAGTGTCGATTATTGGTGCATGTCAGCTTAAAGTGTCGAACACTGGTGCCATTACGTTATGGCATTTATAATTGTTGAACCTTCTTTTATAATAATGCACACCCTGGCAATTTATATTTTATTATTTGAAATTGTCTTATTGTCATCTGAACGTCTGTCTGATTTTTGCTTTTGCTATCAATGATTATATCTTCTTGCACTCCACGAAACTCTGCATTTTATTAACTTAAAAGGTTATGGTCCTATTTGCAGCAGTGCTATATATATAATATAATAAATGCTTTATATATGTGAAGAATAATTAGAGTGAAAAATTTGTGCTATGGATAACTGTCCATCGACATCAACGTCGGCACTAAGCCTGAATCAGTCTACGACGTCAACAGGCGCTAGCTTCAGTACACTAACAGGCAAGAAGAAGATTTCAACACATGGATTTTTAGCCTAGAATGTTACCTAACTGATTTAGACTTATGGAGTGTCTGCATCAATCCTGTTAACATCGCAGACCCTATGGAAGCCAGAAAAGATCAAAAGGCACGGGGGCCATTCCATATGATTTCAACAAATTTGAATTAAAAAGTGTGCTTCATGACTTTTGATTTGAATAAAAAAAATTGAGGATATACTTTATGGTGACAGAAGAGCTGAACCATCACCATTTTTTTTTTTCCGAGTTTTACCCTTTCGAAGTAAATAGTGGGGTCAAATTCCTGCTTGTGTATAATACGCTCTAACTATTTTTTTTTAAAAGATAACGAAATAATTGTTGCTGTGTTTGATTAGGTAAGAAATGTGGATGTCATACTGTATGAAAAAAGTTATCTAAATTAACTACAAAAAAAATGGTGTCCATTTGAAATGTTCAAGTAACTGGTAATTTTTTGCAATTTTAATTAATTTTTGTGCAAACCCTAAAGCATATTAGGGATAACTTTTTTCAGAAATATAAAGTACTCGTTTTGTTCATTCTGTAAAATAAATATTATCGTTTTAGAATTATAATTCTAACAGAAAAATAGAAGTGAAAATGTAGAATTTCGAAAAATGCTTATGTTTTGACCCCCAAAAAACCCATGTGGAGGAATAATTAAAAATTTGAATTTATTCAGAAAATATAGTCCAGGTCTTTGTTAATTAGATTCAGTTTAAAAAGTTTTGTTATTTTTGCTCGTTTAAGAAATATTTTTTTATAGGTCCTACTATAATCCTTATCGAAGTTATATATAGGAGACCGTACTTAGGAGATAATGAAGCGGTGCAAACTCTTTGTAGGAAGTGCTTGTGTTATTTAACCTGTTTTCATGTATAGTTATTGTTTGTTATATACCACTGGTTGATAAGAAGTTGACTTTTTATTGAATTGTCATCTTCGAAATTCAGTTATTTCGACAATGGAGTCTTGTTCGGTTGGAATGTTTGAAGGAGAAGATTGTCATAAAACGACTTTTTCGCGTTCATCATGGCTCAAAACAATAAGTGAAATAAATGAAACAGACGTAAATCTTTTTATTAAACGCACAGGTATTACAATCATAAACACTATATGTCAGTACCACTACAAAAAGTACATAGATAAGTTTTACCCGCGATTTGGCGTTAAATGTTGCGATCCATTGAAAATTCATAAAAAGACTATAAATAAATCGTTGCGGGAAATAACCTTATCTTTCTGCCAAGACCATGAAGAAATGAACCTTATACCAGGCTTTGCTATGTGTACCCGATGTTATGATTTGATAAGTAAGAAATCCGCCGCTTAAAATAATTGCATGATGTCTGTTGAGGAGACGATGCCTGTTAGTCTTGATCAACAACCACTATTTCAACCGGATTGGATAGGAATCCAATTAGTTCATGAAGTATGTAGCATTTTAAAGGAACCTCCCGTTTCTTCTTTAACCAAAATTCCATTATCACGAAGAAAAAGGAAAATTGATGAAAAAGCTACTGAAATAGCAAAGTCAGTACGCCGCAACTTAATGAATGCTTTTGGTGTCGACGAAACTAATTCAGAGGAGACAGAACAGATGGTTAAGGACAATAATTTGAATTTGGGGTCAGAATACCTTAAGCTGATCGAAGAACTTAAGGTAAAATATTTAACTTCTACGAGTTTAGAGGAAAAGTACCAAATTTTGACCTTATTACCCAGGGATTGGAGTATTGCTAAAATTCAATTTGAATTTAACTGTAGTCAGTATGTCATTAGAAAGGCAAAACAAATGCGTGAACTGCATGGACTGCTCCCAAAACATGAAAATAAGAAAAATGCAAAAAAAATGTCCGATGAAACTATAAAAGCTGTGATAGATTTTTATGAGGATGATAATATTAGCAGAATAATGCCCGGTCAAAAAGATCGTATAACTGTCCGTGATAAAGAAGGAAATAAATCCAAACAGCAGAAACGTTTGGTTTTATTGAACTTAAAAGAAATTTTCATTAAATTCAAGGAATTTAATACAGGCGTTAACATTGGTTTTTCATCATTTTGTTCATTGCGGCCTAAAAACTGCATACTAGCAGGTGCTAGCGGGACACATTCAGTGTGTGTTTGTCTCATGCATCAGAACATCAAATTAATATTATCGGCTATAAAGACGAAGTTAACGTACCAAGACTTACTAAAAATTATTGTGTGCGATATATGTAACGAAAATTGCATGCTTTCAAAATGTACGGATTGTCCAGGGGTTGAAAACTTGGATACTCAAATAAGTGAAGATGTTGAGCTTATATCTTCCATAACGTACTCTCAATGGGCATCGACTGATAGATGCCATTTACTTACAGTTATCAAAACAGTAGAAGAATTTAAAGAAGATTTAAAAGACCAATTATTAAAAATGTAACATCATAATTACATAACAAAGAAGCAATCTGAATATTTGAAGACTTTAAAAGAAAAATTGCAAAATGACTCCGAGTGCATAGTTTTAGGAGATTTCTCGGAAAATTTTACTTTTTTGGTACAAGACGAAGTGCAATCATTTCACTGGACAAACGATCGAGCCACGTTGCATCCATTCGTTATTTACTATAAAAAAGATAACGTTGTCCAATGTAGAATATTTTGTATTATCAGCGATTGTTTAACCCATAACACCGTATCATTTTTCGCTTTCCAAAAGATTTTCCTTACATATCTAAAACAAGAATATGAAAAATTGGAAATTATACATTATTTTAGTGATGGTGCAGCTGCACAATACAAGAACAAAAAGAATTTTGTAAACTTGTGTCATCATTATGATGACTTCGGGCTAAAAGCAGAGTGGAACTTTTTTGCCACCTCTCACGGCAAATCCCCTGTGATGGTGCTGGCGGCACTATTAAGCGGTTGGTAAGAAAGGCTAGTCTGCAACGCACCACAGGTAGTGATAACATTTTATCCCCTGAAGCTATGTACGAGTTTTGTGTAAACAAAATTCTTGGAATCAAGTTCTTTTTCGTCTCAAAAACAGAAGTCGATGTAACTGAGTTGTACTTATCAGAACGATTTAAAAATATGAGAACCATAAAAAATACACGTTCTTATCATAGTTTCGTTCCCATTTCTCAAAATGAATTAATAGTGCGACGTTATTCTACTTCAGAAAATTTCGAAGTAGCAAAGGTTTGCAAGTAATGTTTTTTTTCGTTTTATATATAAGTATTATTAAATATATTTAGTAAATTTGAACAGTCTGGCTTTTATTTATTGATTTTTCAGTGTATGGTAATTGATTACCATACATTTAAAAGTTATAGTCATAAATATTTTAATCTGCATGTATAAAAACAATGAGAGAAAATTCACGAGATAAGCAGTTTAAAAAAAACATATATCCAAAAATAGGGAAAATAACAAAACTTTTTAAACTGAATCTAATTAACAAAGACATGGATTATATTTTCTGAATAAATTCAAATTTTTAATTATTCCTCCACATGGGTTTTTTGGGGGTCAAAACATAAGCATTTTTCGAAATTCTACATTTTCACTTCTATTTTTCTGTTAGAATTATAATTCTAAAACGACAATATTTATTTAACAGAATGAACAGAACTAGTACTTTATATTTCTGGAAAAAGTTATCCCTAATATGCATCAGGGTTTGCACAAAAATGAATTAAAATTGCAAAAAATTACCAGTTAACTGAACATTTCAAATGGACACCATTTTTTTTGTAGTTAATTTAGATAACTTTTTTCATACAGTATGACATCCACATTTCTTACCTAATCAAACACAGCAACAATTATTTCGTTATCTTAAAAAAAAAAAAGTTAGGGCGTATTATATACAAGCAGGAATTTGACCCCACTATTTACTTCAAATGGGTAAAACTCGGTATATCATGCATGCAGCATGGGTAATAAAAATATAAAAAAATTAAATGGTGGTGGTTCAGCACTTCTGTCACCATAAAGTATATCCTCAATTTTTTTTATTCTAACCAAATGTCATGCGGCACACTACATTTGTTGAAATCATATGGAATGGCCCACGGGCTAAAATTTGCTTGACCTGTGAAGAATCAGTTTATCCAGTCATTAATTAGGTCAGCTACTACGGCCCATCAAACATTAAGGAGTCTCAAGAAAGCCTATGCTGACAGTGGTCTGATAAGAAGGCTAGGCCTTATCAAAAAACTCCTAAATAATAAGTTTAAGGGAAACCTTCACGAGTATGTCAATAACTCACTGGCTACGCAGCAAGAACTGCAGGGAATCGGAGCAGGAGTTGTTGACGAGTTCCTGGCAATAATAATGCTTGCTGGTCTACCCGATAGATTCAAGCCACTCGTTATGACGCTGGAGCACTCCACTATGAAGATCACATCGGAAAACGTAGTGACAGCTCTTTTCAAGGAAGAATCGCGAGCTGTACCCGCCACTTCCAGTACCCGGGGGATTACAAACACCGTGCTACATGTCGGCAGTGCACCGAAGAAATTGTTTTGTACTTATTGTAAAAAGTCAGGTCATGTAGTCTCGAAGTGTAGGAGTTTAAAAAACAAAGCCACTAAGAATGATTCGGCGATCAAGTCATACAATACATCCGAATTCACCCTGTCGTCTTGTTTCTCTAATATATCTTCCCTCAGGTCAACATCATTGGTACATCGATTCCGGCGCAACATCCCATATGAGTAATAGGAGAGATTGGTTTACAAACATTTCATCCCACATCACCCCTATTACTGTTGCTAACAAGGAACAATTACTGAGCCATGGAAAAGGTACTGTAAATATTGAAATTTCCGACAGTGTAAATAAAATAAGTAACGTCTTGTATATTCCTGGCTTAGCAACTAATCTTTTGTCAGTAAGCAAATTAAATGAAAATGGCTTCGATGTGTTGTTTACGTCAAAAGGCGCAAGCATCGTCCCAAGTGGAGGATGTCACTTGACGGGCTCTGTCATTGCCACAGGTTCTGTACATAAAGGTATGTATAAACTAGACGTTTGTTCGACTAGTTCACAGGCCATGTGCTCTGTCAGTAAAGAGTCTGCTATGCTATGGCATAGACGCCTTGGTCATTTAAACCATAAGACTTTGAATATTTAAAAAAATAATAACGTTGGCATAGATTATGCTAATAGAGGTTTGAATGTTAAATGTATTCCATGCTTACAGGGAAACCTAGCAAAGAAACCTTTTCTGAGCTCTACAAGTAAATCGAGTTGCGTTCTTCAACTAATTCATTCGGATCTATGTGGTCCAATGAGCACGCACTCGTGGGGCGGAGCCCTATATTTACTTACTTTTACAGATGACTTTAGTCGAAAATCTTTTGGATATCTCCTAAAATCAAAGGATGAGGTTTTCACTAAATTCGTAGAGTTTAAGCACTTAGTCGAAAACCAAACGGGTCGCCAAATCAAAGTTCTACGCTCTGATAACGGTCGTGAGTACGAAACCACGGGCTGTCTACCTTCTTGAAGGAAAACGGTATCGTTCATCAAACTACAATTCCTTATACTCCTCAGCAAAACGGAGTCTCTGAGCGTGCCAACCGAACTATTATTGAGAAGGCGAGATCTATACTTCAAGACTATAAACTACCAAAAGCATATTGGGGAGAAGCGGTTAATACGGCTATTTATTTGAAGAACCGTACACCTACGCAAGCTTTAAATAATAAGATTCCTGAAGAAATTTGGACGGGGAGAAAAGTGAACCTTTCTCATCTGAAAGTCTTTGGTTGTGAAGCGCATGTTCTCATACCGAAAGAAAAACGAACGAAGCTTGACGCGAAGACCCAAACTTGTATCTTTGTAGGTTATGCGACAGAAAGCAAAGGCTATCGTCTCGTAGATCGCCAAAACCCTCGAGTTTTAATAGTCGCAAGAGATGTTGCTTTTATGGAAGAACAAACACGCTTAGATTCTAATCAATATCTCCCTTACAGTGAGATACCAGAAACTTCGCCTGAATCTCCACAAGTCTTTCTGCCGATTTTAGAAGAAGAACCCATTCAACAAGTTCCAGTGCCGTCACTTAGTCAATCACCACTTGATATTCAACCGGAAGCATTACCATCGGACCAATCCGAATCAGCTACCCCGCAAGTAACATCTGGTATCTTGGAAGCTGAAGTCATTCCTGAGTTCTTACCTGAACGGAGATACCCTAATCGAGAGAGGCGTCCTCCTGAAAGGTATGTCTGTGCAGTTCAAATGACAACAGACCTGGAACCAGAAACTTACAAGGAGGTTACAGATCATCCTCAAAAGGGTCAGTGGCTGGAAGCCATGCAGGCTGAATATAATTCGTTGATGAAACATGGAACTTGGACTCTAGTCGACAGACCTAAAGATCGCAAAACAACCAAATGTAAATGGGTCTTTAGAATAAAAATGGACACGAGTGGAAATGTAGTCAAGTATAAAGCTAGACTTGTAGCTAAAGGATTCACTCAAATACCAGGAGTGGACTACGGTGAAACTTTTTCACCTGTTGCGAGGCTATCATCAGTTCGACTTTTGATGGCATTTGCCGTCAATCTTAACTGCCAAACTGATCATCTCGATGTGGAAACCGCCTTCTTAAATGGTGATTTAGAAGAAGAAATCTTCATGGAACAACCAGAAGGTTTTTCAACTGATCCAAAACACAAAGTGTGCTTACTTAAGAAGTCACTCTATGGTTTGAAGCAAGCTCCACGCCAGTGGAATAAAAAGGTGTGCGAAGCAATGGCTGCCTTATCATTGAAACAAGCTTCAACGGAGCACTGTCTCTATCACAAAAGGAACGGCAACGACATACTACTCGTAGTCGTAGCAGTTTTCGTCGATGACTTTTTTATAATTTCCAATAGTGACGATTTAAAAACACAGTTCAAAAATGAACTTAAAAAGATCTTTATAATTAAAGATCTGGGTCCTGTCAAGGACTGTCTCGGTATGAGAGTAATACAAAGTCTGAACTCTATAACTCTCGACCAGACGCATTATATCGAAAAACTAATTGACCGATATAATATGAATGAAGCTATATCTGTCACTACACCAATGGAACCTGGACTTAAATTAACTCTACCTGAAAAAGAAAACGAAGTTGAAGTACCGTATCGTGAACTTATCGGCTCGTTAATGTACATTGCTATTGGAACGAGGCCAGATATTTCTCACACCGCCGACACCGTGTCGTATCTCTCTCAATTCAATGCACATTACGGGGGGGTACACTGGAAGGCCGAAAAAGGGTCCTTCGGTATCTTAAAGGTACCAAGGACCTCAAACTTCAATTTCACAAGAGTGAAATTCAACCCATTGGTTACGCAGACGCTGACTATGGTAATAACATAATGGACAGGCGATCATTTACAGGATATGTTTTCATTATGAGCGGTGCACCTGTCTCGTGGGAGTCTCGAAAGCAGCGCACGGTCGCCCTTTCGACTACCGAAGCAGAGTATCTGGCCCTGGCCGAAGCGTGTAAAGAAGCCATATACCTAAAAACCCTCATAATGTAAATCTTCGCTGTCACTCATCCCATGGTTATCCACAGATTACAGATAATCAAAGTTCCATTAAATTAGCACACAACAGCACTTATCACGCCCGCACAAAGCACATCGATATCAAACATCATTTCATACGCGAGTCTCTAACACACCATCAACTTTCCCTTCAGTTCATACCTACTTATGACATGATCGCCGATATTCTTACCAAAGCTTTACCGAAGATTAAACATTTTAAATGTGTACATTCTTTAGGTTTACGGTAGATTAAGGTTTTTCATTGTAAATAGGCAGGTATAGGGTGTGTAATTTAATGATGTAAATATAGGATGTTTTTTTTTGTGATAGTATTTAGTGTGTACAGTTTACTTGGATATTATGTTATACTTGTATGTACGTATGTACAGGGTGCTTTTATTACGAGGGGGTGTTAAACCTTCTTTTATAATAATACTCCAGCGGTTCAACAAAAATACGTTTTGATAAAATTAGAGTTTGTTCTTTTTTGATATGTCGCTGTAGGTATGTTAAATAACAATAATCTAAAAAGTTAGAAAATTTTATTCGGGGGTTTCGGCCATATTGATATATTTTAATTTTTGCCAACAGCTCTGTAAATATAGAATTAGAGTTTAAAAAAACTGTGGCATATCGTATAACAGTTAATTTCTTTACAATATTCTGATTTTAGAAATCTGGAACACCTGCATTGTGGTAAACAAAAAAATGCTGATTATTTTGTTAATAAAGAATTAGAGTAGCTGATATCGCACAATTATGATATAATCGATCAACTTAATATACTGGAAAAAAGTTAGAAATGTAGACCATCGGCGTGTCTAGATATTAACTTCTGGTGAAGCAGTAAAGCCAATATTGAATTAGAGTTTGTAGAGTTAATCATAAGCAGTCATGACAATGATCTCAGTTACCAAACAAAAGATTAGAAATATAAAATCACGGCGACACTAAATACTGATAGTTAGTACTCCGTGCGTTAATTACGTATAATTCAAACGCGCGGCGTGTGCGCGCCTCGCTGTGGGAGCGGTCAGCGGTGGCGGGGTTGCGCGGTGCCCTTGACTGCGGAGCGGCCACGATCCCATCACGTTACTCGAAAAAATTTGCAAAGCCGTTAAGTACTACAAACACAAAGAACTAACTCAAAAAACAACAAGTTTGAACAAATTTTCTATTAAAAAAGTTATTTGGTGCTGTCTTAAAAGATTTTTAGTAGATATTAACTCTTTAATCGCCTGTTCTTAAGAACCAATCCAGTTCGGTTCCGAAGCCGTATCTACAAACAAAATAGACCTCAAGACAAACTTAACTTTGCCGTTTGAAAACCGTTATTCCCATACATCGAAATAGGTCGCGGTCAGTTTACCAACACCACAAATAACAACAAATAAATAATTACGTGTATGGGAGGTAACCTAACCTTTTTTCAAGATTTTATTTTACCACTTTGTCTGCATGAGTATATTCGTGCCAAATGAAAGATTTCGGACGGACGGACGGACGGAGATGGGGAAACTATTAAGGGTTCGTAGTTGGACTACTAGCTATAGCCATCAATAAAATTTTGGAAGCCACTACTATGAATAATTTAACAATGCTCCTGACCAGGGGGACCGGTGCGGTCCGGTAACCCCTTCAAGGGGCTTTGAAAGGGTTTTGTGAAAGGCTTTGGTTCCCAAAGTAGTTCCTCGTCAAAACCCCTTCAAAATATTTAAGCGTCATTTTTAGGGGTAACCCGTTATGGTATAAAAACCCTTTCCATGGGCTTATAAAACCGCTTCCAAAACGGTAACCTGCTGAAGGGGTTATCCTTTCGATGTTTGAGCAATTTTGCATCTCTTTCCCAAAACGTAAAAGTCTATATTGCAGAGTGTTACTTTATGTTCGCCGTCTAGCGGTGCAATGTGCAATGCTAAAGCTACCTTGACTTTACTATTTGTTTCCGATCAGCGTAGTGTCAACATTTCTTAATTGAAAGTAATTACTTATCTTATTTAATCAGTGGTCTGGATTTTTAGATTTTGATTTTAGTGTTTTATTGCAATTGGTATCATATTCTTCAACTATGCTATAGCCAATTTACAACGTCCAGAGGGAAAAGCTAACCGTTTAATTCTACTAAATTATTTTTTTCATTTTTTTTTCATTACATTACCACTTAACTAAATGGGGCACGATTTCTTTTTTGTTAAGAAAGCCGTAAAAAAATACCTAAAACATCATTACCCTTGTAGTGTATTGTATTGAGTTGAATCGTTAGAATCGAATGTAAGTTAGTGATTTGAAAAAATAATTGGTTCCTGTGTTTATCGCAGGTTTTCTTTTTAATCTACAAAAAAGGTGTTCGGAGCTAAGTTATCATTTCCTTGGTGTCTCAATTAACAACATCTACACCCCTAATTAAACGGTTTCGGACCGGTCTGTGCCTTTCCCAAAACATCCTTTCTCAAAACACCCGTTCGTTCCAAAATAACAGTTTCTTTAAATGACCGTAAGTCAAAAGACCTGTTTCTCATCACATTATTATGTAAAAACACCCGGTTCTCATAGCCTCCGTATGCGAAAAGATCTGTCTGTCATGACACCCGTATACCCAAAATACCCATTTCTTATCGCATCAGTATGTCAAAATACCCGGATCTCATAGTATCCTTATGCCAAAAGATTCGTCTCGTATACCTACCCATATGCCCAAAAGACCCGTTTCTTACGTAATCCGTAAAGAAGTCCTCATTTATCTTTGTTGCCGCTCAAAGACCTACGAAATTTATGACCATTCACAGCAAGAGGGACCACGCTAGGGGTAAGGCGGAGTTGTTGGCAGTTTCTAGTGTTTATATTGCATTCATTTATTTACGTTACACGTTCGTGTTTGAGTCACAGAAATGGGAACGGATGTTTTATGAAACGGATATCAAGACAAACTATCTTTTGGGAGAATCATATTTTGGGAACGAGTGTTTTTGGAAACGGATATCAAGACAAACGTATCTTTCGAGCGAAACGATTTTGGAAAACGGATTATTTAGGAAATGGTAGTGACGGGAACGGGCGCTTGAGTGTTTGGGCCTGATCAGCTGCTGTCCGGCCCGATTACGGGTTGACTGGACGTGGGAAAGGGCGAATGTGTCAACGCACGTCGCGTCCCGCACCAGTGCCCTACCCAGTTTCCACGGCACCAATGTAGCTCCGTCTGGTCGCATACCATCGTCTCTATGGAATCCTGCTGGTTCCAGGACAGCTGGTACAGAGGCAGTGGCAAGCGAACGACGGATCAGATCATTATTTGTGCCGTGACGGTACAAACGGCCGGCAGTTCTGAAGCATGAAAGGCCATGTCGTCCCAGCTCACTCACTTCCTTCCCGCACGCGCAACTATGACGTTCACAGAGTCTAGCCCCAAGCCGTAAGCTTAAATGCTATGCGCAAGCTGTTTGGGTCCAAGACTGTGCCTATATTGCGGGAAGGAAGAGCGTGGAGTCAGTGACCTGATTCGCCTGTTGAGACAGCAGGTCTGATTTGGATGTGACTATAATCCCGCGATATTTTTTCAATAATAAAAACATTTATTTCAAACGTTGACATGTAATTTTGATTGATATCATGTAAAATAAAATATAATAATTATCCTCCAACATCAATACAAATCCCGGGATCCCGGGCGGGCATATCCATTATTAGCATAATGTATAAGGACAATCACCCCACAAAACTAAAAATATATTAAGGGAATCCAATGTAAAATGCGACTTGGATTTTATACTCGTAAATGAATATTTTTGCATAATCGAGATCGCCTCAGTCGAACTACAGGAACGAGATACGTCAATCATCGATGTCATAGAATCTTTGATGAAGTCCGGACAGTTATAAGTTGGAGTAAAGCCTAATTTACATTACGAAACTAATGGCATGAAAGTAGTTCCGTGACATTAATTTCATCAACAAATTCACGTGTAAACGTCAAGTTTTACAATGCATGCATCGATTTCACTACACTGAAACAGTTTGGTGTCGCGCGCGATTTTTGGATAAAACTAGTGTCATGCAACTAATGTCATCGTATAAACGCGACGTAAAACTACTGTCGTGAAAGCGCCTGCGCTGATAGGACGTTTGATTTTTAATCGGAGCGGGGGCTATGTTACTAGAACAAAAAAAAGTCAAACCAACATACTGACAGCTGATAAAAATATAAAATTACAACAACATCTGTATGACAACATTTTCGACTTTATGGGTTTTAGAATGAGATGTCAAACGAAATAGGTTAACACTAAATTCAGAGAACATTGAAAAAATATTGGTTTGTTATTTTAATTTTATACAGACCAAAAGTACCTAATAGGTAAATGATTTTATGAAAATGTATAATTATATTTTTTTATGTGAAAAAAATACTTTTTTTATCATATACCCGTTATACATATACCGATATTTATTTAAAACATTGAATAATAATAATAATAATAATATTTATTGGCCAAGTAACAATACATTACATTTAGCAAGTCATGTTTGGTACATATTTTCCTTAAAAGTAACATGCATCTATATTACTTATAACATTTATAGCTCTAATAAACATTTACTTCTAAGTAGATCCATGTATTCGTTGATGGAGTAAAATGGATTTTGTTTACAGAATACTTTCAATTTCTTTTTAAAATCATTAAGTGACAACTCAGTTACCTTGCAGGGCAGTAAATTGTACATATTAATTTTAAGTGGAATCCCTTGTTTATAATATTTCTTACTTCTCGTTTTAGGTATGCATAACTTATGTTTATTTCGTGTATTAAATTTGTGGACGTCTTTCCTTGTTTTCATTATATCTTTTTGTGTATGGATTTCTACTAGGCTGTTAAATATGTACAATGAAATAACTGTCATTATTCCATCCTTTTTAAAGAATTTCCTGGCGGATTCGTACCTGTGTAAATTATGCATTATTCTAATTGACCGTTTTTGTAGTTTTAGCACTTTTTGGATGTCTGATCCATTTCCCCAGATATTTATTGCGTAATTTATATTTGCATGTATGTAGGCATAGTACGTCATTGTTAGAGATTTTTTATTAATTAGAGGTTTTAGTTTAATAAGAGCGTAATTACCGCTAGCAATTTTTTTACAGATTTTGTCAATGTGTAATTTATGGCTAATATTATTGTCAATTTCATAACCTAAAAATGTTGTATTTGTTTTATTAGTTATTCCTATGTCATCTATGCCGTCAATTGACGCGTAATATCAGTTGATTGATAATCAATATGTACTCCAATAATATGATGAAAAACCGTCCTTTATCAAACCACACGTAGCCCGGAATCCCGCTACATATCCAAACTAGCATAATGATTGAGGTCATTCTCCCCGAGTCGCATCCTAAACCCCGATCACTGCTTATTAAATATTATTATTCTTTGAAAAACGAATCATAAAATCTGAAGTTAAATTGAAATCTTACAAAAACTCTTTCATCTACATATTAAATTAATAAATTAGTAAAAACGTAACAATCATTTTGCGTGCTTTATCCGTTAACAATTACCTCAAGACATTAATTATAAACAAATAGACGGGAAATGGGAATGACGGGTACAATAAAAATAGGGTTAACAAATTATAAATCAACCTTAGTTTATGGAATGAAAAAATAAGGGTGATACCTACTTTATAAACGTATAAACTAGGTACTATATTTTATAAATACTTAATTGTGGATATAAAATAAAAATATCGAGAATTTGTTACGCCGCAAATGCACAAGCTCCGGTGTGGGGTAAAAATACACCATTTGTTTTATTTCACTTCTCATTCTTATAATTTAGTTTGGATAAAGGCTGATATGGCCGAGTAATATGACCACAATAAGAATTCCCCTTGTAAGAGTTGTTTGTAAGAGATTTTAGCTTTCACATTATGGATACAGTAAAACTTCCCTTTATAATGGTTGAATATTTTGCTTTTTAGCCATATAACATTAGAAGCTGTATAAAGGCTTTTGTGGAGACTAATATTCTTATATTAGACAAGCGCAAGTTATTTATGATGTTATGTATCTTAGAAACGTGTTGAAGGTGACGTTTATATAGTAAACTAGCTTTCCGCCCGCGAGTTCGTCTGCGGAGAGTCGGAACTTATTTTAAAAGTACCTACAGACATAGTTTATATCACCTTCAAAGAGTTTACTAAGAAAAAAGTCCTGAACGTGAATTTCAAGTAAGCGGTCCACAAACACCTTTCATTTTATGACTCTAAAACAACAAAATTGCCCTACAAAATAAATTCACTGCCCCTCTTTCGCTATTACGTTTTTTTTAATCGACCCTAGATTAAATAAATTGATGATTTAGTAATCTCATCTATTTATCTATCAAACAATTACCTAACCCGCTTAGCAGAAGATTTTCGAAAAACACCTAAGCTGGATATGTTCTTTATGTTAGAGTATTTAGTCGCAATATCAGTTTTCATATCTTGTAGGTATACAGGGTGGAAAAATCGAACGCCAAATGGATGGCAACTACTTTAAATATTGGAAATAGCAAATTCTACGCAAAGGAGACTTACTTTTATTTATGAAAACAATTATTACTGCTTTTATGGATTTTTGAACATTTGCCTGTCTTAACCGGGAATCGAACTGGTCGAATATGACAAAATTATAAAAGAGGGTTTTTTCATTGTCTTTATTTAATTTAAACGTGTATGTGTTATAGACATAAATGATCACTATCAATGACCCTTTCGATCTGTATCATAAACCACGACTTAATTGTTCGAGCAGTTCGATTCCCGGTTAAAGACGATTTTTTACAAAAATCCAATAATGCAGAATTTTTTGTTTTAAAAATAAAAGTAAGTCTCCTTTGCGTGGAACTTGATATTTTCAATATTTTAGATAGTTGCCACCCATATGTGGCGTTCGTTTTTCCCCACCCTGTATACGTTTGAAAGTAAATTTATTTCCATACAAACTTTACAGTCAGTATCAGAAGTCTAAGATCCCAAGTTTTTCCCTTCAGTTTTTTTAATTGATGATGGGCTTGTTCTTGACTATTTGTTTCTTTAAGGGGCAAGTGTTTAAAAAACACTGAAGCTTGCACTTTTATAGATGCTAACATTCATGTACCTGGAAAAAAAACCAACTTAAATACAAACTTTCACCCCGCTTTTCACACTGTTAAGGGCTTATTTTAAAACCTGCTTTTATATTTAATTAATTAGTGGTGTTGATACCGAGTTTCATGTATCTAACTTGTCCAGTCATAATTCTTAATTATACGTATAAACAGTAACCTTAATTACAATGTCCACATTTCTCACATCAAAAATGACCAAATTCCCACACAAACATCTACTCCCATTTTAAACCCCTTTTCCGAAATTGCTTTTTTTTTTCATTTATATCGTAAACTACTTACGACGTTCACTATTCTCATTAAAAAAATGGTCTCTCTTTAATTTTAACACCTTTGGGGTAGTTTTTTCAAAATCGCCCATCGCCTTTTTAGCGTTCCGTAACAAAAATGGCAAATCCTGTTATAGTTTCGTCATGTCCGTCCGTCCGTTCGTATGTCACACGCATTTTACTCGAAATCTACAGAGGTTCATTGATGAAATTTGGAGTAGGAATAGGTGTCTTGTAGAAGCCGCTACTTAGTTTGGTAGTGAAATAACAAAAATAAATATTTCTAAGTTGGGCACTCCCTACAACCAGGGTTGGGCAGTATTTTAATTACTTATAATTAAAATACAAATACGTTTTTGGTATTTGTATTTCAATTACCTGCTCAAAATGTAATTTGTAATTCGTATTTCAAATAACTGACGCCGAGGTATTTTGTAGTTAGTATTTGAAATACTTACGGCATCAAAATACATTTTAACATAAATACATTTAACCTTCATTTAGCTATCTTATTAATGGGTGCGTTCTGAAGAAAATAGCTTTCGTAAGCAAAATGGCGACCGCTAAATATGTCGATCTTTAGAGTTGAGTTGCCAACACTGCACCTGTTACAGGACGTCAATCTTCTTTTACTCTGCTTTTTAGCCCATGCTGGGCTGGTTTACTTTTTATTCTTAAAAGTATTTTGTAATTTGTATTTTGTATTTCAAATAAAAAATCCTAAAATACTGTATTTTGTATTTATATTTCAAATTCATTACTTAAAGATATTTTGTATTTGGTATTTTAAATACTTGCGGGATAGTATTTTGTAATTTGTATTTCAATTAAAGCAAAGCATGTATTTTGCCCAGCCCTGCCTAGAACATGGGACAGAAGATGAAAAAAAAATTCGCTATAAATCATCGTGTGGAACATCGTGTCGACAGTTCTTTTAAAACACAACTTCAACTTCTACCGTCAATTTAGCACCGCCATTTACAGGGATAGTTTTTCCAAAATCTCCGAAAGCAATTTAGTAGCCCTGACACATATTTACGAGGGGTGCCTTTTAAGTTCTGTCGTTTGAAAAAATTAAAGACAATTTAAGTGTTAAATGGTATTTATTGTTTTTCAAAGTAATCACCGTGATATGTAATACACTTTTTCATTCGATCGAACCAGTTTTCGAAACACTTATTCCATTCCGAAGTCGGGGTCTCCAAAATGGCCGTTTTGTATGCCTCAACCGCTTCTTCAGGCGTCCGGTACCGTTGACCACGAAGTCGTAGCTTGATTTTTGGAAAAGTGAAGAAGTCATTAGGGCTTAAGTCTGGACTGTACGGCGGGTGATCCAAATTTTCGACGTTTTGTTCTTTTAAAAACGCAATTGTCTGCCGGGCGGTGTGCGAGCTAGCATTATCGTGGTGCAGTACTATACGACGTCTTGGGTTATTTTTTCGGAACTCGCCGATAACTTCTGGTAAACAAACAGTGGTATACTTAGGCCACACTGAAAGTTTTGCACTCCTGGCCACTCATAAACATTTGAATTTAGAATTATATCATTTTCAAAAATATAGCTCATTGTCTATGGAATTAAATAAAAGTTGTCGGGAAACTGATCGTAATTTGTTTTTTTCTGACGTTTTAAAGTGACGAATTGGCACTAAAAATGGAATTGACGCGAAAAGACTTTAGGGCAATGATTTTTTACGATTTTAAATGTCCTCTTTCTCCGCAAGAATGTAGTGTTCGCCTTCAAAATGCTTTTGGGCTTGAAGCACCACATTTGAGCACTGTGAGACGGTGGTACGCAGAATTTAATAGAGGCCGGAGTTCACTTAATGACGATTCTCGTGAAGGTCGGCCGTCCACCGCGGTCACTGGAGAAAATGTGGCTGCTGTCCGGCGACTAATAGAAGAAAACCGGCGAGTCACCTATGACGAAATTCGTGGACAATTAGGGATTGGTATGAGCCAAATTCAAAAAATTTTAAAAGAATATTTAAAAGTCAGGAAGCTTTGTTGTCGATGGATTCCCCATGAACTGACATCAACTCAGAAACAGGCCCGTGTTGATTGGTGCCAAGAAATGCTGCAGAAGTATAACGACGGGCGTTCAAATGCCGTATATGATATAGTAACAGGAGACGAGACATGGATATATTGCTACGATCCGGAAAAAAAACAACAGTCATGTGAATGGGTCTTTGAAGGTGACCGCAGGCCAACAAAAGTTCACCAAGCAAAAAGCGTAGGCAAGCAGATGATTGCTTGTTTTTTTTCAAAAACAGGTCTTATTTCTAGTGTGCCATTAGGTAATCAAAGAACAGTTAATGCCGAGTGGTACACAACCATTTGTCTGCCTAATGTCTTTCAAAAGGTTCGCGAGAGACGACCAAGAAGCCGTATCCTCTTGCACCATGACAATGCGTCTCCTCACACCGCGAAGAAGACAAAGGCATTTTTGGATTCGGAAAAGGTGGAGATTGTGACTCATCCTGCTTATAGTCCAGACCTAGCACCTTGCGATTTTTACCTTTTCCCCAAAATCAAGGATTTGATGAGAGGTTTTATATTTAAGACCCCCGAAGAAGCAGTGACGACGTTCAACCAACACGTTGAAAACATGGACTTAAATGATTGGGCCTCGTGCTTCGAAAAATGGTTTGAGCGTATGAATAAATGCATTAAATGTAATGGCGAATATTTTGAGAAGCAATAAATGTATAATTATAGTTATAAATTGTTTTATTTCCAAGTTACGCAAAACTTTCAGTGTGGCCCTCGTACCAGTCAGCATTAACTGTTTTACGATCTTCGAGCACGATGGTCGCAACGTGGCCACTTTTCGCTACAAACGTAGCGACCATTTTTTTCGAATTGCTCCGTGAGCGTATTACTTTGGTCGGTTTTGGCTCATCTTGAAACACCCAAACAGTCGACTGCTGTTTAGAATCCGGATCGTAGGCATATCTCCAAGATTCGTCACCACTGATAATATCATAAACGTGTTTAGAGTCTCCTTTGTTGAATTGCCGCAGAGTTTTGCGGCACCATCTAACGCGAGCCGTTTTTTGGTCTTCACTAAGTAAATGTGGTATCCAGCGTGAGATCAATTTTTTTACACCTAAGTAATCATGCAATATATTTTGAACACTAGTCCCTAAAATGCTTAATGAAGCTTCTATCTCGCGGTATGTCGCATGGCGATCTTCGACGATCAGTTGCCGTACAGCATCAATGTTTTCCTGGGTTACAGCTGTTTTTGGTCGGCCTTCACGATGCCTATCACTAAGACTAGAGCAACCACGTTGAATTCCAAATACCAACGTTCCACAGTCCGGATGCATGGTGCTTCATTTTTAAAAACCGTAGTCAGCTCTTCAAAGCACTAAAGACGCGTTAAACCCCTTTTAAAGATGTAAAATATTATCGCACGTAAATTTTCCTTCGAAATTTCCATTTTCACAACCGACTTGTCAACTTTGAACCGACGCTGTACTAAAACGAATCGGCCGATCTCGAGACATTCTTTTGTTTTTGAATTCTAAATTCAAATATTTTAAGATGATACTAGTTTTTTTTTTATAATCACGGGAGTTTTGCAAACGACATAACTTAAAAGGCAGCCCTAGTACACGTTTCTCACTTAAAAAAATAACCGAACTCGCTTATTTACCTACTAACTTCGCTAGACGCTAAAATCGCAAGCAGTTGTATTTTCTATTAATAAACAGTAGCCTAAATAGTATTTTTTTAATTTGCAACTCCTTTCCATCCCCGCAGGGGTTGAATTTCAGTTATCGCTGAAACACGTGTCTCATTTTTTTGAAAAGCATTTCTACCAAGTTTAAAGTAGGTAAATTCGACGACAAAAATATTATTTCCCATATAAAGGACAATGGGTATTTTGGTACCCGCTCCAATAGCTATAATGGTAGTGTCAGTGAATAGGTCATACCAATAGGAACAACGTTTACTACGGAGTTTGTCTCAAATCCCTGTCCATTCGGAGATATTCATAAACGAACATGACACCTTTCCTTAAAAATACAATTCAAGTGAATAGGCTGCTACTGCACCAGAGAGCTCCATCCTCAGCCTCATGGACAGTTATTTGTAAAAAAAAATGAATGTAACGAAAATCAACTCATGTTGTCACTTTTCTAATGAAAAATCCATTTTTATTTATGAAGTGGAAACACTGAAGTGTACCCTTGATTAGTAATGTAATAGTAGGTAGTGCCTTGATTAGTAGTGTTGTTTTCTTTTATTTCATAATGGTAATAAAGGAAATTGATTGATAACAAACGTATATTCAAAATAAAATAACTCAGTTCCGACAGCAAATAGAGATGAGCGATATGGTTATCTTTGCCCTACATAAAAATACCTTTCCAATGATATATAAATTATGTCCATTGGTGCGGTACCACGATCCATACATTTTTGCCCATTGTCCTTTGGCAACCCCCTTTCATCGCTCTAGGGTTTACATTTTAATATTTGCTAAAATACTTTTCTAATTATTTGTATTGCAGAGCATTTCTTCCCACAAACTTCAGGGTTACATCCTTATAGATCCCTTATAAACGGTATGTAGAATACTATTGCCCTTATAATAACAGCAGTGTTAATAACCTAACAAAATAAGTAATTGATTTTCTTTGCATAAAAATGCCTTAATTTTAAGGCGCGTTGATTTTACATCACATAACATACTAGACTTTCTCATACAGTAGATTTCCCACACAGTTTTGATTATAATAAACAATAATAAAATCACTTACCAATAAAGTACCTATCCCACAATGGTTGACACAAAAATTATGTTCTCGGCGCTGCTTTGACGTTTTACTTTATTGAATTTTTAGCAAATATATTTCTCCGGCTCTTATAAGAAGATTTCCCTTATAACGGATGCCGATAATACTTTTATAAGAATAAAGCCCTTGTGAACGTTTTTAATGTGATATTAATAAGTACAATACACTTATTAAATGTTTGTAAGTTTCGATTATAAAGGGACCACAATTGACAACATTAAAAAAAAAATGTTTTTTCGCGTTTATAATAGCTGGTTAAAAATTAGACTACCCGTGTTTCTCGGTTTTTCTTTATTTAGCTTAAATTCGTCGTCCAAAAAGAGTCTTAAAATGACCGTATATGCGAAGTTAGGAATACTGATGTATCTTAGCATGATATAAAATAAAAAAAGTAATTTTAAACAGAAACAGAACTGACTGTCATGTCATGTCACTCGTCAACAATAATAACTGTAACAACATAAATTCGTCGACTTTGGGCAGATTGCGGCTATCCGCTTTTACAAATCCGTTAGTCACTTTCATTTTAAATAGCGTATATCCAAACAATAGTATTACGAGAATCGAAAGCGGGTCGTTAGAATCAAGTAATCCGTCAGTCAGATAAAAAATTGTCATGACAGTTGTATACAGACAGTGGTACTTAAACTGATACACCCTCTGTAGGGGTGCACCGTCCAGATTAACCGGGGGTAAGAAATCTGGAATTTTACTATAAGTGTATTCCTAACATTCACAATCCAACTTTTTTTACTGTTTTTCTTAAATATAAAAAGATTACTGCATAAAAAACCAAAAATATTTTTACTTTAATCAGCAGTGTAAAATCCAAACGGTATTTTATTTTACTACCTTAGCAAATATGAATTGTTGTCAATTATAAGTTTAGTATACTTGATACTAACAACAATAAAACGTGTTTAAGGGTTATTAGATTTCAACAAAGCAATATTGCAAGTATAGGGTTTAAGCTCTTATAATTTGTGTAGTCTTATAGACGATAATATGACTTTTATAATAACACATTTTATGGTCATATTAGCCGGATATGTTTTTGCTAGTTGGGGTAAGTTCGTCTTTATGTCGTGCGCAGGCGACATAATGTCGCTTTCTATGCTCTATTACATAAAGTAAAATCTATGCTTAGTACAAACTGTTTGTATCATCTGAATTTTTAAAGTAACTTACCATCAAATTCAAGTAAAACAGGTAGTTTAAACGCTACTAAAAATTAAAAACAACGTTTTAATCAGTTCAATTCCTTAGTTTGATGTCAACTGAACTAAATCAAGTCTA
This sequence comes from Acleris literana, assembly GCA_946894065.1. Taxonomy (NCBI): domain Eukaryota; kingdom Metazoa; phylum Arthropoda; class Insecta; order Lepidoptera; family Tortricidae; genus Acleris; species Acleris literana. Next base: position 31,183,188 of record OX335668.1, on the reverse strand, counting down.
AATCAGTGAAAAAAAACCAAAAAGGTACATAATTTTTTATACATGGCTGATGACGTTGATGACACGATAGGCGTGCCATCATACTCTATGGCGTAAGGTACGCCTGGCGTATCATCAAATAATTGTTCGCCGCCACAGCCAAAAGTTTTCGAAAATGGAAGACGCAACGAATCGCTTAATTGTGTGTATTATTAGTTGTGAACAACGTTAGTTTAAGTTAGGTAGGTTCATTTAAATTAACAGTATTCAACAATATTCAGATTCCTGAATATGGCTTATCATATTGTTTTAGCTGATAAAAAATATCGACAATTTTTTGTTGGAAACCAATTTCTTTGCCCGGTCGCTTCCATCCATTTCTATTTTTAGTTTGGATTACTTGGAAACCTGTAATTTATAACTTATAACCTATCATTTTGTTATTTAGACAGAAATATATTTCCAACAAAAATAATTTACCTAAGAATCGATTAGAATCGTGATGAATTGAAAGGTTGTTCATCACTTTTTCTTTTCTTTTTCTTAGATAGATTAGATCTTAGATTCTTCATCTTAGGGACTAAGAAGCCGAGCGACACAAGCTAAAGTTCGATCGTTCTATTTCCACTGCGCGTTTAACATAGGCAGGCGCTATAACTTTGCAACTACAGCAGGCAATGTATCATAAATATGAAGTAACCCCAAAAAAAAAAATTGTTCATAGTAAAACCACGACAAACCTAAAATAAATGATTTTTAAATAGATAAAACATAATTTTAAAAGAAATTTACTAACTTATAGAAGGAAACATGGCCATTATTTGGAACATAATGGAATTACAACTTAATACGGAACACATACATACATTAAATCACGCCTGTTTGCCAGAGGGGTAGGTAGAGACCACTTAATACGGAATAACCAGTAATGTTTCTAGATATAGGTTGACGTCCGGAGGCAATGACGGTCGAACGCGGACTAAATGAAGCCGCGCAGAAAGCAGGCATTTAGACTGTTTTTTGACACGCAATGTACGTACACTCGTAGTGTCTAGCTAGTTAGATTAAGGTCTGTGGTGGTTGCCCTGTATCTTAAGGTACCCTTATCTTAATATTTAAGATGCAACAACATTGATAACCGATACTTTGATGACATGGAACACTTTAATGATAACATTAAAATAAAACCACAGGTACAGGTTTCTTAATATAGGCCAATCCATCCTTAGCTTTGTCCGAGAAATCGCCAATATGCTTAGTAGGGCAAATTTGCTTATCGTTTCTGAACATATTGTAGGGAAGTTATGATATGGATATAGATAAAAAAATATACTAAGTCCTATACTATTAACTATTAAGCAATATTTGTTCGTTTGTATATAACGTAACGTGATTACGTTTTCGAAAACGATTCTAACGTTACGACTTTAACGTTAAATTTGCAATATAGGGATACACTGGGGCTTAAAATCATGTCAAGTTGTTACTTGTCACCATCGGGAAAATTCGTTTTAACCCGAATGTAGCCTGGGGCCCGTTTCGAAGTTACAAGTTACAAATTACAAGCGGAAGTCTCTTTCTAACTCCATTCGCTAGAAAGAGAGTCCCGCTTGTAATTTGTAACTTGTAGCTTCGTGAAACGGGCCACTGGTCTTCCAGGTACTAATAACTAGGGATCGGAAATTCGGATGCTTTTATACCTACAATTAGCAAATTACCGGAAAAAGCTCAACAAGTATGGAGTCGGCTTCTTAAAAATATTATTTTAATTATTTAAGTTCCGGATGCCGGGATTGTATAAAACATCAGGAAAAAGTAATAACTATCAAAATATTTAGGTTATGACTATTTTCAGCAATTTTGTTAACATACCTACACGTTGGTAAAAAGTTTTAACTGCAAACAGGGTGTAACAAAAAAAATGTGGTGAATCGTTTAAGGGCGTACCTAATTTTTTGATTATGGAATATTAAGAGAAACTCTTTTCAAACGTAAAAACATTTATTTTTTGTATGGGGCAGGTACGTCTTCTCATTTCAATGTAACTTTTTAATGTAATTTCTGTTTCCTTTATTCTTTTCTTATCAGAAAACGATCGACCACTACTTTTGTTACACTTTGTATTTACTTATTAGGTATTCTATATCTCGAACAAACAAATAAAAACCATTTCATTTTTCAATAACATATATTTACACAAAATCTTAAATACGTATGTGTATATGTATCCTAATTTCCGGTATTCCGGGAAATCCCGTTTCGTCCATACTACTTAACATCAATACAACAACAAAAACAAAACAATAAAAGCATCCGAATTTCCGATCCTTACTAATAACTAAACGTGTAATTTTGTTTGTGTTAACCAACCTCACCGAGCCCCTCAGCCGAGACGTGCCCCAGCAGCCGTTGGCAGCACTGCAGCGCGGTGAGCGCGCGCCGCAGGTCGCCCTCGCAGGCATCCACGGCCTGGTGCAGCACCGAGCCCTTGCCCACCTCCACGCCCTCCGACTCGCATATTTCCCGCAACCTGCAACATAACTAAACGTTAACTCCTAAGTATATTGAAAAAAAAGTATTAAAAAATAGGGTTAAAATTTAATTGATTATTATTTCAATTATTTTTAACACAAAAGTGCACAGTAAGAGTTAGTTAGTAGGGGAAGCATGGAAGGAGCCTCCCCGAACGACGGACTCTACTAGATTTCTAAGCGTCTGGCGCAACCTGAGCAACGGTCAACACTGCACTGTGCTGACCGGCTAATCCTTCCACCACGATGGTTTCTCCAATTTCCAAAAATCATACATGCGATCAAAATGGGCACTTTTCAGCGCCAGCCCTAACTATCATCTCTATCAACATAGAGGGCTTCTCGGAAGACAAATCACAACTCCTCTCCGAAATGTGCCGCGGGACGCATTGCGACGTATTATGCATCCAGGAATCCCACCGTGACAAAGGCCACCAACTCCGGACCAACTCTCCAACTAAAGGCCGGAAAATCTTGCACCAGTCTAACCATAAACCTAACACAGTACATAGAGAATGGGTACGAGCTGGGTAAGGTGACAGAGGTCGACTTTGTGGACCTAACGGCTGAACTGTACGGTGACCATACAGCGGCTGATTTCAAAGGTTGGTCGTATAACTGAAGACACTGGGGTCACTAACATTATTTCAAGTCCATATGCAATCGGGAAAAAGCCGCCGGCGCTCACAGAAAAATGGCCCCCGCAGGGTAGTGTGCTTGCTCCTATCCTGTTTAACATATACACCAATGACCGTCCAGCCATGCCCAAAACCCAGAGGTGAGAGGTGATATCTTTAAGGACACAGAAGAAACACTATCGAGAGCCCTGGAGGGCTTACTTATTATGGCTTACTTACATATTATATTACTATACAAAAGAAAACTGTCTGAAACCGAGCCCCTCAAAAACCCAATCTTGTGCATTGGAATGCACCTGATTGACTTAATGACCTACGAAACTGGGTCGCGAATACACAGCTTAACTTTATCTGGAACGGCGCTGCCAACGAAAACTGCCCATGCCCGAAGTACCTGGGAGTTACCCTCGACAGAACGCTATCTTTCAGGAGCCACTGCGTTAAGACACGAAAGAAAGTTAACTCGCGCAACAGTTTGCTACGGAGACTTACCTCAACACACTGGTGCGCTGCTGCACACACTCTCCGATCCACTGGCCTAGTGCTTTGCTACTCGGCAAGCGAATACGAATGCCCGGTGTGTCACCGCTCCGCCCACGCAAGACAAGTGATATATGCCACATTATATCTGGATGTCTCAAAGCCTTAACAAACTGTACCCCTAGCGGGGATTGCTCCGCACCCCGCAGGGAGGTGATGTGCAGCGTCGAAAAACAGAAGCAGGAAGAAGACCCCAGGCATCCCCTACGTTCCTGTGAGCTACCACCGGCCCGTCTTAAGAGCCGAAGAAGTTTAATGAGTTCTACTACTGTTGTCAGGACTCCTCCTTGGAAGAGCCGACTCACGCACTGCCAAAACACTCGCGCCCCTCCTGAGGACTAGGTTCGCCCCGCCGAAATGCTTCCCGCTGGGCTCAAACAGCCGTGGCCTACCTGGAAAGCTTTTAACTTTATGGTTGGCCGCAGTAGGGAGAACTTGGTGAAATGAGTATAAATTAAGGTTTTGTAAATTTTAAGCACCCTATGTTATCACCTATTTTTGCTAATTTAATCTAGGCAATTCGATTTAAAGCTATGATTTCTGTTTTATAGGTAGTGGAATAGTTGATTTTGAGTACCGAATTAAAAACGTGATCAAAAAAACTGTACGTATACTTGGATTTTTCTCTAAACTTACCTTAAATTCGAACTTTCGAGGCTGTTAGTGAATAAAATTCACATAACATTTTTTGTTAAATTGTTCTATCAACTGCGCTAATTAATGATAGGTAAAACTTCTGAACAAAATTTACAGGAAAACGTAAAAAACAAAGTCGAGTGTCACAAGAGCGACATTAACGAACCCCCGAACGAATTAGTCAAAATAACATCATTTACTGTATCTCTGTTAATTTAAGTCGTACCTAATTAAAAGGTTTTACATAACTTCACATGTTTTATAATTTTTATAATTTTAATTTTATATGGATTGAGTTTCTCTTATTAAATGAGTTGAAATTAGGTTATTAGATACTTGTAAACCCGGTAACAAGGCAGTCCTATTGGGTGACTAAGAACTGATCTGATGATGTCATTTGAAGATGGTCATAGGATTGCTGCTGTCTTTACGTAGAGTCAAAAGTTTAATCTTTTTAGACTAGTCTTGATAAACAGGTGAAGACTGCAGGAAACAAGGATAGGTATTAGGTCTGTTATAGCTCTTGCAATTCACGATGGCTTTATTAGTGGTTGAATGTGTACATGTACAATTGTACATAGCAGTAGTGTGCGTGTCTGACAGAGCGATCAGTCGCGAGCGCGCCGTCGCTCAAGTCACTTGTGCATATTGTTTCCACGACGCTAACTGTCACGAAGTACCGTCACCATGTCTAGTCTCCGGAAAAAACGCAAAGTTATTCATAGCGATATAACTTTTTTTTATTTTGTAGTACGCTAAAATAAAAATAGTAAATTTATTTAGAACTATGGGCATATCCGTGTTTATCACGTGACAAAACGTGGATAATTCGTCACTTTCTAACAAGTATATAAGCGCGAGAGAGACGGATGTTTTATCCACGTTTAGTCACACGATAAACACGGCCATAATAAGCGCTCTGAAATAATGACAAAACCTAGAGATTAACATAAAATTGTACGTAATTTTAAGAGAGAAAAATAAGGAGACATCACGGACCTAAAAAAAATACGGACGTAACCTCGTCTAATCATGAATGAAGCACGCAAAATGTCCGGCCGTTTACGAGTGTGCGTGATTTGCGGGTTGCTTTACAAATCGTCAATTTGCCCATTTTAAGGCCCTTTTACCCGCTGCAACTTTTTGCAGCGATACTTGGCAACCGCGCATTTGACAGCCGCGCCACTATATCGCGACTAAACGTAGACGATTTGTGATTGTATCGATGCTGCATCGAGACTAAATCGCGGCAAAGACGTCGTATTATTAAATCATGTTATAATTTATGTACTACCTACTTCAGCATTGGGTTCGATTGCGTCATGCAACGGTTTTAATTTAATTGAAATTGGGTTTTCTTATTTTGTAATGACAAAACCAATTTCAAATAAAAAATAATGGGACTAAGAGATATGAAAATTACATGACAAATTAAGAGATAAGAAAATTATATGAAAAATTTAATTTAAATTTCAACGGTTGCACGACAGAATAATATTAATAATATTGTTATATTTTTATGACACAGTGAATAAAAATAAATTTTACGAATAAAGCAATTTATTATTTACATTGTCAAACGAGTCCAAACTCGACGGATCCCCTATTAGCCATTGAGGAGTTCCTATAACCACCTGGCTCCATATAATTTTATTGTCATTGCGATTAATTTCAAGAGAATCTGACATATTAGAAGTAACTAAGTTAAATCCAAGACTTAATTACATTCTTAGTTTCTTAGATTGTTTGTGACTTAGTTAAGTGTGTAAAAAACTGGTCAAAATCAATTGTGACTCGCTTAAGCAGGGTGCCATAGCATTACAGTACCACTAACGGCGTTCCAGATTTCCCTACTTTTAGGCATTGAGGTATATTAACTAGAGAAGCAAATGTCAATCAAAAGTGACGCATAAAACGTGCCAACTTCTAATAATCGCGACGTAGCTTTGAAACCAATAATATTTGAACAAAAATCTATATCTATCTCTATACACTAATACGCTAGTAATACGCAGTCATCTGGAAAAGACAAAGATGGCGAGCTCACCTGATATGAAAAGTTCAGTATTGCCAGGCGCGGCTCACTCCGCGATTGACGTTTATCGCTACAAGTACATGCCGGTTATCCATCTGATGGGTACTATTCAGGGCTGCCACCAATTTTGAATTTTATATTAAGATACGTCATACGCGTCAAATACAATAAAGTTTTAATACCGAAAATTAACAATTATTTTTCATAAAAAATGCCGTCTTGTGCTTTTCGAGGCTGCTGAAATTATACTGAAACCATAAAAAGAAGAATGGATTTCTCGTTTCGTTCGTAAGTACCGAAGTATCTCCACAAACTCCATGCTCTTGTTTCCCTGTAGAGTATTTATTAAAATTATTTGCTCGATTTCGGATATATAGCACTATTAAATTTAATAATCGCCAATTTAAAGACGGCAAAAAAGTCTTAAAAAAATATTTAAAAGTAAGCCATTTATAAGTGTCATGTGTGTTATTAATCTATTATCATCATTCTTTGTAAATAAAACTCTATCAGTATTACATATTTTTTAATGTATCACGTGTGTTACTAATCTATTGTTATCATTTTTTGTAAATAAAACTATCAGTATTATATATATTTTTTATTAGTTACTCCTTCTTCAGTTACCTACTATTGCAAATATCCTTGCCGCTAGCTCCTAGACTACAAAACCCGCGCCACCCCACCGTACCTCTCCCTATTTTTCAATTCAAACGCATTCGTTGCATTATTTTATTTTATTATACATTTTAAAATGTTTAAAAATAAAGCAATAACATTTTGCATTATTGTGGGTTGCAGCAAAGCCAATAAAATGTGGCCGCCAGTCTTAGTATAATTCAATTTCTGCCAAATTATGAGATTTCATATTTTAGAGATAAATAATGAAATAATGTTTATAATGTATGAAGAATATACATTTTTTGCTCTCTATATTGAATACATGAAGCAAATGGGCAATACATTATTATTTTATTATTCGTTGACAGCCCTCACTATCGGCGACGCGGCGAGTGAGCCAATTCATTTTCCCCGTTCATGCACAGCCTTAACGTTCCTTTTGGCTTGCGTTGGAGTCAAAAACGTCAGAGGGCCATAAATCGTAGTGTTTTGTCCTTTGGTTTTGTCATATCTGTGTCTGAAAAAAACGGCTTCTGTCAAACTCCAGGCAGTGCGCCTTCTGTACTTGTACTATTTATTACCTATTCTGTGGTATTGCCTACAACATGAAAATTTCCCCAAAAAAATCGAGTAAATTCTTTGATAATATGAATCGATACCATTAATATGCTTCTCACCGGAACACCATGGCGGCGCAACCAGTCGCCGCCACCAACAAAATGTATACAGCTCTATGGGGGATATCTCATCTGGTTTCCGCCTTGTAGCGCATCGTGTCTAGAGATGGGCATCTACCCGGGTATTTACCCCAAAATGGGTATTTACCCGGTAAATACCCGATATCTACCTACCCACGGGTAGATACGCGAGTATTTATTCTTATATCTGTAGTTCGCCTTTGTACATCTTTTTTATAATGAATTGTATTGTTTTTGTTTTTATTTAGTACAATAAAGTGTCTACATACGTACATACGTATATCTTGAGTTTTCTACCAATTTAAGTACCAATTACCTACGTATTTTAATAAATTTGGTCAATATTACGATTTTATTATTATAATTTCTATTGTACCTAGACAAAGAATGATTCGCATTTAGATAATTTTGTTTTTATTTTTATTGATTCTTTAAATATTGTGAAACATTCAACCACATTAAGTTTGTAACACTATTTGCTTCTTTAATGAGATATACGCAATAAACAGTTAATGAACACTAAATTCTATTGCACTATCTCTCGCTTCGCATCATCTGTATCACATTAAGTTGTTTTGTCATGATCCGACAATATTTTGCCGTGGTGATTTTTCAAGTGAAAGTTTCCCTAAGGTAACATTAATTGTTTGTTTTCTTAATTACTTTTACTTTTACTCACTTCTATTCCAGTTCTGAAACAATATTAACACCATCAGTAACAAAAATATACCCGACGATTTGGGTAGATACGGGTAAATACCGGGTAGATGGGTATTTACCGGGTAAATACCTGGGTGGGTAGATTGGGTATTTACCCGCCGCCCATCTCTAATCGTGTCATACATTTTGTCCTAATGCCCTGATTTTTCTTGTTCAATATACGGTCATATGATTTCCTTGTCCGTTTTCTGACAGTTATTGTTTGATTTTCATTTCGTTTTGGTTGTTTTTGTTTTTTATAGGTTTTTAGGTTGCATCTTAGTTTGATTTTTTTTACCATAGCCGAAGAAGTTTTGGCTCTTTTTGCCGCATCTCTTATTGAAAGGGACGGATTTTGTTAATACATTCTTACTACTTTCTGTCTAGTGCCAAGTCGATTGTCCCTGGTTTTCTTCCAGATTTAGGCAAATCTTCGAGAGTACAGAAGTCACCAAACTTCTTTTTTATCTTTTGTACGCCCCCGGGACTCAACTCGTACTTTTTAGCCAGTTTTCTTATCGTCATACCTAAACGGTACGAATCGTCCAAATATTTTTTTCGAATGTGTTAGTTAATTTGCCCCATGTTGACGGTTTGACAAAAATAGCAATTATTTTTGGTTGCAATTTAAAGAAAAAGATGTAGTTCGGAATTTAAAAAAAAAGTTCATGTCTATTTTATGTACGTGCTAGTTTTTAGAGATGCCTAAAGTTGTCTACTTTCTTTACGATACGGTCCTTACTTTAACTGTTAAAACATTAACAAAAAATTAAATATAAATTTGTTATTGTCTCCAACAATTTTCTTTTTAATATGACAATGACAGTCAATTACCTTATTTATAAGTACCGTTTGCCGTCTCAACTCAACTTCGAGTCAACATCGGTAAACTAAAGAGGCCAATAAATTGTTATTAGTGATGATGTAAAATCTAGATAAAAACACTCTGTATATAGCTTGACGTCATACGCCTGTCACCGGCACCAAAGTTTCGCTCCCTGATTATAGGCATACACAGGCTGGCCGCTTTTTACATCATTTCAATTTCCCTGACTTTTCCCGGTTTTCCAGGCAGTTCTACAAGTTTTTCCCTGACCAAAATAAGTGTAAATAGTGTCTAAAAAAGAAGCGTTTCCTTCATAAGAGGGTCAATCAAATTTTTTACCCGCAATTTATAACCATTGTTTTACATTGTAGTAATATTTTCATAATTCACATTATAATTTTAACCTATTGTTTAAAATATATAGAATAAAAACCGGTTAAGTGCGAGTCGAACTCGCGCACCGAGGGTTCCGTGCCTATTTAATATAATATGGATGGAAAACGCAAAAGAAAATAATCATTTTGTTATGAACTTTATTTTCAATGCAATAAGGTCCATTTTAAGTAGCCTAAATTTTAATACAGATTTTTAAGGTTTTTTTGATATTTTTTCCAAAACTGTAAGATTTGACAACTTCATTTCATTTTTCGCGTAAAATATAAATAATTATCTTTGAATCAGGGAAGGTTATTTTTTGTACATTTTTGGCTATAAATCAAAAAGTACATCACGAAAATTTATAAAAAAAACAGTTTTGAAATTTGCAGATTGAGCCCTTTCATAAAACACCCCGTTTGCAATCAAATCACTTTAATTTTTTAAATCCCCCTTTCTAGACCCCTTTCAAATATTTAGAAAAAATATTTCATATGGTTTATACTAAAAACAGATGCGGTTAAGCAAGTTGTATAACTATGCCAAATTTCAAGTTGATAGCTTCTACAGTTTCAGAGAAGAACTGCTGTGACATACAGACAGACAGGCAGACAGACAGACGTACACCGAAGTTCATAAGGGTTCCTTTTTACCATTTTGGTACGGAACCCTAAAAATGTGGTACTTAACTCAGTTGACAATTCAGTAGGTATATCTAGGTATCATAAAAATCCAATTAGAGATCCAATCATGTCAATTAGAGAGATACTGGGAAGTATTGTCCTACTTTTTTTGGCAGTAAGTTGGGTGTGTTGTGATCACAAGATACCTAACACTCATACTCGCTTCGCTTGTCGTCGTACCTATCAGAGATTCCGGGATTGTCCTACTTTTTTGGCAGTAAGTCGGAATCTGTTGTGATCGCAAGATACCTACTTACCTAACTAGAATAAAACCAATATAATTTGGTCACATGAAAAAAAATCTTAAACTAAAGATGCTTTTATTAAGAAATATTTATCATATTCTACACGATACATAAATAAAAAACGAGTGTTATATTGACATCAGTTTCACACCAACGAGAATTTTCTAAGTCCCTGAATCTTAGTAATTTGGACTAACTCTACATTACAAAAGAAGCTTAGTTTAACATATTCTACACGACACATTAATAAAAAACATAATATGTTATATTAGACTTTATGTTGATGATGTTTTTTAAGTCCAGCCCCCCTATGCTACACCCCAACCAATTTTTTCCCTGACCTTTATTAAAATTCCCTGACTTTTCCCGATTTTCCCGAATTTCCAGAAAGTGGCCACCCTGCATACATTATAACAATTTGAGTAATTTTTTTTTGTAACAAATCCAGCAATTGAATTCAGAAAATATCATTTGGTGAAGTGGAACTGATGATGAAGACCACAGATGGCCAACGGAACTCCTCGAAGTTACCTATTTCAAGGGTGGCGATAAGATATCTCGATTAAGATAGTTGAGCGACTATAACGTAGAACATTTAATTGTTTAAATATGAGTATGACTTTCCCGCGGCGTTACTTGCGGTGAACTTGAAATGTCTTAAAGTTTGATATCAACTAAAAAGTCGAACTGCATAACACCTTATTATGATTACTAAAAAGTATAAAATAAAATGTTATAAAAAACAAAAAACCGCCTTTAAAACGCAAAAAATAACTTCTTTGACCTTGTAAGTCATAGTCATATTTAAGAAAATAAATTTTCATCGCTACAATTGCTCAACTACCTTAATCGAGATATATTATCAACACCCTTGAAGTAAGTTCCGTTGAGGAGTTCCGGTAGCCATTTGTGGTCTTCATCATCAGTTCCACTTCACCAAATGATACTTTCTGAATGCAAATGCTGGATTTGTTACTAAAAATACTAATATCGCTGTATGTATGCCTATAATATTTGAGGAGTTCCCTCAATTCCTCACGGATCCCCTCATCAAATTCAAATTTGGTGTCAATAGGACCACCTCGAAAGTATCTAACAAACTAATTTTTTTTTTAAACGGACAACTCTTTAAAAATTTATGCGTTTTTATACATTTAAAAAAATATACGGGTTGACTTGAGAACCTCCTCCTTTTTTTGAAGTCGGTTGAAAAAGAAGTGAAATCCCAACAAAAACATTTTCATGTAAAATGTTGCCAAGACGACCATTGGCTCGCCTTGGCAAAAAGTTATCAGATTCCATGTAAAAAAGTCTTTATGTCTACGCAATAAGAGCGAAACGACGTCTATCGCCCGGAAAACGACGATTTGCCGTAAAACTGTTCGCATCTGTACGACGCTGTTAGCAGCCAACCGCACGCGTTCGCTTTCTTACATCGCCGAGTACCGCCGATCGGCGAGGGCTGATCAGTTCCGACCACGGCCGAGTAGCTACGAAGTGAGCCGATTAGAGCTGGCGACAGCCGTTCAGCGTCGATAGGTGTGGGGAGACCTATACTTTTACATAGAGGGATGTCTGACGTTTACGGCAGTACGGGGCACGCGAGAGCCGACCGTAGGTTTACAGCTGCTGCGATAACAAATCGCAGGCAATCGGGCGTCTCTGCGGCAGTACCGAGGATGAGACTGCTAAACGTAGGTTTACAACCGCTGAGATGGCCGATCGGCTAAATGCGAATAGTGTGGTGTAAAACACGATAGGTGTGGGAAGACACGAACTTTAGAAATAGAAATAGAAATAATTTATTCAACGCATACACACATTTGAAAAAAACAGATGACTAAAACAAAAAACATTAACATGGCGTTGAAAAGGGCTCCTCTCAGGTTTGTGCCGCAGCAAGCCGCAGCGCTGGTTTTCAGAGGGACCCCAACTTAAAAATTAACTTATATATCTAAAAACAAAAACAAAAACAAAAAAGGGATGACGACACTAACATCAGCGACAATCGATAGCGAGTGGTCATCCTTACTTGCAACTTTTTTGTGTGGCAACACCAGAACAACACAACCGTTTCCTGTTGCATCGTATCTAGCGTAGGCCAGTTTTATTCCTGGGTATGCATTACGTATAATATCAATTTAAATTGTTATCAAATTGATAATACACTACATATCATATCTTAAATAGTAAACTAAAAAAAAACAAACTATATGACTCATGACTGGACGGAAGTAGCAACCCGACAGAACTCAGTACCGCCACTACCGCCATACCCCGACTTCGCGCGCGCGCTCGGACGTGCCCACCAACCGCCTCGCAATTCTCGCAAATACGTTCAACCACTCAACTTCAGTTATAGAAAAGATTGAAAGGAGCATAATAAGAAGGTAAATAATTTAATTATATATTCGTTTCATACCTACTATAAATATTAGCTAAACCTGTGAATACTTCAATTATAAAAATACTTAGATACTTATAGGTGAATAAATATATCGCTAAATATATAAACAAGTTTAGGGTCAGCCTTATGACTCGCTTGCAGGGGTGCAACAGGAACGCTCGACATTTTGATTTAAAAACTCCTATTGATTTTAGCGCTCGGATGGGAGGAGGAAGGCTGTTCCAGCACTTAGTGGCGGCAAAGCGGAAGCTACCTCGGAACGCCGCCGAGTGGTGTCGCGGGCAGACCAGCTGGAGGAACCTCTCTGACCTGACGCCAGAGGAACTGGAGTTGTTCGACCAGATAAGCTTGTCGTAAAGGTACGAGGGCTGCTTCCCACTTACGACACCAAACATTAAAGTGGCTAGGTGTATTTTTTGCCGGGTTGACATTCTCAACACCCGGTTTTGATTTAAGTACGGTGTCACGTGAGTGCGGGGCGGTATGTTGAAACAGAATCGCGCGCAAGCGTTCTGCACGCGCTGCACCAACCGTTGCGTACGCGCCAGTAGACGCGGCCCATTTATAATGTCGCAATAATTTAAACTTGATAGTACCAGCGCGTCGCATAGCCTAATTCTGAGCTCGACATCGAAAAAGTCGCGTATTTTATATAGCACCCTAAGTTTATAAAAACAGTTGCGTACCGTATTGAGAAGATGGCCCTCAAACCTTAATTCCCCGTCCATCAGTACCCCCAAATTACGAGCCTATCGCACACGCTCCAAGGGATTGCAATTAATATGAACCACCGGATTACTATATGCTATTTTGTCTATTTGTTGTTTGGTGCCGGGCAGCAAGTATTTTGATTTTGATGGATTCAACACTAGCGAGTTTGTATGTGACCATTTTTCGACTCGTTCAAGATCAGGGTTTAGTTTGGTAACTCCTTCAGTTGCATCATTAGCGTTGCATGAAATATATAGCTGTAAGTCATCCGCATAAATATGGTATTTACAGTACTTAACTGCGCGCACAATGTCGCTGCAATATAATATAAATAAAATCGGGCCCAAAATTGATCCCTATGGCACGCCCCTGTTCACCGGGCTTACAGTGGACACCAGGGGCTCACCGCAAAGTCCGCGGAGCTCCACCATTTGGTATCGATTATTAAGGTAACTGTCAAACCATTTTACAGTGTCATTGTCGAATCCATAGTACGCGAGCTTGGACAATAATAAATATTAATGATGTCGAACGCCCTAGAAAAATCAAGCGGTGTCAGTATTGTGCCTTGTCCCACATCCTGTGCAGCCAGTATATTATCTGTGACATCTACTAAGGCTGTTGCGGTGCTATGGTGCTTACGGAACCCGGATTGATTTGCTGGAAGGATATTGTTAACTTCTCAGTACTCCGTCATCTGTTGACATACAACCTTTTCTAATATTTTGGAAAGGCACGGCAATATGCTTATTGGTCTTAAATCTTTTATCATTACTGGGTCGGATATTTTGGGTATTGGCCGTACTACAGCTACTTTCCATGCTTCTGGGAAAGAATGTGTTGAAATTGACCTATTAATTATTAAAATTTTAATACCTAACGTGCGAGGAAGGGTGAGAATGATCATGTCTAATGAGATACCGTCATTTCCTAGAGCGTTCGATTTCAACGTTTTAATAATTTTGAAAACCTGAATTTCAGTAACAGGGTTCAGTCTGAAGATAGAGGAATTATAACGATCAAATTCGAAAAATGTTAAATCACTAATTTTATTAAAATTGGTAGGTCTAGAAAATGTTGGTTTATGATACCGGGGTCATTGAAATGATTAGGCAATTCTCTCTCACTATGATTGTTGACTATGACGTTTTTCTTAATATTTTTTCGCAAAACACTTGAATCATTCACATAACAGTTGATATTGTGTTTAAAAAATGCCCGTTTCTCACTAAATATGGCGCAAGTAACCACATTCTTTAACTCTTTGTAGTACTGCTCGTGAGCTAAAGATTTAGTTTGTTTGTACTTTGCGTGCGCGTCATTACGCAAACGCATCATTTGTTTAACTGTGTGAGTGATCCAAGGGCTACAGTGTGACTTTATACAAATATGCTTAATCGGAGCATGTGTATTAAATAAAGAAATCAAGTTTTGATTTAGGGAATCTACCATTTCACTGACGCTAGGTAAGCCAAGACTCTCCTCAAACTGAATGCTACACAAATCTCGCTCAAAGTCGTTCAAGTTCATATCCTTAAGTGGCCTATAACGTATCAACCTCGGTACAACCTAGGTATCTTTACACGCCCTAACTTCAAAAACTCTACACCTGAGTCAAAATATGTGGCTTGGCCGTTTAATTACTACTAGAACTATTGTATAACAGAAAATGTTTTAAAAAACAAAAAACCGCCTTCAAAAATGCAAAAAATAACTTCTTTAAAATTGTAGGCACCTAATAGGTTAGTCCAACTGATGTCGGCTTTTTGTTGAAAATGTTGTGGTCGCCGACTTCAGTTGGACTAACCTATTAGGTGCCTACAATTTTAAAGAAGTTATTTTTTGCATTTTTGAAGGCGGTTTTTTGTTTTTTAAAACATTTATTTTATTTTATACTTTTTAGTGATCATAATACGCTGTTACGTTGTCCCACTTCTTAGTTGAAATGAAACTTTAAGTTATTTCAAACGCGCCGCAAGCAACGCCGCGGGAAAGTCATAGTCATATTTCAATAACCTCCTTTTTTGAAGTCGGTTAACAAGTAAATATTCTTCGTTATAGTCGCTCAACTATCTTAATCGAGATAGCTTATCGCCACCCTTGAAATCGGTGCCGTTAAGGAGTTCCGGTGGCCATCTGTGGTCTTCATCATCAGTTCCACTTCTCCAAATGATACTTTCTGAATGCAAATGCTGAACTTATTACTAAAAATACTAAAATCGCTATATGTTTGCCTACAATATTTGAGGAGTTCCCTCAATTCCTCATGGATCCTCTCATCAGATTCAGATTTGGTGACAATGGGACGACCCCGAAAGTATACTCTATCAAACCAAAAAAAAAATTTTGAAATCGGTCGACAATTGACGGAGTAATCGGTGAACATACATAAAAAAAAAAAATACATACAGTGGAACGTATAACCTCCTCCTTTTTTGAAGTCGGTTAAAAAGTAATGAACAGTGAATAAATTTTTCACCTTACGCTTACGCCCATATATGCCATGGTAGCGAAACGGCCAAGCCACATATTTTGACTGAGGTGTAGAGTTAGAAGCTTGGCTCTAAAGTCTGTCCCTGTTCGTTCCGTCACTCTTATAAACAAATCAATTCACCATTATAACTCCATATTCGCGTACTTTTGAAGGTTGAACCTAGTCATATTATTTATTTATACACTTTATCATTGTCTTCATGTCCATTTTAAGGTAGTAATCGCATATATAAATCGCATTTTATACACTAGTGCATAAAGTGTTGTTGTCATCTAGACTAAGACAATTAAGCCCTACAGCCAGACAGACAAGGTGACTGCATTAAATAAACTTGTTATTTGAATAAATTTACTTTAATTTTTTTTTGCCTTCTACGTTGCATCTAACAAAAAAGTAATTTAAAACTATTAAAAAAAAGCATTATTAACAAAAATATTACAAAATCAACGTATGAATTAGCAGTATTGCGTTCGACCTAAGTCAAAAATGTCATGAAGAAAATTAAAAAAAAAAACGAAATACACTGGCGGGAAAGAGGTTTTTGTCTATAGTTCTGGACTATTAATTAGGAAGTTGTTTTCTTTGCAAAACTTGTGGATGGTGTTACAGAATTTAGTAAAAAGGAAATAATGCTCACACATAACACACTAAGGAGTGGTCCACATAATGTTTTTTTTTAAT
Source organism: Acleris literana (assembly GCA_946894065.1). Classification (NCBI taxonomy): domain Eukaryota; kingdom Metazoa; phylum Arthropoda; class Insecta; order Lepidoptera; family Tortricidae; genus Acleris; species Acleris literana. Next base: position 31,166,389 of record OX335668.1, on the reverse strand, counting down.
TATGTGGTAATTTTTAAGCAGTGCATTTGTTATAGTAATCTGTAAAGTCTGTTCCTATTCGTTCCGTCACTCTTATAAACAAATCAATTTACCATTATAACTCCATATTCGCGTACTTTTGAAGGTTGAGCCTAGTCATATTATTTATTTATACATTTTATCATTGTCTTCATGTCCATTTTAAGGTTATCTCTATTTAATATTGTATTATTTGATGAAAAGCACATTCGCTGAAAACACCATTACACTGACAGAGTCTTGTCATAAAGATTTTTTTTTTCGAACTATTGATAAATGAGGTTTTCGTCTCTGTCGCACCCAGCATAATAATACGATGATGATGATGAATATACATTCAACCGTTTTAATAAACTAATTAGAGGTAACATTATTCTCATTACGATTTCATCCTCTATCTAAAGACAATTACAGTCAGGTATACTTGTTATTGTCATTGGCAGTCTGAATAGGAACAGACTTTACATGAGATCTGGCAACTTTTTGATAACACTGGGAGCCATATATCATGTCGTCTTGGCAACTTTTTACATGAAAATGTTTTTGTTGGGATAGTATTTGCTCAGTTAGTCCTCGTATCATACTTCACACTCTAACTTGTTTATGGTATTTAAGCCCTCCGCATTTACCCTTATTATTTTCGTAAGATGCGTCTCTTTCCTGACGATTGATAATCTCCTCGTTTCGCTATTAAGGCCCCACTTTTAAAGCCCCTCTTACAAATCTTCCTTACTGCCGGAGCTGGCACAGTCCGTACAGTCGGACTTATAAGTAGTTAGCTGCGCCTTTTGTACCTTGTCGCTCTAACACCTTATACAGAATCGTGCAGCAGTTCAAACATGACGTTAAAGTAACAAAGTACCAAAATGACTACCCACTGATAAGGCCAACTGTACCTGCTTGTTACTGTCGCTCGCCGCCCATCACTGCCGCTGTCGCCGTAAACTCATCATCGTGGCCACCATAATGTTACTCATTCTTGTTACTGCCTAAGAGCACATATAGAAAACATAATTATGGGAACAGTATAAAGGCGCTAAGTCCGCCATTTATACGAGGGCTGCACTGAAAGTTTCGGGAATCTAATACTTACAAATATATTTTTGACTCATATTATACCTTTTTATAATCTCTAAAGTTTCATTATCTTAACACACTGGCCAGATAGAAAATAAAGCGATGGTTCGGTTTCAATTGGTTTTTAAGTCGTCGAGTCGCTGCTGAAAATGGAATTGTCCCGTGAAAATTTAAGAGCTTTGATTTATTACGACTTTAAAAGTGGATTAACACAAAAACAATATGGAGACCGGATGATTGCTATTTTTAGTGATGAAACACCTTCAAACACGACAATATACAGGTGGTATTCAGAATTTCAACGTGGCCGTGTATGCATCACGGACGTCGTGCTTGAAGGTCGACCAAAATCGGCAGTCATGCAAGAAAACGTCGATGTTGTGCGTCAGCTGATAAAGGAAGACCGACATGTGCCATATCGGGAGATTCAAGAGTGGTTGGGCATTGAAATGAGTCCGATACAAATTATTTCACAGGAATAATTAGGCGTGCGAAAGTTGTTTTCCCGTTGAATCCCTCACTTATTGTCTGACGAGCCGAAAACGACTAGTGTTTTTGGTGCCGCAGAATTTTGAATATATTCAACGGAGGAAGCTCAAATGCAGTTTTTAGCATTGTATCGGGTAAGAAGTGTTGGATATATGCATATGAGCCTGAAAATAAAAACCAGTCTCGAGTATGGGTCTACGAAGATGAACTCAAGCCGACAAAAGTTATTCGTTCTCGCAGTACGGCCAAAAAGTTGGTGGCTACGTTTGTCTCCAAATCGGGTCACGTGGCTACTATTCCTCTTGGAAAATCGTAGAACGGTCAGTGCCGATTGGTACACCACTATTTGTTTGCCGATTATCTTTGCTGAACTCCCAAAAAAAAACCCTAGTCGCCGCATCATCCTTCACCACGACAATGCCATCCCTCACACCGCTCGGAAAACAACTGAGTATCTCAACGGTGAAAAAGTCGAATTACTGGATCATACTCCATACAGCACCGACTTAAGCCCCAATGACTTTTTCACATTCCCCAAAATTAAGGATAAGTTGCGTGGTCAGCGGTTTCAGACGCCGGAAGCAGCATTGGAGGCTTTTAAAATGGCCATTTTGTCGACCCTATTTCAGACTTCAATAAGTGCTTTAACGACTGTTTTGAACGAATGGAAAAGTGAATAAAATATTTAAAGGAGAATACTTTGAAAAACAATAAAAATACTTTTATTCAATTTAACTGCATATTTTGTTCTATTCCCGAAACTTTCAGTGTGACCCTCGTAAGTATATTGAGAAGGTAATGAATAAAAGGAAGTTTTAATAATTAAACAAATAGTTGGAAGGCATCTGAAAACTAATAAAGCTATCCATGTGATTTTAACGTATTCTAACAAAATAATATAAGGACTTATGACATAAAGACACCGAAACTCAGAATTCCACTGCGGCGCACGCTACACACGCACAAGTTACATTCGTGAGCTACGTAGATCCATACCGCAGAGAACAAGAGGCATGCGCGTTTGTTCAAATAGTTTGCATGCTTTGATGTGCCGCTACAATTGCTACAACGAAGCCGCCGGCCAGTAAGGCCACGCGCGTTGGTACGTGCGTGCGAACGTGCGTGTATCTTTGACTTCATTTCGCGGTTAGCGTCTTAGTGTACCTCTTTTAGAGAATCTAAGTACGTACACTTTGATACTATGTGAGTAGTATGTAGCTCGATCGTGCGCCGCAGTTGAATTCTGGCTTAATGATTTCTCGTTTACCAAAAACTGTACATTTAATCATAAAAAATTCGTAATATTTCCTTCACTACAATGTGAGAAGTAAGTATTTCACGGTAAATTTAGAACTCGTTGCACGTTTAAAATTGTCCGGCTGTAACTCACAATGGTAAAAAGCATATGGAATTTACATGATTCAAGAAATCTTGCGTATTCGTGGTCCGCTATATCAACATTGCGTTTATGTCATTATTATTAACCTATAATGTCCCACTGCTACGCAAAAGCATCTCTTCGTTTCTAACACGTATCCATTATTATTTTGGACTTTCTCCCACCAATCTTGAACAAAGGTACCTATCAAGTTCACCTCGGTAACGTCGGTCGCTTTGGTCTGCCGCAATGCCGGATTCTATTGTATGGACCCATTTGTGCACACTTTAGGCCTTCGGAATAATAAATACCTACTTAATATTATACATTCTGTGCGCATTCGTTGTTATAATTAAGCCACTTTTGTTATTGGCTTGATGCAGTTTTCTCACGTCCATATGAAAAATATTATTGGCAGAGAGTGGACAAGTTACTGATACAAAGCAATTGATGTTAGATGCTTTTGATTCTTCATAATTCTCGTCTTTTTTGTAGTTTGTAAGAAAATAATCACTATGGTTGACATGTAAACAACGACAATGACACTAGCTTACTTGTCATATTCATTCATTCTCATGAGCAACATGCAGACGAATTTAAACCATATTTCTAGAAGTCATGGAGGACATTTTCATGCGTGTTTATTTTGACTTAGTTTTTTTAACATAAATCTACACATGACTTTACTAGGCTTAAAAGTGGCAACTTCGCCATAAGAATAAACAATAACTACACGTAGTAAGCGAAACTCTCGGCTCCGGACGCGAGCTTGGCGCGTTAAATACCTACCGCCTGGCGACACCTGAGGTGTCTAGTCAGTCAGGGGCGTCACACACGGAATATATATGTATTAACCAAGATATTGTTTGTGGTATTTGTGTTCAGGCCTTATTTATGAGTCTTGCTATCTCTCTCTCCCCCTCTCCCTCTCTCCTGGTTGACTATGTAAGATCGTATGTCGGCTCCGTAATAAAATACATCTGTTAATTAATCTAGTGTTTTACTGGGGGATACGACAAATTGGCGACGAGAAACAACGAACCACGCACCTGTAGATATATTAATCAAGACAAGAAGTGTAAAATTAAAGAAAAGACAAGTGAAACTAAAATTACAAAAGAAGCTTCAGTGTGAAGTTAGCCAGGATTGCGGCCGACGCCGGTAACCAGCGGCGTTATATTCACGATAAACTAACCTAAGTGAAGTTGCTGCAAGTCGCAGTCTGTCAATCAATCAATATCTTGTTGTTAAAAACGATGAATAAATATGCAATAACAAATGTCTACATTGGAGAAAAATGCTGAAAACTCAGACGAAGATTATAAGGAATTAGATGAAAATAATGATAACGATAGTGATACGATCACACGGAACGTTGACATTAACAAGAAGTCTTGGATATATAAGTTAAGTAAGTCGGAGTTACAGAAAACTTTGCATCAACTACAAATTAATTTCCAGCCGGAGGCTACCAGTCAAGATTTACGAAAACTTCTAAGCAATTTTTGTGATAAAAAACGACAAACAGAACGTCATAAGATGACCAATTACAATATACCCGGTTTTGACGGGAATAACTGGGAATGTTTCGAACAACAATAAGAGTGCGTAATTAAACTTAATGACATCTCCGACGAGAAAAAAAGTTCCGTTGTTGTTGACAAAATTATCGCCACAAGTATTTGAAACACTTTCCTGTCTCTGTGCACCTACGAAACCGATAAAAACCAAATATGAAGACTTAACTGATAAACTAAAAACGAAATATATAAAAAAACAATCAATTGCTCTGGAAAGGGTGGAATTTCGTAACAGAAATCAATTAACAACAGAAAGTATTGAGGATTATGTCTTGGCATTAAGAAAAATCGGTGGAAAATGTAAATTTGCGGATTTAGACGACCAAATTAAAGAAAAACTAATAGATGGTGTACATTCAAAGTTAATTAAATTCGAATTACTTAAATGTGACATGTCTAAAACTCTTGACGAAATGGTGAATTTAGCTAGGACTGTAGAAATAGCACTGACTCAGACTAAAGGAACTTCAAAGGAAGCAGATACGAGGGCTGCCTTTTAAGTTCTGTCGTTTGCAAAACTCCCGTAATTATTAAAAAAAAAACTAGTATCAACTTAAAATATTTGAATTTAGAATTCAAAAACAAAAGAATGTCTCGAGATCGGCCGATTCGTTTTAGTACAGCGTCGGTTCAAAGTTGACAAGTCGATTGTGAAAATGGAAATTTCGAAGGAAAATTTACGTGCGATAATATTTTACAACTTTAAAAGGGGTTTAACGCGTCTTCAGTGCTTTGAAGAGCTGACTACGGTTTTTAAAAATGAAGCACCATGCATCCGGACTGTGGAACGTTGGTATTTGGAATTTCAACGTGGTTGCTTTAGTCTTAGTGATAGGCATCATGAAGGCCGACCAAAAACAGCTGTAACCCAGGAAAACATTGATGCTGTACGGCAACTGATCGTCGAAGATCGCCATGCGACATACCGCGAGATAGAAGCTTCATTAAGCATTTCAGGGACCAGTGTTCAAAATATATTGCATGATCACTTAGGTGTAAAAAAATTGATCTCACACTGGATACCACATTTACTTAGTGAAGACCAAAAAACGGCTCGCGTTAGATGGTGCCGCAAAACTCTGCGGCAATTCAACCGAGGAGACTCTAAACACGTTTATGACATTATCAGTGGTGACGAATCTTGGACATATGCCTACGATCCGGATTCTAAACAGCAGTCGACTGTTTGGGTGTTTCAAAATGAGCTAAAACCGACCAAAGTAATACGCTCACGGAGCACTTCGAAAAAAATGGTCGGCACGTTTGTAGCGAAAAGTGGCCACGTTGCGACCATCGTGCTCGAAGATCGTAAAACAGTTAATGCTGACTGGTATACCACTGTTTGTTTACTAGAAGTTATCGGCGAGTTCCGAAAACATAACCCAAGACGTCGTATAGTACTGCACCACGATAATGCTAGCTCGCACACCGCCCGGCAGACAATTGCGTTTTTAAAAGAACAAAACGTCGAAAATTTGGATCACCCGCCGTACAGTCCAGACTTAAGCCCTAATGACTTCTTCACTTTTCCAAAAATCAAGCAACGACTTCGTGGTCAACGGTACCGGACGCCTGAAGAAGCGGTTGAGGCATACAAAACGGCCATTTTGGAGACCCCGACTTCGGAATGGAATAAGTGTTTCGAAAACTGGTTCGATCGAATGAAAAAGTGTAATACATATCACGGTGATTACTTTGAAAAACAATAAATACCATTTAACACTTAAATTGTCTTTAGTTTTTTCAAACGACAGAACTTAAAAGGCACCCCTCGTACAACTGAAATGTTCTATTATGGAAAAACAATGAAAAGGACTAGCAGCAATCAACGTGAGTACAAAGGGAATAGGTCCAATTGGGATAGAAAACCACCATCTAAAAATGAAGACAGAAATGCAGTAAAATGCTTTTGTTGCGGCAACACTAATCACATGAAACCAGAGTGCAGACTTATAAAAAAATACTGTTCGGAATGTGGAAAACAGGGGCACACATACAAAGTATGACCACAAAATACCAGGTACAGTCGAGCATAAATATTTACTAGAACAAGAAGACTCAGTCGCTACAAAAACAATGGTTCCAGAGGAGGATGTAGATTCACTCAGTGGATTGTTTCAAGAAGATAATATATATGCGGTTAACGTAATTAAAGTGCCCCCACATTACATTAGGGTTGAAATTGAGGGTATACCTCTTGATTTTCAGTTGGATACAGGTTCAGATGTAACGGTATTACCATTTAAAGATAAAAATGATTTTTGGTCAACCAAGACAATTAGAGATTGTAATGTAAAATTCAGAAATTTCGATCAAACAATATCAAAACCGATAGGTCTATTAGAAAATATAAAAGTTACATACAAAAATCAACATAGGAAGTTGAATTATATTTGTTGCACAAGATAATGTGCCCCGAATAATAGGCAGAGATTGGTTGAAAGAGCTATTGAAAAAAAGTATTGATATATTTGGGTTTAGAATCACAAAAAATGAAATAAGCATTATAAAGTCCAATATTGATCCATTATTAAAAGCAAGCCCGCCAACCAACATTACTATGCTGCGTTCATTTTTAGGAAAAATTCATTACTATTCGAGATTCCTGAAGAACATGGCTTCAGTACTAACTCCACTGTATGAATGCACACAGAAAAATAAGTTTGTGTGGTCAAAGGAGTGTGATGATTCATTTAAAGAAATCAAAAATAAGTTAGCTTCAGTACAGAATCTTAGACATTATAATCCAAATTTACCATTAATATTGTCATGTGACGCGTCCCACACTGGGTTAGCCGCTGTATTGTCAAATAGATGTTATAATGGTGTGGTCAAACCAATAGCATATGCTAGTAAAAAATTAAATTCTATAGAGCAGAAGTACTCTGCTATAGACAAGGAGGCTATGGCAATTATATTTGGTATAACGAAATTTTATAACTACACTTATGGCAGACCATTTGAATTAGAAACTGATAATGCAGCTTTAGTAAGAATATTCGGTCCTAATAAGGGAATTCCTAAAATGGCAGCTAAAAGATTACAGCATTATGCTATTTTTTTATCAGCTTTTAACTATAAAATTAAGCATGTCAAAACAAACTTAAACCCGGCAGATTTTTTATCACGGGCCACACCTGACAATACTAATGATCATGTAGATTTGAATCCACTTTGTATGGAGGCAGAAGAAAGTATTAACAGCCACATACAACAGTCAGACTTAGAAAACTTAGACTGGAAAATCATATTTGATGCTACAAAAAAAGACTTAATATTATAAAAAGTTATTAGACATAATGTAGATGGCTGGCCAGATAAAAAGAATGTGAATAGGGAGTTGTTATCCTATTTCAATAAGAAAAATGAAATTAGTTATGATAGAGGTTGTCTTTTCTGGGGCTACAGGATAATATTCCCCTGTCTTTAAGAAAGTTACTGTTAGTAGAACTGCACCGCAGCCATTTTGGCACTGTGCGTATGAAACAGATCGCCCGTTCATATTTCTGGTGGCCTGGTATAATTTCCGAAATAGAAAGCATAACAAATAACTGTATCACATGCTTATCGAATAGAAATAACCCTACAAAAGGACCCCAAAAGTCATGGCCAGTAGCACCAACTGTGTGGTACCGAATTCATGCTGATTATTTAGGACCATACTATAATAAAATGTATTTAGTGGTTATTGGCAGTTACTCAAAGTGGCCGGAAGTTATAGAAATGAACACAATTAACGCGTCGCGAACCATTGAGGTTTTTAAAACTTTATTTGCAAGGTTTGGTTATCCCGTACACTTGGTAACTGACAACGGCCCATCATTTGCGAGCCTAGAATTTAAAAATTATTGTTTGTTAACTAACATTAAGCATACCTTTTCCCCATCATACCACCCAGCCACAAATGGTGCAGCAGAAAGATTAGTAGAAATATTTAAAACACATGTAACAAAAATTAAAGAAAGTGGCAACACCATTAGTGCTGCAATTAATTTATTCCTTTTTGATTACCGACCGAAACATGCCGCACGGCACAACGGGTGTGACGCCAGCTAAATTAATGCTAGGTAGAGAGTTAAGATCTAGGTTTTCTTTATTAAGACCACCACCTATAATGGAAAAATCACTTGAAATGTTAGAAAAACAAAGAAACATAGCATCAGGCTCTAGAACAGTTAAGTTTAAAGTAGGGGAGAAGGTTATGGTTAAAGATTATAGGAAAGATCACAAGCCGTGGATCCTTGGAACGATTATACAGGAGTCGGTACCGGACACCACTTACATTGTTGAGGTAGAAGGTTGTAAATGGAAAAGGCATGTAAACCAATTAATAAATTGCAATAACAGTTTATTAGAAGACTGAACTATAACAATCATTCGTAGGACTTTGTCTCGATGTGCACTAAGTGTGATGCCAAGAATTGTAATTGTTATTAGTATTAGCATGTAACTAAGTTAGGTACGAATTTATAGCTATAAATTCATATGTTATAAAATTGTACATTAACTATTCGCAGGACTTCGTTAGATGTGCACAATAGGTGTGATGCCAAGAATGGGTTAATGTACATTTGGTATTTGTTGGAATCCTCCAACATATACATAATTAAGTTGTTGTTGTTGTAAGACAGGATAAATAAATATCTTAATACATTAAGTAAAGGGGGAGGAATAGCAGGTATGTGTGTCAGTTCTGGTGGTGGAGAGTGTGGTATTTGTGTTCAGGCCTTATTTATGAGTCTTGCTATCTCTCTCTTCCTCTCTCCCTCTCTCCTGGTTGACTATGTAAGATCGTATGTCGGCTCCGTAATAAAATACATCTGTTAATTAATCTAGTGTTTTACTGGGGGATACGACATTGTTATTGTGTCTTGAATTGGTTTTCGTATTTAGTTGATTTTAGTGTTTATGGTTGAACTAAGATACGAGGGCTGCTACTTATGTAACCGGAATAGAAAAAAATAACAAACGTATATGACTAAATATGGTTTTATTGTTTTTCAAAATATTCTCCCTTATGATCGATGCACTTTTGCATACGTTGAAACCAATTTTTAAAACATTTTTTCCACTCTGACTGAGGTATCTCCAAAACGTGCTGTTTGAACGCGTCGACTGCATCTTCACGGGTCGAAAATCGTTGACCACGTAATTTATTCTTTACATTTGGGAATAAATAGAAATCATTGGGTGCCAAATCAGGGCTGTACGGCGGATGACCCGTTAATTCTATATTTTGACCTTCCAAAAAACGAGTCGTTTCGCGTGATGTATGACAGCTGGCATTGTCATGGTGAAGAACGATTCTGCGTCGCTGGTTGTTTTTACGTATTTCTTCAAATACCTCCGGCAAACAAATGGTCGTGTACCATTCCGAATTAACCGTTTTACGATTCTCTAGTGGCACTGTAGCCACATGGCCATTAATACCGAAAAAGCAGGCGACCATTTGCTTCAAGGTGCTTTTTGCACGAGTTACTTTCGTAGGGTTCGGCTCATTTTGAAACACCCACACTGTTGATTGTTGTTTAGTTTCCGGATCATACGCATAGATCCAGGATTCGTCACCTGTGTAGATATTATAAACAGCTTTTGAGTCACCACGGATATATTTTCTTAACATTTTCTTGCACCATTCGACGCGAGCCTCTTTTTGATCCTTAGTTAAATTGTGAGGGATCCAACGGGAACAATTTTTTTTTACAGCTAAATGATCATGTAATATCTTATTAATGCTCGTCATACATATGCCCAGAGTCGCCTCTATCTCGCGATATGTAACATGACGGTCATGCATTATAAGTTTTCGCACAGCTTCAATATTTTGTGGTACAACGACCGATTTCGGGCGACCTTCCTTAACTTCGTCCGTGAGCATACTACGTCCACGATTGAACTCACTAAACCAGTGGTACACAGTGGTTTTCGATGGAGCTTCATCACCAAAAGTCGAAGTTATTTGATCTATGCACTGTTGTTGCGTTAAACCACGCCGAAAATCATAATAAATCATAGCACGAATATTTTCACGAGTGAGTTCCATTCTTGCAGCGAGATGACATTTTCATCCCGCCAAAAACAAAAGACTAGCGTACATGAGAAAAAAAATTATAGCAGCCAGTATTAAAAAAAAAGTTCAAATTTTACCATGGAGGTCAGATATAACGTTTATAAATGTTGGAATCCCAGATTCCGGATACATAAGTAGCAGCCCTCGTAGTGTTTTATAAAGTGAACAACTATTTACGGCAAAATAATTAGAAATAAGTAATTGATTGAATGAAGGAGTTTTATTTTTAAATAATACATCCCCAGATGTTGAAGATAAAAAAACGGAAACATTAAAAACGAATTAATAGATAAGAATAGTATTTTGTAATAAAGATTTTTCAACTTAATAACTTTTTTTAATTAATGGTCCGGAAAGGAACGTAAAAAGATCCCAGACTATTCTAAAAACTTATTGAGCTAAGAATGTTGTTTATTTATAGACTCGTTTCTGTGTTTCATAGATGATTAATAGCCACATAAGACAAATTAAATTTTCTGGAGATAATCTTAATATCATACCCTTATCTTAATATAAAATATTATTACCTAATTTAACGTAAATGTAAAAAAACTCATTTTGCAACAATGTTTCCACGTTGAAGGAAAACATAAATAACATTTCGTGACTAAACTTGTATAACACATCCATAAACCGATTAAAATATTTCACAAGTGACAGCCCTGACTTCGGGCGCGGAAGACAGAGGGGCGTAGCGGGGTGAAGGGGGAAGTAGGTATTAAAAGCGCGGCATTTGGGGCCTTGGTAAAGGAGATTCGTTTCAACGTGTAGTTATTGTTTATTCTTATGACGTCGCATTTATAAGGGTCTGTTGCACCTAAGTATTCGCAACAAGTTTTTTTCACAAAAATTGATATATCTCAAAAACTAGACCGAATTGAGCCTACTTTATATGTCATTTTTAACTCCATATTAACTCACGAACATGCTGTTAAAATCCTTCGGGTACATCCCGGGCACGGTGTACACAATACAATACAATACTGAAAAATATTTGGACAAATATTTGTATTTCTTGTCATTAATTAGGTAATTAAAGAAGTGACAATGGTTTAAAATTTCTAAATTACACTTTTCTTACCCTTGGAGAGCTTGACAGGTTAAAGGCAAAAATGTGTGCAAAATAAGTCACTTTTGTAATCTTTAAAAAAAACGCAGTGTAGAGAGTAACCAACACAAGGCCACTGCTTTTCAGTAACAGAGATTCCACATATGCGTTGCTTCATTGCAACACTGTAATTTTAACATAGAGTGGTGCATGTATTTCAACGCATTGTGTGGCATATCATTCTAATTTATAAGTAGAACCCAGCGGTGACTATGCAACACACCAACAACACCCATGTGGCAACTCTCTTAGGCTTACAAGCATTTAAACAGCTGATCCTGTACCATGATTAACATGTCAGAAGAGCAATTAAGTATGCTGTAGACAAATAAAACCAATCTCTTTTAAAAAAATACTAAAGGAAAGTGTGAGTATAATACAGGATTGCAAACTTACCTTTTTATAACATTATCCCTTGCTAAAGGTTTAAATCTGAATTTTGAGCAACGGCTTGTTATTGGAGGAATGATGCGAGACACATAATTGCAAATAAGGCAAAAACGTGTGGTACGCGTCTCCCGCTCCATAGTGCGGCGAAGAGCCGCTTGGGCTGCATTTGTCATAGAGTCCGCCTCATCCAATATCACCAATTTATATGGTGGGCATGGCCGGCCACTAGAAAAAACACATAAGTTCAACAATTTTATAGCCTAATGAACTGAAAACAGCAAATGTATAAGAACTTACTCAGGTTTAGTGCTGCTGACTGTCAGTTGTGCAAAGGATTTAACTTTGTCTCGAATCACTTGGATGCCTCGCTCGTCAGACGCATTCAGCTCCAGCACTCGATCGCGAGAAATGTCGCCGAACAGTTGGCGTGCCGCAGCTAAGATAGCGCTTGTTTTACCTGTCCCAGGAGGTCCGTAGAACAGTAAATGAGGCAGGTCACCTCCTAACAAACACTCTCTTAAAACCTGAACGACTTCCCCTTGATCTACAATATCGTCGATTGTTCTCGGACGACTGAAAACAATTAGGTATAATAGTTTAACTTAGCTTATAAATAAGCAATAAATTATTTAACGGGAGTAAGATAGCAAAACAACGTTACTATTTCTCAACCCATGGTGCGGGCGCCTTTTTTTTTGTAGATTTTGTACAAGATGTCGGTTTACTTGTTGCTGTTATTTTACCAGTCTTCAAAAACGCCTGCATATCGTCGAAAAACTTAAGCAATCCAAATAAAGAAGAATATTATTTTCAACTTGGTAGCTTGATGATAGCCGGCAACAACCACAGATTATAAGTTTTTTTTTTTTAAAGTTTATATGGCTTTCTGTTCTGCTGCGAGGCACTTTGCCAATGTCAAGTGGTACGGGATTAGCATGGGATTACAGTCCGACAATAAAGAATAGAAGTTAAATAAAAAAGAACTAAAAAGCAATGTACCTTGCAACACCGGTTGACTTGTCAAAGTCATGTCAAAGTTCGCCTTTGGAATACCTAGAGCTTCTTTGTTTTTTCGCCGCTTGGCTCATTGATGACAGCACGTGTGCGAAGATTGCCAAACAAATTTTTGTGTTAATTTAATGGTTTTGTTGTGTTCCTGTGTCGTGTCTGCGGTAGCAGTAAGTGTATTAACTGTATTGTGTGCTGATAACCATAGCTTTAACTAATTATGGCCCAAATTCCCCCTAAACATCCCGACATACAGAATAATGAAGAATGTCAGTAGGTACGCCAAATCGCTTGAAACTTTGTAACAGTAAAGTTTATAAATAAACAAACATACTATTTTTTATTTCATTCAAATAGACCCAGTAGTTTTGATTCTACGAACGTTTAAAATTAGGGTCAAAAATATTAAAGCGCGCGGGGGCCATCTTGCTGGAGTGACGTCATCGCTTAACAGCGGTACGCGCCTTTATATGAACGAGTAAGTTTACAGGGCTATAACTTTTTAACCGTAATAAGTAGCCAGTTGAAATTTTCACAGAATACGTGTTATTATAAAATCTATCGTTTAAAATTATAAAATGAACAATAAATCAAATCCCAAGAGGGGTCCCCATACAAGAAACATTACATACGGATTGTATTGTTATAATGGCTTCTTATTTTGATGTTATTTTAAGCTTAAATTGTAGTATATATTCATAGTTTACGACTAAATAACAATCTCAAGTATAACTGCTACAAATAAGTGACAAAACTGATTTTATCAACACGATGTTTTAAGCGGTCACCCATCCTGTTTTAGACTACACGTGTAGTTGCTTAACTTTGAAAGGCGAAGTAGGGGTTGTATTTGTATGATAGCTTTTTATTTCGGTGTCACATTAAGCTTAAATAATAATCTAAACTCCATACTAACATATATAGTTTACGACCAAACAGTAAACTGTAGTAAAACTCTTACAAATATGGTAAAAAGTGCCTAGTTTAACCTCGTAAGGCCTAGTTTTTTGTGAGTGTGACTTTGAATCTACCATCAAGACAATAAAGTACAATTACGTTTCTTCGAAAACGACTTATTCAATTAATGAAGAAAGGAAAATAAACTTTATTCCATTGCAATACAGTTAATTAAATACATTGCCTTGGTAATGTACATTATATTGCACACTGGGCCTTACGAGGTTAAATCAACACGGTGTTTAGGTAAGCCGTGGTTGCCTAGCTTTGGTGGTAGCCTTTCTTTACAAATTTCGTGTTAATGTAGAATTTATATTTCTACCTTATAAAAGAGTGAACTATAAAACATGGTTTTTTGATTGACCTAGTAGTAGTTCTGATACTTCGTGTATTCATTTCATCGATTTCAAATTTCGCGCGCGGGCCAAGTCCAAGCCCAAGTCACTCACTCGTGATTAGATAGGTACCTACTTACATACCTACAACACTCTCGCTTCGCTAGGTCTAGGCATTAGCGGCCGCCACGCCAACTGTAGCAAGTAAGTAGTGTTAAACTGTTTTTGAGCATTATTACCCGAGTGCGGCGGAGGGTTATGTTTTTTACCCGACTGCTGCGGCGGAGGGTTATGTTTTTCACCGTCATGTATGTCCAGTTCTATGTTCCCCGCTACAGCAAAAACGGCTTGGACGATTATGACAAATGAGGTATCATTGAATTCGTCTTCGCAGCGAGAGTGTCATAGGATACCTAAACTGTTAAAATTGAAATAACAACAATGGCCAAATGACAATTATTAAACATATGTAGGTATATAGACGACAGTATAAAAAATGCTGTCGGGTTTTTAATTTTATTACTGTGTTATTTCGTGTATGCAAGATAGTGTGTGTGTGTGTGTGTGTGTGTGTGTGTGTGTGTGTGTGTGTTAGTACAACCGCTGCGGGCTCTGCCGCCCGCGTCCCGCGTCGCGCGTTTCGCGCTAGGTTTTTATTTTTTGGGAAGTTTTCCTTTAGCTATCAACATACTTTTTGCATTAATGTTTTGGTATGTTTATGTAAAAAGTGGTTATCCCAAAATTAAAAGTGCTTGATTATTATTCTAATTTTATTTAAACAACTTCTTCGACAAATATTACAAACAGAAAAGCCGGTCGGTGACAAACAGTTACTTTAGTTAAACTGTATGTAATACAAAACAATAGATAACCATAACTACCATAGTAACATCAAAACGAATTCGTAAAAAAAAAAACTTACAAAGTTAAGCAAGTACAACCGTACCTAATCTAAAACAGGATGGGTGACTGCCTAAAACATTGTGTTGCTAAAATCAGTTTTGTCACATATTTGTAGCTGTTTTACTTGAGATTGCTATTTAGTCGGAAACTATGAAAATTAGACTACAATTTAAGCTTAAAATAGCATCAAAATAAGAAGCCATAATAAAAATACTATCCGTATAAAAATGCTAAAATAAAAGTATTTTTTTCATGTTTCTTGTATGGGGACCCCTCTTGGGATTTGATTTATTGTTCATTTTATAATTTTAAACGATAGATTTTATAATAACACGTATTCTGTGAAACTTTCAACAGGCTACTTATTATGTTTAAAAAGTTATAGCCCTGTAAACTTACTCGTTCATATGAGGGCGCGTCCCGCTGTTAAGCGATGACGTCATCATACGTGAGCGCTAGCCGCCGGGTTTCGAGCGCCGCATACGAAGTTTAAAATTCATTATCTCGAAAACTATTTGACGTATCGAAATTATTTTTTTACAGATATTTTTAGTTTTTAATGAAGAATACGGTAAGCCAAAAATCTAAACTGGCTGACATTCTCTATTTCGATATGGCGGCTCCCGATTGCTCATCAATCGAATTGTCGCAAGATATTTTCTCTGGTGAGCAATCGGAGGCTGATAGACGCAATAATAAGAGACCTCACCCACGAGATGATGTCTAAGAGCCATCAAAACTACAAAATAGGGCTCCGTCATCTGCGGTGCAGCAAATATTTACTCCCCCGAGTCTAACTGAGACTAAAGAATATAGTAACGTTGACGCAGGACCCTATTTAGTTCACATTTCTCGATCGGACTCCCACCCAGCGGCTGGGAGAACACTGAACCCTATCAAGTTTGGCCAAGTAATGGTTAATTGCAAGGTACAAAACATAGTACGAGAGGGAATTAAAAGTGTAGGCAGGAATAGGATATCGATTGAATTCAAATCTGAAGACTCTGCCAATTCTTTTCTCAGTGATCCTTTGCTGGTTGCAAAGCAATTTGTGGCAATCATTCCAACATTTAATGTTACCCGAATGGGTATTGTTCGAGGAATCCCAACAGAGTTTTCAATGGATGGGTTCGTACAAACAGTCGAATTGCCAACAGGTTGTGGTGAAATATTAAAAGCACGAAGGCTAAATAGGAAAATTCACAGAGAGGGGGTCATAGAATGGGTCCCCACAGGTACAGTTATTCTGGCATTTAGCGGACAGGTTCTGCCTGCTAGGATATTTTGCATGTATACTTCAATCACTGTTGAGACCTATCAGCTTACCACTATACAGCGTCATAGTTGCTGCAGGTTCGGACATGTGGCAGACCCATGCAGATCAAAACCTCGCTGCTTTAAATGTACCAAGGATCATATCGGAAGAAGTTGCCCTATTCAGGAAGAGTTAGCTTCATGCCTGTTCTGCTCAGGTAGACACTTCTCGACGAGTCAGACGTGCCCAGAGCAAGGACGCCGAAAGGCTATTAAGGTTACCATGGCCCAAGAGAACATCCCATACTCAGAGGCTTCGGAAAGGTTCCCACCGGTTAAGCGTTCATATTCAGACGCTGCTAGGACTATGTTTGCTCCCGTTTACCCCCCAAATTCCCAACGTATCACAGCATCCCCTTCTCCCCCCTCCCCTGCTCATCCCTCCTCCACCCAAGTTACAGGAAAACTGTTTATACCCCAGATCTCCTCGTTAACCCCTTTCCCAGGGTTATGATCGTGCAGCCCATCAGGCTATTATTGGTCAACTTGACCCCCACCACCTGCCAACGGGGTTGCTTTGCAGTCCCTTTTATCAACCCAGGACCCGTCTCAATCTGCTCCTAACGATAATTTAATAGAGGTCATGCTCTCTTTGCTTATCAATATGTTCACAAAAATGAACGACTTTCCGATACCGTCCAACGTTGCCAAAAAACTGAGACTTCTCTTGAATGTTGTTAACATTCAACATGATTCAATGGAATAGCCACAGCCTACGTCCTAAGGTACATGAAATTCATTACATGGTTAATTTATATGATCCCATCGCCTTTGCCATCTCGGAGACATGGTTGGTCCCGGGTTCTCGCTTCCGGGTTCCGGGGTATGTGTGTCTCCGGGATGACAGAGGGGATGGTTATGCTGGTACTGCTTTGCTAAACAAATCATCTGCTACTTTTAGTCGATTAGGTCTTCCACCGATTCCCTCAGGAATAAATGCAGTTGCAGCTAAAGTTTTAGATATTTGTGTGCTTTCTATATAGGTATGTTTCCGATCCACGCTCATTCGTAATCTCCGAACTTGAACCTTCTTTTTGTTAGATTGTACAGCAGAGCTTCAGTGACAGCAGCGGGTTCGGGTAGAGGCGGCGATTGAAACAAATGCACAACTTACATTTGACGAATTTATTTTATATAAATTAGTACAAATATATTATACATGGTCAGCGATGTGTTAGCACCAAAAAAAACAAAAAGAGAGCGAGAGGCGCCATTGCAGTCGTATATATAGCAACATAACAGTAGGTGTTACTATAGTCTAAAAATATTATAAAATAAAATAATGCATTGTGTGTCATAGAGTCCATTCACTACCCAACACTTCCGCTTATGACTCACAATCATGTATTACAATTATGCTTTTTCACAACACTGCTCGGAAATATGGCCATAGATGGTCTTGTTTGGGGTCACAAAACGTCACTTATAAGGACAGACCAAGAATGTTTTTGGCGGCGTGTTTGCTGATTGGTCGAGAACATTGTTGTCCAACTTTAAGAACCAATGAAAATCAATTAATCAATTTTTGTGTCATAGCTCCTTAAAATGAAAAATTGAAATCGACCAATCAGAACACACCATTTTGTGTCGTAAAATATTAGGTGTATTTTTGCTAAAAGCTACACAGAATAAAAACTATGTCACTGCTTTTTTTTTAAATGTAATTAAAACTTGGCCCCTGATCTCGAACCACTAGAGATGAAATTACATGGGAGATATGGCGAAACAAATACAATTTTATATGGAGTTGACATCTTCATCTCGCATAGTTTATTTATCTCGAGTGCCACGAGAATAGGGGTCCAGATTAAAAAAGAGTTATCTATGGTAAAATTGGCGGTGAAGTCACATTAACATGAATTAAAATTTGAGTTTTGAATATGAATTTTATTTTATTTCCTCTCAGTAGTCGTGAAAAGCACTATGTCTGCCTCGGTAGAAAGTGCAATTTATGGACTCGTCGTATATGACTCGTCCAAAAATCGCGGTCTTTCTATCCTCTGCAACAATGTACTATGAATGCTACATGCAAAATGCAAAATAAAGCCAAGATCCTAAGACCTATCATACAAACATTTATTAATTGCAAGCTCTACATGCAACAAAACATAAAACTGGATATAGTACATTTGCATGCCTCCTATGTACAATAATTAATATTATGCAGCACATTAACATAACAAAGAAAATTACTCAAGAGACCTGTATACTCAA
Source organism: Acleris literana (assembly GCA_946894065.1). Classification (NCBI taxonomy): domain Eukaryota; kingdom Metazoa; phylum Arthropoda; class Insecta; order Lepidoptera; family Tortricidae; genus Acleris; species Acleris literana. The sequence goes on along the minus strand of OX335668.1, from coordinate 31,147,548 downwards.
AGACTTTACAAAAGTATGATGCTTAACTCTACCTAAAGGTTTGGTCAAAAAGTCTGCCAACATTTTATCTGTAGGTAAGTATTTAACTTCAATGACATTTTTCGTTATTAAATCTTTTACATAGTGATATCTAATGTCTATATGTTTTGTGCGCTTATGACAATATTCCTTAGCTTCTAAGAGTTTTTGGGCACTTTGGTTATCGTTACAAATTATACAGTTTATTTGTTTAGATATTACTCGTACTTCAGCCAAAAAACTCTTAATAAATTCTACATCCTTACAGACATCACTGATAGCTAGATATTCTGCTTCAGTGATGGATAAAGCAACACATCTCTGTTTCCTAGATTCCCAGTTAACTGTATCATTTCCAAATTTTATTGCAAAACCAGTATAGGACTTCCTGTCTGTAATATCGTTATCCCAATCTGCGTCTGCATAAGCATTTAAAACCCAATTTTTATTCTTATGATAACATAGAGAATAATTAATTGTACCTGCTAAATAGCGCAGGATGCGTTTTGCTGCTAGCCAATGAACTCTATCAAAGCAATTATTAAATTGACTTAACTGGCTACATGCGTAAGATATATCTGGCCGTGTACAGACAGATAAATACATCAAGCAACCTAGCAGCTGACGATAGTTACAAGTAGTATCATCTTGTAAACTCACATCAATTTCACTCTTAAGTAGTTTACAGTTAATTTCCATAGGTGTTGATACAGTTTTACAATTTTCCATACCAAAGCGCATAAGCAATTTTCTAATGTATTCGCTTTGGTCTAATTTCAAAGTACCTTTGATTCTATCCCTAGTGACATTTATGCCCAGACAGCTCTTAAGTGTTCCAAGGTTCTTAACGTTAAATTCTTTTTCTAAAACATTTACCAAATTATTTTTAATTGAGCTATCTGTACTGTAGAACACATAAAGTCAACGACTTATAATGCAATGATTACCAGGTCATTATGAGAATTCTTAACATAAACACATGGTTCACACTTAGACTGAATAAAATCGTGCTTACAAAGGAGACTGTTTATTTTTACCGTTCCACATTCTACTTGCCTGTTTGAGGCCATAAATACTTTTATTCAATAAACAGACTTTATTAGGATATCTTTCACAGAAACCTAAGGGTTGTTCCATATAAATTGTTTCATTTAAGTCACCATTTAAAAAGGCTGTAGCCACATCCAGATGGTCTATATTTAAATCAAATTTATTAGCAATAGAGAATAAAATTCTCATAGTTGAGTGACGTACAACTGGTGAAAAAGTCTCATTGTAATCTATACCTTCACGTTGTGTAAAACCCCTGGCAACCAATCGAGCTTTAAATCTATCAAATTTACCTGAAGCATCATATTTGATTTTATATACCCATTTACACTTAATTATATTTTCATTCAAAGGTCTGTCTACTAGTTTCCATACATTGTTAGTTACCAAGGCGTCGTACTCACGTTTCATGGCTTCTAGCCATTGTTCGCTGTTTGTATCATTTACAGCTTCATGATATGTAATTGGCTCGTCGATGTGAGGGTACTGCTGAGTGAGTAACGATAAATTATAGTCTATAAATCTAGTGGGTGGTACGTTACGTGTGGAGCGAATTGGACGACCATTGTGCGAAGCGACTGTCACAGGACCTATCGCGGCTACATCTGATGACGTCTCGCGTGGCAAGATCAGAGGCTGCTCGTCCGGCTGGCCTGGCCGGCACGACTGGCTCGACTCGCTCGCAGACAAATCGGTGGAGCTGGTGTCTTCACTTCCCGTGCAGTAAGTATTCCTCATCTGACAACACATTAATCATATTATTATTATGAGAAATTATTTCATCATTATTATCATTACTATTAAAATTTAATTCATTATTATTTAAATTACTATTAAATTCTATCTGACTAGAATTTGAATTATTTATAGTATCACAGTTTTGATTATTGCTCATATCATAAAATAAAACATCGCTTGACAATGTTGGGACTGACTGCAAATTGGGATTATGACTGTCAGGAGTGATAAATTTATGTTCCAAAAATGCCTCATTGCGGGATATTGTAATTTTCGCAGGGTTCAAGGGATCAGCCAATCGGTAGCCCTTGGATGTCTCACTATATCCCACAAAGATAAATTCCTTCCCCTTAGCATCAAGTTTGTTGCGTTTGTGCTCAGGCAAAAGCGAATAAGCACTACAGCCAAAAACCCTGAGGTGACTAAGGTCAATTTTTGACCCAGACCAAATTTCCTCAGGTAAGCGTCCCGATAAGGCAGATGTAGGCGAACGGTTCTTTAAGTAGATAGCCGTCATTACAGCTTCACCCCAAAAGCGCTTGTCAAGGCCACAATACTGTAACATGCAACGAACTTTATCAAAAAGTGTTCTATTACACCGTTCTGAAATGCCGTTTTGAGCAGAAGAGTAAGGAACAGTGGTCTGGTGAATAATTCCTTCTTTCTTTAAAAATTTTGAGAATTTTAAGTTAACATATTCACCACCATTATCAGATCTAAGGCATTTGTTACGTAAATTTAATTGTTTCTCCACCATAGCTTTGAATTCAATAAAACAATTCATTACCTGGGACTTGTTTTGAAGGAGGTATCCAAAGGTTTTTCTTGACGTGTCATCAGTGAAGGTGCAGAGGTACTTCGCACCACCCAAGCTTCTCTCTGGCATAGGCCCACAAACATCAGAGTGGATAAGCTGTAGTGGTTGTGTTGCTCGGCTATAGCTCACCCGTGGGAAAGGTTTAGTAGATCGGTCATTCTCCAGACAGCCATTTCTGTATGTCCTCGGGCTTAAAAAATATAAAACTATTGAATTTGGTATAATTTATATTTTTTGTTCGTAGAAGGTACTCGTATTGAGGTGTACATGAATTTTCAAGTAAATATTCAATACCTTTCTAGGAGAAAAAAAAATTCAATACCCCATTCTCCTAATTAACACCACGCGTCCCACTTCCGAAATCACTAATATAACTATTTTCCCCGATCATATACAAGAGGAAAGATGAATGAAAGTATTTTTATTTATTGAAAGATAAGATATCCAAAGTACAAAAAAAATACCAAATTTATTTAGTAATATATCACTAAGATATAAAATAAAGAAACTTTGTCCCGATACGTGTACTAATTCACGCGCCGCTTTCATTCTTGTCCGTGCAAGGCCATTGAAGAAATAGACAGATGTCTGTAATGCATTTTGCGTGAGCAGACACTCATGTCAAGACCCTCTTGAGAGAAAGACGTGTTAATGTTGTGTGGATCGCACACTACAAATGTAAGTATCTAATTCGCATGTTTTGGTTCTCGTAAATGCTAATTAACACGTTCACGTTTTTAAAATCAGCCAATAACTCTATAGCTCTGTAAATTATTGTATACATTAAGAACCTCAGTATTTAACAGTTACTGGATTATGTAGTTTATCACATGTACCTAAAAGAAGTTATATTTTTTTTATCAAGAATCCCTAATACACACGTCTAATTCACGGGTCAAAAATGAACGCGTTAATTAGTTTAAGAGTAGTAAAAAAGGTTTTTGGTACATAAAAGTATTTTATTTCTAATTGCTCGCTTAAGCTAAACCAGTTTAAATTAATTTACAGGAATAATCTTTTTACAAAAATGTAATTCCCGGATGAATGATGGCATGATTAGAATGACATATATTATGTCAAACTGATGTTATTAGAGGGGCCCTAACCTTAAAATCATCCTTATGATCGTATCTGTGTGCTTAAGTGTTTGGACAATATGTTTTTTAGAGGTTATTTTATTTTTCCTAGCATATTTCTATTGGAAAACATGAAAATTTTGCTGACCGCATTAAAAAGTTGCATTTTGACAAAAAGTGATAACTAATTCTAATCATGTAAGGAAAATCCTAGGGACCCGGCATCATTCTTCATATTTGTATAAATTATGTATTAAAACTACCCGCAATAATTAAACTACATACTTAAAGTTGAATGTCTGTATGTTATGTTACATAACTTATGTATGTAAAGCTTAAACGGCTCAACGGATTTTAGCATTATGAATTATGAGGTGTCCTTAGATTCAATAAAATTAACTAGTTTATTTATATCTTTTTAGTTCATCGGGTTTTTAAATTTTAAATTACTTTTTTTAAAGATAGATAGGGAATGTAAAAAGTAGGAGGAAGAAGTATTATTTTTTCTTTAGCAGATACGGCAATTTATTTGTTATCGTTTGTTCATAATACCTAAGGTTTATACCTTAGTTATTATGTTAGTAAACTTATTAATTCTGATTTTTTTTTATCGTTTTCATTGTTGATTATAGAACGATTATTTCAGTGAAATATTAGTTAGCTTATTATGTATGTATATCGTGATGGATATTTTAGGTTCCTAATAGTTTCAACGTTGCAATATAATAAATATGATAAAATTAATAGACAGTCTGACAGTTTTTGTCTTATTTCCTAAAAATATATATATTTGGCATGAACATTTATCTAATAAACGCATAGTTTTTTTGATTCGCAAGCAAGTAAACCTAATTAACGCATCGCTTTTCTAATTCGCGCGTCACGCAAATATTAAAACCCTTCTAGTTAATTAACCGCTAATAATAATTAAGTGCCCAATAAATATTAAAGTTTGAATGGTCGATATGTTACTACATTTTGCATAAATTTTATCAAAAACCAAGTGGAAAAAAAGGGCGGTGTTAATTAGACTGAGAACACAATTCTGGAGAATGACCGAGATAGCTTCCCCTTAATGCAAGCTTCACATTTATTCATGGTTTCTTCCTGAAACAACACACCACAAGCATGCAATCTTAAGCTAGACATACCTGCCGGATTTAAGTGGCCGAGCCTATTATGCCATAACTCCATCGAAGATGAAGATGAGACAGCATCTGCGGCACTCGATGACTCCTGCCTGTTATGTAGGAGCAAAGAATGCGCCCTATTGTGAGAGTACCCATTAGACCTACATGCATACCCATTTAATCTATAGATACCATTACTACAAGTTGCCCTCGCTATAATGTTGCCAGAAACTTTACAATTCCTATCATAAATGGAACCACCATCACTATTAAAATGGACACTGAATCCATCCTGACACAATTTTGAAACAGAAATGAGATTGGCAGACAGATTAGGAACATACGTAACATTATTAAGTGTTCTCACCTGTTCATGTGCATTAAAACAAATGTTCATGTCTCCAGTACGAGTGCATGCAAGTTTTTGGTTGTTCGCCACACAAATTTCATGCTTAATTGTATTCTTAGTGTTAAATATGACGTCAGTGTCATTACACATGTGACTAGAAGAGCCACTGTCAATGTAAATATCCGATGCACTTCGAGCAAGAAAAGCAGTACAGACAAGCCTGGATTATAATTTTTCTTCTTTTTGTCTTGTTTGTCCCTCTTCAGTTTAAAGCATTTGGGCTTTATGTGTCCGAGTTTTCCACAGTAATTGCACTTCACACTGTTCTTAGCCACAAATGCAGATGTCGAGGTACCGTTTCCTGTTGCTTCCTTCCGTTGTGCTTCCTGCAATAATCTTGTACACACCGTTTCACATTGTAGCTTGGATGATATGCAAAGGGTCTCCAAATTTGACACTAACGAGTCATATTCCTGTGGCAAACCACTCAATAAAATTTCTGCGATTTCTTCGTCATCTATGACTTTATTTATGTCTGCAAGTTGATGAACTAGAGACATGACGTGCTCAATATATTGAGTCATGCCGTTAAACTGAGAGTATTCCACATGATGAAGTTGACGCAAAAGCAGCACTCGCCTGTACAAGCCGCGGTTTTCCAAAACGTCCGACAACTTACGCCATGCATCACGTGCCGTGTTCGCGTCTCGCACGTACTGGAACAGGCCTGGCTTCAAACTCAGGCACAACCGAGCTAACGCACGCTGATTGCGCGCGGCATCGGCTTCTGACAAAGGAACATTTGGATCATCCGTCCGCACAATCAAGTTCCACAATCCTTCCAATTTGAGAGTCATCTTGGTAGCAAATTTCCAATTATGATAGTTTCCAGCGCCCTCCAACTTCTTCATGTAAATTTACTAATGAAGTAAATACGTATCTTAATGACAAAAAACATATTCTCGTTGTGTTTATTGATTTTAGCAAAGCATTTGACACTCTTCGATATAATACACTATATTCTAAACTTCTGCGAGGTGGTATACAGGGACCACTCCTACAATTCTTCAAAAATTACCATACAAATCGTACAACAACTGTTAAGATAAATAAGGCCTATAGTGATAGGATCTCCACGGAGAAAGGTACGGCACAGGGCATCCATTTTTGCACCGACCGAGTACCTTCTGTATGTAAACGACATGTGCAATATATTTACTGGTGGTTCCGTATATCAGTTCGCGGATGACACCTGCCTCGTGGCTGCCCACACTGATATTGCTGCTGATGAATCAGTCTTACAAAAAAATAAATGTTTAAAAAAACAAAAACCCGCCTTCAAAAAGCAAAAAATAACTTCTTTAAAATGGTAGGTAAATAGGTCAGTTCAACTGAAGTCTGCTTTTGGTTAAAATATTGTTGGACGCCGACTTCAGTTGGACTGACCTATTTACCTACCATTTTAAAGAAGTTATTTTTTGCTTTTTGAAGGCGGGTTTTTGTTTTTTTAAACATTTATTTTATTTTATACTTTTTAGTGATCCTATTTATACTGTTAAGTAGCTCCACTTCTAAATATTAATGAGAAACTATAGAACATTTCAAGCTCACCGCAGACAACGCCGCGGGAATGTCATAGTCATATTTAAACCTAAATGTGCTTCGTCATAGTCGCTCAACTACCTTTAACGAAATATCTTATCGCCACCCTTGGAATAGGTACCGTTAAGGAGTTCTGGTGGCCATCTGTGGTCTTCATTATCAGTTCCACTTCACCATATAGTACTTTTCAAAAGCAAATGCATGAGTTACAGTGAAAAATACCAAAATCGCTGTAGGTGTGCCTATAATATTTGAGGAGTTCTCTTGATTTCTCCAAGATCCCATCATCAGATCCTGACGTGGTGACAATGGGACCAACTAGAAAGTATAACCATTCGAACAACGAAAAAAATTTTCAAATCGGTCCAGTGGTCTTCGAGTAATCGGGGAACATACATAAAAAAAAAACCCGGCGAATTGAGAACCTCCTCCTTTTTTTGAAGTCGGTGTGCATGGGCCCACGATGTCGGCTTAGTGATTAACTATGAAAAAACGAAAATCATGCATATTCATTCTGCATATAAAAAATGCTTTGCTAAACCAAAAATATTAGCGCATAGTCACCGATGCTTACATCTGTACCAAAGGGATATATGCGAGTGTGATCAACTGGAGCAAGTGGACAAGCACACATACCTTGGCTTAATTATAGATGATAAATTTAACTGGGGTCCGCATATTAGCTACGTATGTAATAAGCTGCGATCCGTCTTATGTAAATTATCGCTTTTGAAAAACAAATTGCCTTTCAGTACTCGTAGAATGTTATATATGTCGCTAGCTGAATCAATCATCTCCTATAGCTTAAGTAGCTATGGCAGAACCTATAAAACATACCTAGACAATATATATGACATACAAGTAAGCATGATAAAATCCATTGTACCTAACACCGTAAGAAATAAGCACCGGAATGATGTAGACAAGCTATTTAAATACTGTAAAATTATAAATGTGTACGATAAGTTTAAAATGTCACTAGTCTATGATGAAATGTCAAATTTTGTCGAGCCTTAGAAATAGATCTAGATCCCAAAATTTAAGGAGAGTACATGTCGATTATTCAAATATGTACTACCTCACTATAACAATGCATATGGAAAACGGATGTGGGAATATGTTACCATATATATTTAATCATTTGCCTAGTCACGTGTGTCAGAGCATAATTAATGATGCATATAAGTGCACAAGCATCCTAAAGAACATGTTCTTGTCATCTTAAATAAAATTCTAATTAATCTACTTATCAATAATACCTAAGTGATACTACACAAATACGGTGTGAACGAGCGCCGAACAGCGACAGATAAACCGTAAGCGGTTTTCGCTCGCTGTAATACTCCATGTTTTATATTTAAGTTATTTTGGATAAATAAATTTAAAAAAAAACAATATCTACTCTTTGTGAAAAAAGTAACGTCGCCGATTAAGACCGAGAAGTGCTGACTGAGAAACTCCAAGTAGGTACCTAATCGTACTGTAGTTTTAAGTTTTAGATTGTTATGTATGTTAGTCTGTACCTAAGGTAAGGTCAGGTGGGGCTATTCGGACGGAGGGGTAAATGCGCCATTTGAGTTTTTTAAGGAAATATGGCGTTTAAAATCTATTTTAGCGCCCTTTTATAGTAGTTTAAGTACCTAAATTTTTATAAAAAGGAGTAAAAATTGTTTTTTTACTTCTCATGCTCTTAAAATATTACTTTAGTCTCTGCACATCGGGACTAAAGCTCCTTATTAATCTCTAGGTATTAAAGTAATTTTGTTTTAATTTACTTTGGAAATCCCTAAACAGCCAATCACAGTGTTTGTGAATGGAGGATAATTGCCTTTATTGCCATTTTCAGTGATTGTGTATGGACCATTTTTAGGCTATGGAAATAACGTCAAAATGACAACTGTGCAACAATATTTAAAAGAACTATTTAATTTCGTGAAACACGAATAATAATTACGAATATGAATCTATTTAATTATTTTAAGGATGAATTCATTTTATTATGCATGGTGCAATTAGTATTAAACTAGTTTTCAAGTTTGAACCTGTTGGCTAAATATGCAAGCATTTAAAGCGGCATTGTACAAAAAAATAACAAAAGAAAAGAAAAAACCGCGGAACGAATTAGTAAGAAACTTTCTTTTAATCGATATTGTAGTTTTGTATAGAACGTCGTCAGTGCCGGATTGAGCAAGCACGGGGTCCGTAGCAAATTCTATAAAGAGACCCCGGTTCGCTTTAGGTTACAGGTTGTGGCGGGCTCTTTTCTGCAACTGGGCCAAAGATGAAGGAAAACACTAGATCCCGTGTAGCCAACTGTCAAGCGTACCACCTTTTTCTTCTGTGTACAACACAGTTTTGTAGCCAATTGTTATTGGTCAATACCCGACATGTGAAATCTACTAAATTAAGACGAATGGGATAACCTTGATGCTCAAACAGGAATGGTTGGAGATGCTCTGACAGAAATGGTTCGTCGTTGTTTCAGAAGTTGCAATGCAATCCGGCATCAAAAAAGGGTCACAAACTGTCTTACAATTACAAGGCTTATTCATCATTATTAAAGATAAACGTTTTATTTTTAAATAAAAACTGTAAAAAACTGTCTTTAGTTTTATTACACGACTAAAAAGCTAATTTCTCAGTTTACTTTTTCGAAATAAGGCCACTTTTCAATTGGTAATCAATCATAATTATTATTGAAAATAGGCTTATCCTTTGCCTTTTAATTATGGTTAAACCTAATATATCGATAAACGCCACATCACTGACTGAAAACTTACGCACACTAATGCAGAGTGACACACACGAACACACCTAAAAAGTGGTACGCTTTTGAAATCCAATCGAAAGCGGTCATATATAGACGACTCTTTTTAACGAAGGGCATTTGTAACAGGTGCGAAGAGTACTATTCTATTAGCCGTTTTTACACTCTCTATGTTTTACTACCTCTATGAACTGGGCGACTTGGATATGCGCCTATTTTGCGTGGGGGTATGTTTTAGGTTATTCTGCTGGAGAATATCGACTAAATTATTCATCCTATCGTCAACCCTGATGGATATGAGTACTCGTACACGCATACTGATGTAAGTACCAAAACAGGAGAATAGCGGTCTTTACACGTAAAGATCAGACCGCGCCATTCCAATCTTCGCTCCGAACCGTACATTTTTACTATTTTCTATTACAGCACGGGTAGCACAAGTTGTATTTTCTCGCATGTCGCTCAGTGCGTCTCTATCGTTACAGACTAGTTAGAAAGGAAGATCCGAGCGACAAACATGTCGCGGACAACATGTGCTAGCCGTGCAGTTGCATTTACACGTACGGTTCGGCAAGAAGATTGGAATGGCGCGTGGCGTTTCCCGCGGTCCTAACTCTACGTGTACAGGCCGCTTTTTTAGAGGTTAGATGTGGGTGCGCGGGGCCACCCAATGCGCGGGGCCCGTAGCATTTGCTACTCTTGCTACGTGGCTAATCCGGCACTGAACGTCGTTTTTTTTCCTCGCATTCAAAGTGAAAATCAAAGTGTTTAACGCGGGACTAAACAACCATAATGACACTCGAACTATAGTTAGTTCTCGCTCGCTTGCTCGTTCGCGTGGCTAAATATCTCTTGTCATTATGGCTTGTTTTAGTCCCTTGTTGAACAATCTACTATTAAACGTCATATTCCCTTCAAAAACTGAAATGACGCATTTATCCTCTGTTGGAATAGCCCCACCTAACTTATTTGTAATTTTGGTAAATGTTGCTCACCTGATATGAAAAGTTCAGTGTTGCCTAGAACATGAAATTTTCCCCCAAAAAATCTAGTAAATTCTTTGATAATATGAATCATTACAATTAATACATTGTTTTAATATTTCATTTTTTTTCATTTCTCGCTTACAAAAATGGAAGTAATAAATTTACAATTATTTTATTTGACGACGTCGTAGCCTAGTCGGTAATGCCTATGAAGCTAGCGGTCCCGGGTTCGATCCTTGGTTTGCAAATAGTTTCCTTTGCATTTTATATTATTCCTTCTTTCTTTAGTTATTCGACTGATTGTTTCCAAAATCGATATCAGTGGCCCGTTTCACGAAGCTACAAGTTACAAATTACAAGCGGAAGTCTCTTTCTTTCTCTCCTTCATGAGCACACACACACACACACACACACACACACACACACACACACACACACCAGAAGCGCGCGACGTCATATCTGCATGCCTAAATTCATTTTTGTTCTTACTTTTAGTTAGTTTGATATTAGTTTTATTTTACAATGTACTTAATTCACTCCGCTGCTGTGTAACTTTAAGCTGTTAATAGGAAATTATTTACAACCGGTTATCACCTATCAATATGAAATAGTACATTACTGCACAGACCGGGAAATAGGCCGTTGCGGGACGAGTAAAGTTAGCGTGGCCGAGACGCAGTCGAGGCCGCGATATATACGAGTCCAGCAACCGCCCTTCCCGGTCGAGGCTTGTATAGTGCTTTTCTCAAAGATGTGAGGAAATTTAACACAATTGTTAATAATATTAAACACAGTCCCAACATTTCCTTGAAAAAAAGAACAGAAACGTACGATTTAGTATGACACTGTAATAAAGCATTAAATAAAATCACAAATTATTTAAACGTAATACATTCAATTTGAATAAAATATAGTTTAAACTATAACATTTATTACGCGTTTATGTTATTTCCGCAATTTATTTTGTTTATGAACGCAATTTCTATTAAAAAAATGTCAAACTATTTGACACACTTTTAAATACATTGTAAATGCTGTTTGAAAAGGCTTAAGGCTTTTTAGTCTATGACATTTAAAAAGTAAAATATACAAGGAAGAATTTTGATTGCACGAGTGTTTGGATGTTTGGAGATAGTTATCCTAGTCCAAACATGGTTTTAAAAAGTAAATCACCAGGTACGTAATGAAATTTCATACATTTTTCGCGGCCGCTGCCGTTGGTAAATAATAACTTGTTTTTTTTTTAATTTGGCCTGGGCCTGGAACTTAGAACTTCGCGGGCTGATTTGACAACAGTAAGGTTAACATTTCCGAGCATGTGGGAGAAAAATGTTTTTCTCAAAAATGTCCGGAAATTTTGATATTCCTATCTACATATTGAGACGCGAAGTACATAGTCTACTGACAGTTCTCAAATTGAAAAAAAAAACATTGCGTGCTCGCTACACAAGCCCGCAATGTTGCATACAAATTCCATTACTATCTATCTTGTAACTTTTTAAAAAGTGAAAAGGGCCGTAATAAAATTAGGGCACAAGTCTTATACATCCAAATTTTACTCGAAACATAACTTTTTTATTTGTGCCTGGAATAGCTTGTTTCTTTTTAAAACAAGAATTGCGTTTCTCCTTGTCATAAACAAAAAGGCGGTAAGGAGTGATGGTTTTTTCACATGAAGTTTCTGTTTGTATGCAATTCAAAAAATTAGTTCAAGCGACGAAGATTTAACTCCAACACAATTTTTTTCTTGCGATTTTTGAGAAAAACACTATATTTGCCTCGGCAGGTACAGCAATTGCGGGGTTCGTATTTTTAAACGGACTCGCTAGCTCGTCCGTTTAATTTAATACTCGGCCCGCAATTGCCTACTTCCATGCCTAGGCAATAATGTACAGTCAGCGTCAGAGAAAAGGGACCCCCCAAGACTTTAAAGATTATCGCACAACGGCGAACGTCACGTGACGTTCGCCGTGAGCGGCTAGCTTCCCCCGCCCCGCACCCACCTCTGCCCGAGCATCCACCGATACCACTCAAATATTATAATTTTCTTTATTTTGCTATTTGGCTTCTGGTCGAACCGAATACCAATTATAACTTACATACAAAAAGACATTTCATTTCATATGTGCGATTGAGGATACGAACCCGCTTCTCCAGCCGCTGCTAGCCGATTAGCGTACGACGCGACGCCTTATACCACTAGCTAGGCTATCGACTCCGTTGACGATCTTGGCAAAAATTTGAATTGCATTACTCCTTAAATCGAACAATTTTGATAACGATCTAATCTTTTATACGTTATGGTTTAAATTGCAACTGCCACCATGTTCCACTCCTCAATTTATTATTTAGGTTGAAATTAGTATAGATAGATAGATACGCTTTCATCGTTGTTACTGATTGTTGCATCTACCGTCATTTTATTTCATAAAGGCATCGAAGATTGCTGCTGTATTAAACAGAGACTTAAAGTTGAAATTTGAATAATTCGTTTGCTTACTCGACATTGTTTGCCGCATTTATTGTTTTGTGATTGCGGGAACTTTATAATGACTTCACAAATTATTACGATTTGTGCCGATCCGCTGTGTGAATCTCTCCGCTAGCTAATATTATCCGATTTAATAATCCTTATAATGGTTCGATTAACTACTTTTTTGAAGGCTAAGATTGTTGTTCTGTGGGAACAGCAGCAATCGATAAAGAAAAAAATAGCACGAGATATCGGAATAACGGTAAGAGTTACACGATAGCTTATTTATTTTATTTATTTATTTATTTAACCTATATGAATACCTACGTACTGAGATTAGACCTATATGATTATTTATTTGGTTTGCTAATAATTTATGTTTTTTTTTATATCTGCAGAAAAATACAGTTCGTAGGTGGATACAAAGGTATCAAGCGACAGGTGAAGTGAACTGTGCCCGCCAAGGCCCTCGCCCGGTTGCTTACACCGCGGAATCGGAGCGACACCGTAACATAGTGCAAGTTCACTCAGAGGCACCCTTCAAAACGACACGCTCAACTGCTGAGACTTATGGAGTGTCGCTTAGCACAGTTCGGTGACACCTGCATGCTGCGGGTATTCATAATTACAAACCGGCCAGAAAAATTAAGCTTACTGAGAAACATCGCATCGACAGAGTAAACTTTGCAACTCAGTATTTAAATTTCGATTGGGCAAATATTTACTGACGAAAAATGTTTTAAGTCGGATAAGGATGGCCAAAAATTTTTATGGAGAGGAACTGGGGAGAGGTTTAACCCTAAAAACGTTTTAGACCTCAGGACAAGCGGGCGATTAACACTAGGTAAATAACATTTCAATAATATTATGTTTAAGACTTTATATACATATATATTCTATTCTATTGACTTTTACGTATATTACATGTTACAGTAGATTATATAAGATGACTGTTTTCAGGTTACTGGGGATGGATGTTTTCCATGGGCCCAGGCGAGCTGGTGGAAATAGGCGGCCGCATGAACAGCGAGCGATACCTGGAGGTGTTGAAGGACGTGATGCTGCCGTCAGTGCGTGTTGCGTATCCTGTAGGCCAAATTTACGTGGTGCAGGATAATTGTTCTGTGCATCGCTCCCGCCTTGTTCAGAAATGGCTGTCTTCCCAAGAAGAAATAACGGTTTTGGACTGGCCGTCAAAAAGTCCGGACCTAAATCCGATAGAGTATTTGTGGGGTCAGATGGTTTTAAACTGGGATTCCAGTGAAATAAAAACAAAAAAAAATCTGGACCAAGAGGTCCAAAGAACTTGGGAATTAATGCGAAGTAGTGATGCGTGCAACAAAATGGTTTTAAGTATGCCAAATCGCCTTCAGGAAGTGATAGAAAGTAACGGCTATCCTCTCCGATATTAATATACACGAGTAGCATTTATTTGCATTATATTTGGCATTTGTAGTATAGTGCCCACTTTGGTTTATTTTTTATTTTTTAGCTAACGCGGATATATTGTTAATTGAAAATTAAAAAATATACAAAAGTGGGCACGAGTTGATGGTTCCTTATCCTATAGTTAATTTAAAAAAAAACAAAGTTTGGTATTATCAATTCATAATTCTCCTTCTTCATTCAAGTGTAGGTGACACGCCATCTGACCCCACGCGTTGCCTATACACCTCTATTTAAAGTTGTCTTAAAATAATTATAACAAATTGTGATAAGTGATGATAACAGAAAGATGTAAATTGCTATACTATATTTATAGATTAGCATGTTGGTTCTTTCTCAGTGATTCACACACACAATTCAAGTTCGCAGTTTTAATAAACTACATAATATAATGTAAGTAAGTAATTATATTCCTAAGAATATCTACAAGCAAACCGTTCTTTAACACTTGTCTAGTCTAATATTTTATGAAATGTCAGTAAAAAGTTAATGAAGAAATAACGGTTACGCATAACATAAAATTAGGCATAGATATAATTGTAATGATATTTTAAAGCCCTACAAATGTAATATTATAATTAGGACCTCCCAGTGTATTTTTCTCGTTATAATGATTAATCTGTAAATCCGTAGTTAAGCTATTTGAAAATAAAAAAAGGTTATGATTTCATAATTATTATTATGTTATAATTTAACTTAAGTAACGCAGATAGCATATACTTAAATAAATAATATATATTTCACAATATGCCTATCTTTTTTTACATACTTACCTAAAATACTTAACAATTAATACTTTAAAACAGATAACATAAGAAAGCATAATTAAAAATATAAAAATGCAAAAAGTAAATAATCCCCATGATGGATATGATCCAGTAATCCTCGAAACACTAGTCCGACAGAGTAGCCACTCGACCATCTTGTCTTCAACGAAAGTCGTCGAAATTTTTAAACAGTTTGATTTGTTTACCATGGGGGTATCCTTTTCTCTGCAGCCGGCTGTACTATTATGTATAACCTGTGCTCATTGATACCCAAGATACAGGCCCAGCCTAGGATCCGCCGGAAAATGATGTTTTTGTATACAGTTGATTTTATAAAATAAATAAATTTAAATTGAAATTGAAATTGAACTCCTTTTGCTAGGATTTCCTTCTCTCTGGGGATCTGTGTGGTCTCCGACAGAGAATACGTTGACAGAATGGGAAAAGTAGCCGCCATCTTGAACTTTTTGGTTATTCGACTGATTGCTTCCAAAATCGATATCTGGAGATCTGCGTGGTCTCCGACAACGAATCCGTTGACAGATTGAGAAAAAGTAGCCGCCATCTTGAACTATTTAGATATTCGACTGATTGTTTCCAAACTCGATATCTAGGGATCTGTGTGGTCTCCGACAGGGAATCCGTTCACAAAATGGGAAAAGTTGCCGCCATCTTGAACTTTCCAGTTTTTGGGCGGAATTCTTTCAAAGTCGATATTTCGGATCTGTGTGGTCTCCTATAACTCCCGAAATTGACACTTGAATGACAACTTAATAGCTTTAAGGGGGTGATAGACGAACTATTTATGAACATTTTTAGCTGTATATGTCTTAGACGAAATTTGGTAGTTTTTTTATTGAAAATTTAAGGATTTTACAGAAAATATCCAGAATTTGATAGTTCCGTGTTAAGAATAAGCGTTGCCTTGTAAACAAAATAATTTATTTTGGATAGTTTAATGTCTATTGGACCAAATTAAACAAGTTTTAAGCGTCTTTATTGTATTAAAAACAAAATGGAGGCATTCGAAATTATTAAAATAGTTTCAGATTTTGGATGTCATTTATGTCCCTCAAAAAAATTAAAAAACAAATTGTTCTTTCTTTTAAGGCATCAGTCATTCACATCGCTTGCCAAATCTGATTCCTTCCAGGCAACATTCGCAAATGGAAGGAACGGGCCAGTAAAGTCATAGTAGTTATCTATTTAGGCGCGAAACCAAAACACCCATAGCACGAGCCCTTAAGGTGGAGTAATATTTTAACCACATTTACGTGCCCTGTACTTCCTAAAACGTTGGCACCACACAAATCCCGAGATATCGATTTTGGAAGCAATCAGTCGAATACGTAAAAAGTTCAAGATGGCGCCTACTTTTTCTCATTCTGTCCACGGATTTATTGTCGGAGACCACAAAGTGCCCTAGATATCGATTTTGGAAGCCATCAGTCCAATATCTAAAAACTTCAAGATGGCGGCTACTTTTTCACATTCTGTCAATGGATTCCCTGTCGGAGACCACACAGATCCCCAGATATAGATTTTGGAAGCAATCCGTCGTATAACTGATTATCAAACTTCTTCTCCACTTACTCACTAGTTTAATATCTTTCAGTGTGATTGTGGAGTAGCTGTGAAACCATGGCCGCATCGAACATCAAATCGCGCAAAGTCACTACACGCCAGCTTGAGATACAACTTAAGGCTACCTTGAAAGAGCTGCAAGCTGCCAACCAGCTACTAAGGGAAAGGGAAGATTGCGAAGAAGAGCAAAAAAAAATGTTGGCTAAAAACACAGTGTTAAGGAACGACCTGGTAGAGTATGACTATAAACTAATAGATGCACAAGATAGGGTGGAGCAGTTGCAGACCCTCGTAGATAATTTTAACCAGTGCGCTTCTACTCATGAAGTTGCATTGAATCGTATAATTAACCTCGAAGAAGAACTCGGTGCTGCTAATGAAGAGTTAAATTATCTACAGAGAGAACGTGAGTGTTATGACAGTTCAATTACACAAAATTTGTATCAGGAGATGGTAGGTGATAAGGATAATAAGGACAGTAATATTAAGAACTTAATCTTTTTCAATAGTAACAATAAATTAAAAAAATATGTTAACATAAACAAATACATAAGGCGTACTCAGAAGCTAATAAAAAGTCAGAGGTGTCTCAAAAACTATTCTAAAATGAAATTAGAGTTATCGGTTATGAAAAATAGGGTGCAAAAATGCGATAATAAATTAGATTTAGATAGGACTGAACATGATTTAAATGTTCACAAATTAAATGCAGAGATTAGTAGATTAAGAAAAAAACTTGAGGACATGTCAATAAAATACTTAACGGCTCAAAGTGAAATCAAGGAGCACATGCTGGCATTCACACAATTGCTGGAGAGTAGTAAATATAATGAAGACCGTTTTAATTCTTTAATTAATAATGGCATTGGTGATTGTAATTGTATAGGAACTGTACCAACAGCTGTGGTTCAGCCAGATGTGGCTCTTGATTCTTCTAAGCTAAGTGCCCCAAAAATAGTTTTAGATGAGTCCCCTAGACAAATTAGCAATAATAAAACTATTATTTATTCGGATCAGATAGGGTCTGGAATGGGTTCCATGTTAAGAAATAAATTGACACAAAATGCAACAAATTTTTGTTATCATAATGCAAATCTTATGCAATTATGTCATTTAATATCAAAGGGAAGTTATGACAGTTCTACTACTCTAGTGATTCTAGTAGGAAACAGTCTTGGTATAGATAAGTCTAGTGTAGGTAGATTATTGTCAACATTAAACATTATTGAAGAGGCAGGCATAGGTAAAATTATACTTTGTGCATTACCATATTCACAAAATATGCTATACAATTATAATAATAAAATAGCATACTTAAATTCTTTAATGTATAATGCTATATGTCATAATAGTAAAT
The DNA here is from genome assembly GCA_946894065.1 of Acleris literana. NCBI lineage: Eukaryota > Metazoa > Arthropoda > Insecta > Lepidoptera > Tortricidae > Acleris > Acleris literana. The sequence continues at coordinate 31,129,388 of OX335668.1, read as the reverse complement.
ATCATTTCTTCGACTTAAATAAATTTATCAAGCACCTCACGCTAACATCTGAAAAAATTCATTTGCCAAAGAAATATATTTTGACTTTGGTAGAACTTTTGGCTTTTAATATAGAACCAAATAGATATAACAGTGGTACAAATTCCATTCCTAATCATTTAAACTAAAGTATAGGACAGCGGAAACACCTTTGTGTATAAATATAGTTCATCAAAATATTCAAGGGTTTTCCAGCAAAGAATTAGAAGTAGGATTATTTTTAGATACTGAGAATGTACACATTATGTGTATTACTGAACATTGGCTTAGACCAGATCAATTAATTTTTGATTTCGTTAATTTTTAATTAGTTAGTTTTATTGCCATAAAATCCGCCATTCATGGTGGTTCGTTAATAATTGTTAAAAGTACCGTTAGATCCAAAGAAAGGAAAGATATTGTTAGGCTATCCATAGAGAGGCTTGTAGAAATCTCATGCATAGAATTAGAAAATTACATAATTATCTGTGTTTACAGACCACCGTCGGCTGATTTTAGCACATTTGAATCCAGTATGGAAAATGTGTTAAAATTAGTATGCAAAACCCAAAAGCATGTTATTGTCTGTGGAGATTTTAATGTTAATTTACTGGAATCTTCAAATAATACTATTAAGATCTTAAGTTTATTTAAATCTTTTAACTTAGGTAATTTGTTCTTTGAACCTACACGGATAGGAGTTTCAAGTGCTACCTGTTTAGACAATATTTATTGTAATTGCGAGTGTTTGGATAAGGAAATATTTAATTGCTTTAATTCTGATCATAGTGGCCAGAAGGCTTCTTTTTTTAAATGATTTTCATCAAGAACCGCAGGCAATAACATACAGACCCATAACTAGCAATCGTTTAGAATTATTCAAAAATAAAGTTGAGAGCAATCTCTGTGGGTTATCCTTTTCAAATAATGATTCTAATAGTATTTATAAAGATTTGTTTGATGTAATTCTTCATCAATTTAACAACAATTTTAAGATGAAAACTGTTTCTGGGTCAAAAACTAAGTTTAGTGAATGGGCTACTGTAGGCATCCATAGAAGTAGAAATAGGCTTTATGAACTATATAGAGAGAGGGAGGAGAACAAGAATGCTGACTTCTTAGTTTACGTTAAGAATTATTCGAGGACGAGTTTGCTTAACTGCTAAGTCAAACTTTTTAAGTCTTAAACTCAAAGCTTCTGATGATAATAAGGTAAAAACGGTGTGGAAAATTATAAATAGAGAAACGGGTAAATCTAAAACTCGTGATAATCAAGTCACCCTAAACAAGAGTGACAAACAAATCACGTCAAACAAAGACGTGGCCTTAGCGTTCGAAGATTATTTCTCCACTATAGCTATTAATACAACGAAATGTCTTCAATCATCTGCGATTGTAGCTCAAAAACTACTTTGTGCTAATGTTACTAAATGTAATGTAACCTTTGATTTTAGCCATGTAGATTTCTAATTCTAAAGAAATTCTATTGTTAAGGTACCGTAAATTCGGGTTACTTTAGCCCTGGGGGGTAACATTGCCCACCCCAAAAACCATCATTAAAATTTATTTATTCCGTTAAATGTTACATCAGGGCCAAGCTACTTATATAGTTCTAAAATTATGTTAACAATTCAAGATGATTACCACTAAAATAGTTATAGTTTTAAGGGTGGGCAATGTTACCCCCTAGGGCTAAAGTAACCCGAGTTTACGGTATTTAAATCGCTCAGTTAAAAAAAAACAGGATTTATGGGGAGCGTCAGTTAAAGTGATCCATCATGTCATAGATATAATTGCACCTCACTTAGCTTTAATCTACAATAATTGCATTTCAGAGGGGGTTTTCCCAAATCTTATGAAATATAGTAAAGTCATACCACTTTTTAAATCGGGCGACATGAGTGATTTAACGAATTTCCGTCCCATTTCTATTCTACCGGTTTTAAGTAAAGTTTTTGAGAAGTTAATGTTAAAAGATATGTTAGGTCACTTCAATAGAAATAAACTGCTTAACAGTAATCAGTTCGGCTTCACCAGAGGACGATCCACAACTGATGCAGCATCTGTACTCATTAAATATATATACAATATTTGGGAGAAATCCTGTGATGCAATAGGAATTTTTTGTGACCTTTCCAAAGCTTTCGATTGCGTAGATCATGCGACTCTTATATTAAAATTAGAACATTATGGTCTGTCAAATAATTGTCTAAATCTTATGTCTTCATATCTTAGTGATAGAACACAAACGGTTGTTGTAAACCAAACACAGTCCATTGGAGCAACTGTTAAATTAGGTGTGCCTCAGGGCTCTATATTAGGTCCTTTCTTATTTCTGGTCTATATAAATGACTTACCACCCACGGTAGATAACCTTTGTGATATTGTGCTATTTGCTGATGATACTTCATTAATTTTCAAGGTGGACCGAAAATCCGTCGATTACAGTAGGATAAACGCCACGCTGGTTAAAGTACTTAATTGGTTTACTATTAACAATTTGCTACTTAACGCTAAGAAAACTGAATGTGTTAGGTTCGTTTTGCCTAATGTTAGACCGGTAGAATCTAGTATATTTCTAAATGATGAGTGTTTGGAGATGGTGGACAAGGCGCTTTTCTTAGGGATAACTATAGACAAAAACTTGCAATGGAGTCCCCATATAGCAGTACTAGCAGGTAAATTAAGTTCGGTAGCTTATGCTGTTAGGAAAATCAGGCAACTTACCAATGTTGAGACAGCTCGCTTAGTTTATTATAGTTATTTTCATAGTGTTATGACGTACGGTATTCTGGTTTGGGGAAAAGCTGCTGACATACAGACTATATTCGTGTTACAAAAAAGAGCCATTCGTTCCATATATAACCTAAACTCCCGTGATTCCTTAAGATTACTATTTAAAGAAATTAGTATTTTGACAGTAGCGTCACAATTTATTTATGAGAATATTATTTATGTCATTAAAAATCAAGACTCTTTTGTTAAGAATTGTGATATACATAATTTGAATACAAGAAATAAAAATAAAATTGCTATTAAAAAATTTCGTGTCCGTAAGGTATATAAATCATTTGTTGGTCAATGCATTCATTTCTACAATAAATTACCTGACGAAGTTTTAAAGTTATCATTTCCAGCACGTAAAAATTACTTGAAAAAGTCGTTGATATCGAAAGCTTATTATAGGGTCGAGGACTAACTAACAGATAAAAATGCTTGGCCTAAATTAAACACCTAAATAACTTAGTAATAGCTTAGTCAGGAAAATATCTAAACATTGTAGGTATAATTATTGTCTAGGGGACACGGTTTCTGTAGGAGAATGTATCAAAACTATGTGGTTGTTTTGCACCGTCATGGGTAAGTATATGTATATATATATACACCGTGGGCTGCTAAAACCCGACCGATTTCAACCACATATTCCTGACTTAATTACAAGTAAATAATGTTATATGAACATAGGTCCAATTACGCATTATTTATTTTTTAACTTTTGTAACAAAATAAATCAATTAAGCTTTGCACTTCATTATGAAAATCGCGATTATTTCAAAAAATATGCGTTTTTGGACTACATATTGTACGACTTTTTTTACTCCATTTAGGCTTAGGAAGCTATGGTTAAAATCGGTCGGGTTTTAGCAGCCCACGGTGTATAATTATTATTATTACTATTTAAGATTTCATCTGAACATACTGAGTTTTGACACATTTTCCTGCTCAACTACGCATGATATATATATTTTAATGTTAAATTCATTGTTTTATAATTGTATAAGTAGCTACTTTTTCTCAATCTGTTAACGGATTCGTTGTCGCGGACCACACCAGTGGCCCGTTTCACGAAGCTACAAGTTACAAATTACAAGCGGAAGTCTCTTTCTTGCTAAAGGAGTTAGAAAGAGACTTTCCTTTACAAAAATTTAAAGGACATTCCTTACGCTCATTTTGAGAATAGGTATTTATCTCGAAAAGTAGGCCTAGCTTCTTTACTGCTTTAACTTTACATACGTATATACGTATATACGTGGTTTTGAGTTGTTGGGTTTGATTGTTTTCCGTTAAAGTTAAGAACTCCAAATATCTACATATAAGACTACACCGCACCACTATTAATATAATGTTCAAGCAGTCAAGTTAAGCGCCCACAAGTGTAAACGTTTAGAAACATTAATTATTAGAACTAATTTTATTTGTTTCACGGATGGCCGAAAATATTGAATTCCCCCGAAAACTCGGGGATATGAAACAATGCTTTACTTGCAACACTGGGACTATAATAATAATATCTGATATTTTATTAAAGTTTTTTTGTTAATTACATTAATTTAGATACAGAAACAATATATTAACCCGTGAAAAGTAATTATTTGTGCCTTAGTGTGTCTTTCAGACTTTGATAAGCACTGTTACACCGCGAATTTCCCCATTTTTCGCAGCTTCTTTTACGGTCGGCGTCCGTTTGACAACTAACTTGACAAATGGCCGCTATGAGCCTGCAGGCTCATGTGAAGTGTCACGGGCTATCCGTGGTTACTGCCCCTCTAGTTAATATACCTCAATGTTTTGATACCTTAAAAGATTTTTCCAATAATTTCCACTTTTTGTTTTTTTTTTGCAACCTATATTTTTTAGGGCTTCCAGAATAAAAGCAGGTTCCTTTATCTATCTCCATCCGCCTATCTATTCTAGAATCTATTATTTCTGGAAGCAAGCAGTCGAAATTAAACAATCTCAAGTTATTTTCCATTTGTCTCCAAGACCCCACCAAAACCCATCATCTTTGTGAATGACCTAGAACTTCATGTCTACGTCAGTCCAAACAGCAAAGAAACAAATTAGTTTGTCTTCGCAAGATGTGTAACTGTCCTTGGACCTGGCAATACCAATCGTGTTTCTTATTTACATTGATAAGTATAACTGTCCTTGTCAGTTTTCCAAAAAGGATTTTTTATTTGATGCATATTCTTCGTCAGTGTTGGAGGTTACTTCACAAAGTTGCCCTGGATTTGCGAACCAAAATCAACAATAAAGTAATTTACAAAAATGAAATAAATAGACAATGTTTTTAAAATGACAGCTAGACAAGAACCCACTAGCTAAGGTTGTGTTTTTGTTTACGAGATTTATGACAAGGTAGCAGCTGTCAATGGCACTTTCACTTTTTTTTATATGTAGTAGCGGACCACAGCGGACTGCAAAATTTCGTACCGACTTGATACCGCGATAAAATGCACAATGATTTCCCATAAAAGTGATGCTAGGTCCGAATTTGATAGTTTGTCACGGCGGAACTTGCAGAAAGTAAAAAAAAAAACGTCATTTCCGGTGCGAAAAAGGGGTGTTACTTTACCCATCTGATACTGAAATAGTAGTTAGGGCATCAGTTAGGAATTTACTGGTAGACACAGAAAAGCGAAATCTGCCAGTATTTTTTTTGCCGGAAGTGCTTGGCAGACGCTCTCAAAGGTGACCATCGGGGCCCCTAAATATACCCATCTGATACCAGAATGAAACCGATTCCACCCGATAGGTGGACCCGAACCCTCATTCCAGGAATATATAAGTCTGCCAAGGCTTTTTCTGCCGAAACACCTTTGCAGAAGATTTAAATTAGCCCAGTCTATAACGACGTCAAAGATCGCAAACTTGCATGTAACTACGATTTTTTTATATGTTGTTAGGTCCCTTGAGAGCAGTTAAAACCCAAGTTTGCAACCTTGAAAACACTGTGCTACCCCCATGGTGCTCGAAAAACTGCGAAATCTTGGTACTTGTTTCAGTTTTTTCGAAAAAGTTACCCTAAGGAAGCGTTTTTCAAGTATCTTTCTTTATACTTTAATAAATATAACTAAATTTGCTACAATTCGAGCGTAACCTGACCTCACTATGTCTATTGGTTGGGGAGATACAGGAAGTCGAAGATGGGCAATGTGCGCAGGTCTCGCTCCTCAGACCCTGCTTAAAATGGTGACTTGCAAATGCAATAAGAGGTTGCTTAGGGTCGTGCACTTGCAGACAGACTAGGCTCAGGTGCTCTATCCTATGTTCCTTTTGCCACGGGTGAAATTGCAACAACGCCATCCCTATCGTTTTGGACCAGGAGGACGAGGATGTGGACGACCCAACACCATTAGCCAGCCCGCCTCCACTTCAGAAAACATTATCCCTGTTCCCCCACTCCTCCCTACTGATCTAGACTGGATGAGACCTTGTCCTTCCAGAAGGCCGAAGGTCTAAACTATTTTTGCTTGACCGTGTAAATAGTATTATTTTATAGTTTAAATATATGTTTGTTGTGTTTTTTATGTTTACGTTTATTTGTTTTGAAACCATATGTTACATCTAAAATGCCAAAAATTTACACTTTTTGGTTTTCTTTAAGAGGATTGTGAAGCTGTAAATTTTCATACAAAAAGCGTTAACGTTTTTCACCCCGCACAGTGGGGCAACGGCGGAATTAATTCAATTTTGGGATGGTCATCAGTAGTCACATTTTTTATCTGATATGTATATAAAACATTTCAAATACCTATGATCTAATAAAATATTGCATATATATGTTATTTTTATAAATAAATTAGGCCGCCAAACTCGTACAAATGAACTCGCATGAAATAAACGTTAAAAATACCTTGCATTTGCAAACGGTGTATTCCTCTCAAGTTATTGATTTTGTTTAACATGTTTCATTTATATACAAGAAACATTATTCCTACTATTGTAAATGAAATAACATTTATGGTTTCTCTTAAATTATGAGTAATTTTAGGGCTATAAGAATTTGATAGCATTTCTCCCCTAAATATTACATTTCATTGGCTATAACCTTTTAGCTACAACGACCCTCAAGCTCTAATACAACAATATTTACACATTATTTAATCTAGATCATTATTTAATTGGTTCTAGCTGCAATAATTTGCAAACTTTTTATTACTACCTCATTAAGTGAATGAGCTTATTTTTCTAAGAAAAATACTTAAATGCGTTATCGATGGTAATGAGGGCAATTACAAAGACTATTAAATTATAAAATAGTATAAAAAGGGTATTTACAACATTGTGCATCATTTACTTTTGTGAATTCAATAAAGCAACACCTAATTGTACATTTTATTTTAAGTTCAATCAATGTAGGTTTTATTTAAAATATTAGTTGGAATGATTTTATTACACTTATAAATATATTTAAAATGTGTTTTTTTATCCATTAATCTAAAAAAAACAATTAATTCCGCGGCTCCATACAACGTGCACCACTGTGCCCCGTAAACAAAGTCCGATTTTTATAATTTTTGGAAATGTTGTAGGTATAATAAAAATCTACGTCAGACTGTTTTGATTTTTAAGAAATATTGCTTACGTTAAAAGTTATTAGCACCTAAAGATCTATATTTTTGACTCAAAAACTTTTTCTATCATTCTATTTTTTTTAAATTAAACTAAACTGACTTACCAAAAAAGGAAAACGGTCAGTCATAGATAAAAGTGTACTGAATCCAGTGATACTAAAATTATTTGATTTCATAAAGGTTTAGTGGTGTAAACATGTTAACGCCCGGAACAATATTTCAACTAGGAAATGTAGGCAATTGCCTCCATACCTTGCAACTCTCTCTATCGCACGATACGGGTCGGGGGGCAGAGGTATTGTAGTGATGTCGGAGGTGGTATCGGTATTAATATCACCTAGGGAGGAGAAAGGAATATCGATACATCGATCGATACTGAAAAGTTCATCAATCAGGACTACACAAATAATATATCATGAAAAAGTTACGGTGTTATTACAAAAAACTTAGGCAAGCTTTAGATGAGTCTTACGGTTTTCTACGGATTGACGTGGGGTTTTTGGAATAACTCCCATAATGTCTATGTAGGTATAAGTTTATTGATTATTTAGTCTTTTTATTTTAGTGTCCTTATTTAACTATTTATACAGGGTGTCCTTGGAAGTGTGGATCAAATCAATCAGGGACATATGGCAGTCACTTTCAATCTCTCAGGGCAAATATTTGTTTTTAAAATAACTGTAATTTTATCGGCTGTTTTTTTAAATAGGTGTTGGGATAATGTAATTCTTTTAAAATGGTACTTTCTGCTGAAAAATGTTTATTGTGTCAGAAAAATAAATAGTTTCCTACAAAGACTTCTGTCTAACGAAATCATTATTCGATTTTGTAAAAAAATTCGTGATAAAAAATTACACTATCGAAAGTTAACCACATATTGTAAAAACTTGTCCGTTTAATGCTAATTCTAACGACATACAAATTTATGGTAGTATTCGTAATAGGACCAAATCGACCGTCGATACAAGTAAAATCGTAACTAAATTTAAGTGTTTTATAGACTTTTAAAGGGAGAGTTAAGTAAAAAAAGATCTACAAAACTGAATTTTAACTTTTTTTAACATAATTACATAACATCGTAAGTCGAAATAGATTTACTATGATTTTAGTGGTCCGTTTCTTTCATTTGCAAATTATTTCAGACAGTTATTTTTTTATTATTACTTAAAATGTCAATTTTTTGTAAAATGAACCCGATATGTTATTAGATATTATATACAATAAACAACGCCTTTACGCGGTGTTAATTGCGGAAAACTTTAAACTTGTGCTTGTTCCTTGACAAAATATTAGTTAGGTAGGAACGTATTAAAAAAATGTGTATATAAAAAGGTCAAAAAAAATAAGATAACAAGGAACCAACTTCAAACGGAGACATTTCTTCAGATATCTTGGGTCAAACACACTAAAGTCGCCGTCCTAGAATATTTTAACGAAGAAGCTGACTTCAGTTTGTTTTACTTAGCATGCTTTGAATGGTTTTTTTTTGTTTGGAGTAGCTTCATTGTTATTTAAACTTTATTTAAATGGAATGAAATATTAAGAATTAAGTTTTATCTATGTCAGTAGAGAAATACCTGAACAGTACACACACACAGTACACAGTACACAGTGACTTTTACATAGACTTGCCTCACTCAAATTAAAAAGAAAAAAAAACCTTTGAAGATTAAGAGTCGCTAGTAAACTCAGCCTTCCATATGTAATGTAGTAATGCAATATTTAATTATATACTTACTGTCAGTTGGAAAAAAAAACTTCGCTACTTTGTTAAGTATTAATGATATTGATCATCGAATAACACATCGCACCATTCGTGGAAGAAAGAAGTAAATTTTAGTTACTCGTTTTGCCATTATTTCACTCCTGGTAAAGGAATAAGAAATACATAACCTCAGAAAAATTCAGATTTTGATGAAGAAAATTAAGAAAGTTGTGGTTACAATTAACCGACAGTACGACATTTTGTTATAAAAATCTTCGTTGGCAAAAACTATGTAACTCATAGTTAAGAAGTGCGACATATGAATAAAAAGTGTAAGTCTTGTATATTTATTTCACGCAAATGTGTTAGAGTCTGTCTAATGAAAGCTGAACCTGGATTTTTCTTGGCTGACGAGTCTGGCAACACTATTTAATATGTCGTTTGGACTTTGTTGTTGTTAGAAACTTGTCAATTCGAGATCTAAATTGATAAAAATACGGAGTAATCATGCCGTCGACGATAAGAGGCGGTGTCCGGGAGATTCTGTATACTATTATACAGAAGTACAAAGAAAAACAAGAAGAAAGAAAAGCATTATTGATGCAAAAAATTAATTGTTTAGTTACGGTGACCAAATTTATAGGTTAGTACGGCTTTAGTACGGCATGTTCATTTTGATACTTCTTAAGTATTTCTCTATGTGCAATCCTAAGTTTAATTTACCTTTTTCTGTCTATTATACGATGAGATTAAGAAATTAAACGAAATTAGATTCGTTTCAGAAAACCTGGACGTGCACGTTGACAAAAGTGTGCTGGAAAACGTAAAGCAGCTGAAAGAGGTTGAGGAAACTGAGTTAGCCTGCCAGACTCAGACGAAATATTTGGAAGAAGTATCTTCAATGACCGGTAATTACTAAAATTATCATTGTCTTTCCCTATATAATAGGTGTAGGTACCTATTGTCTGTCCCTATATCATGTTGAATCTCTTAGCATTCACAATTTTATTAAATTAATTTAATAGACAGATGATTAATGTAACTGACACTCATAGTTTCAATAAAACAATAAGGAGGTGTTTAGTTAAAAGATATCATAAACATATTATTTGATATGTATTTTCTGTGTGCGGAGCAAACAGCATTTTGTTGTTTATGAACCAAATGTACACTGTACAGTCGATTTCATAAATATGTGTACACTTTAGTACCTTATCTATTTATTTAATGTCATTTTTGATCGGCCAGATATAAAAGATGTTCGGGTTATATGAGTCTTCCTTGTTCTTAAACCGTTGCGATTAGAACCTCACCGATGCAATTTCATTTCACCTAAACCCAAATGTTTTTAGGGCTGTCGGACTGTACAATGGGGCTGTACTGCGCAACCACACAATGTATTTCTAAATGGTGTTCTGTTTATTTAACACTTTCTTTCTTCTTACAGATATCAGTGTTTCATCTTTAAAAAGAATAAGTAATGAGGGAAAATTAAACAACGGTGTCTTTAGTACTCCCGGAAAAAAGCGACCTCACAAGGCCACGGTGTCTAATTTGGATAGCTTTGACATCCAAGCTATCCGAAATAAAATAAATGAATTTTATATTGTAAAAAAACAAGTGCCTACACTCAGATGCTTATTGGCAGAGTTGAGAGAAAGCATCGGTTTTACCGGATGCCTTGAGACTTTACGCCGAATACTAATGGCAAATGGATACGAATTTAAACAAAATACTGAACAACGTTCGATACTTATTGAGCGTTTTGACATAGCAGCTTGGCGACACCGCTACCTAAGGACTATTGCATCAAAACGTGCTGAAGGTAAAAAAATAATATACCTGGATGAGACTTACGTTCACCAGAACTACAAAACAAAAAAGTCGTGGCAGGGGCCTTCCACCCAAGGTGTAGTTGGCAATATCTCAGCTGGAAAACGATTTATTATTGTTTACGCTGGATCAGAAGATGGTTTTGTGCCTAATGCTTTATTAACGTTTAGCACAAAATCAATCAAAGCAGACTATCACCATGACATGAACGCCACAAATTTCAATAAGTGGTTACGTGAGAAGCTTATTCCCAACTTGAGTGAACCAAGTGTCATTGTCATGGACAATGCTAGCTATCACACGGTGCAAATTAATAAGGTACCAAATACCAACACCCGCAAAGCCGAAATAAAAGAGTGGCTGCGTTCTAAACAAATTGATTTTGAAGAATATTATACTGTACCAGAACTTCTTGTCTTGGCACATAAACACAAAGCAGACCCAATCTATGAAGCCGATGAAATTCTAAGGGAGCACGGTCATGAGGTTTTAAGACTTCCGCCCTACCATTGCGACCTTAACCCCATTGAGCTAATCTGGAGTTCGGCGAAGAGAAAAGTCGCGAGTAGAAATGTTGGCGTATCAGCAGCTGAAATTGAAAAAAATATTAAAGAGTCTTTTGACAGCATAACACCGGAGCATTGGAAGAAAATGACTAATCATGTGCTTAATATTGAAGCTCAGTACAAAACCAGGGATGGAATAACTAAAGAACTAGAATCATTCATTATAAGTGTCCGTGATGATGACAGCACTAGTTCAGATGAATCATTAGAAATAGAGTATTTAGAATCTGATTTTAATTACAGTTCCTAGAGTCTTAGGGTATCATCTGAACTGGAACTACTGGAAGGTTCACCATCACATACACTTATTATGAAGCTTTCCAATTGATTAGTAATTCCATCCTTTTCCTTGTATTGGTTTTCGACATAGGTCATGGTCTGTCATCTTCTTCCATGCATTACATCAAAGGATTCCTTTAGATTTTTTTCAAATTCTGACGCCGATTTACCTATATTTTTGCTACCCACTTTTCGTTTTACAGTATTCCAAATGAGCTTGATCTGGTTTAGATCGCATTGGTAAGGTGAGAGTGTGAGCACTTCATGTCATGACCACTAGCTTTAGGAATTTTATCTGCCTCATAAATTGGCTTTGTTTTGTGCTGATTCACTAAAACAAAAAGTTCTTCTCTGTATAAACTTTCATCAAAATTCACAGACTTAGCACGGAGCCAGGCTTGTATTTCAGCTTCGCGTGTGTTTGTGCTTAGGGGCTTATTAATTTGTACCGCATGATAACCTGCATTGTCAAACACAATCACACTGGGTTCAAATAAATTTGGTATCAATTTCTCTCGTAAATACCTGTTAAAATTTGTAGTATTCATGTAATGGTGTTAATCTGCCTTTGTAGACTTAGTGCTAAATGTCAACATTGCATGTGCACAAATCCATTTACGGAACCAGCATGAATGATGATAAGTCTTTTTGCGGAGGAAATATTTTCTATTAAACCAGATGTCGACGGTCCACGGCCATGATCTTTTTGGCTTGTAATTTTGATGAAGATAGGTTTCATCAAGATATATAATTGGCTTATTTTTGGCACGTTTCGTGGCTTTGGTTCTCAAGATCATTGTCGCAAGACTGCAATGTCATATCGTTCTATGAGCACTGAACGTTTTTTTTATTTTATTTTTTATTCAAAACCATTGCTCATCAGTATTTTACGTAGAGTCTATCTGGAGCCTGTAAAACCCATATTTTCTTTCAAATTTGCCAGAAGTGTTCTGAGTCGGAATTTGCTTTTTTACAACATAAAACTCATAGACTTTATTACGGATAGTTTTAACATCAAAGTTATCCAAGTTAGAAACCGTGGCTGGATGAGGTCGCTTCATACCAGGAGTGCTAAAGATTCCGTTGTTTTATTAGCCCTCATTAATTATTCTTTTCAAACACATGGTTGAGGAGGCGATGGCTGAGATCAGCGTCATACTCGTGAACGGGTGTTGTCAGTGGGGTCCTGTCTGTTCACGCTTGCAAGAACCTGTTTTCCAGTTAGTTATTTTAGTTATCGTTCCTGACGTAGAGACCTCGTCATGTTGTTCTCCTAGTCACTATTTTTAATTTACTCAATGTTATTGAGCGTACATTTGTAACGACTAAGTTTGTGTTGTTAGAAATAATTATTAATTACTTTACTACCTTGTAATGTTACTTTTAAGAATAATTGTATTTTATGATTGGAAAAAATGATCTGCTGGAGTTTCTTGCGGCGCTTCTTCTCCAAGATATAATTGTCGTTAGATAGAGGTGTAAGGGTGATGAGAATAATGTTACCTCTAATTACTTTATTAAAAAGGTTGAATATAATATTCCTCATCATCATTGTTTTATTATGCTGTGTGCGACACAGACGAAAACCTCTCGTATCAATGAAATCTATCAACAGCACGACTAGCACAAGTTGTTCGTGACTTGTTTGTCGCTCGGATCTCCCTTACTATCTAGTCTGTTACGATGGAGACGCACAGAGCGACAAGCGAGAAAATACAACTTGTGCTACACGTGCAGATCACTATATTTTCATGTCAAATATATTTCGAAAAACCAAATGTGCTCCAGTCACTGTCATCGTATTTTACCTAAAGTGCTTTTCATCAAAATATAGCGCTCGTAATAATATATATGAAAATATAGTACGCGTTTCCTCTTCCTTTGTGCCCACCAAAATAAATAAAATAATAAAAGTATCAATATCGTTTATTCCTTCATTGATCGGTAATACCATATCAAGATTTTTTTGAATTTGCCGCTTTTTCCCAGGTTCAGCTTTCATTAGACAGACTCTATTAACTTTGGAAGCATGTGGAAATAAGTAGTTCTACTCGGAAAACAATTTCATATATTTTTGTATTAATCAAGTTACGCTCTTAATCCTCGAGACATTTTCACACTTAAAAATTCTTATCTTTAATTACGCAATTACACATTTAGCTTAAGTTAACTTACACGTCTTTTCTGTGCGGGACTTAATAGTACATTATTGCCTAGGCATGGAAGTAGGCAATTGCGGGCCGAGTATTGTTGCTCCTGCCGAGGCAAATATAGTGCTTTTCTCAAAAATCGCAAGTTTTTTTTTGTGTTGGAGTAAAATCTTCATCGCTTGAACTCATTTTTTTAATTGCATACAAACAAACTTCATGTGAAAAAACTATCACTCTTTACCGCCTTTTTCTTTATGACAAGGAAAATCGCAAGCTTTGTTTTTTTAAAAACATAAGCTATTCCAGACACAGATAAAAAAGTTATGTTTCGAATAAAATTTGGATGTATAAGACTTGGGCACTAAATTTACTATGGGCTTTCTCACTTTTTAAAAAGTTACAAGCTAGATAGTAATAGAATTTGTATGCAACATTGCGGGCTTGTGTAGCGAGCACGCAATGTTTTTTTTTTAATTTGAGATCTGTCAGTAAACTATGTCCTTCGCGTCTCAATATGTACATAGTAATGTCAACATTTCCAGACATTTTTGAGAAAAAAGACTTATCTGTCGTAAATTCGCATAAGTTTTTGTTTTACTAAAATATAAATTTATTTCCAATTCGTACATAGACAAACGTCATTTTGATGTGTATCGGTTGTTTAATAACAATAACATAACTATGCATACAAAATAAGTTATAGAACGTTTTAAATCATTTCTAAATATACGCAATTTTGCCGTTCGGTAAGTAACAACAAATTGAGTGGGATGGCGCTATACTCTCGTGTCGCTCGCGACATAAAGGCAAGCTGATATTATGTGGCATTATCTGTGTAAAGGGACCTTATGGCGGATGGCGCTTCCGCCATTATTAAAGATGCTCCGATATAAATACAACGTCGCGTTAGTGCGGCGTAAGCGCCATCCGCCATAAGGTCCCTTTACATAGATAACGTCACATATGATACATTTAGAAGTCAAAGTCAAAGTCAAAGTCAAATCATTTAATGTCAAAAAACACAAGTCATTAAAATAACAAAAAATAGATACATTAATAAAATAAAAATCTTAACACTATAAAACGCTTTTTCAGTTAGAAACACTTTTAACCTACTGACATACAAATCATAAGAAGGTGCATTCTGAATGAAAAAATTGTTGGAGAAAAATGAGGGATTTTAGCTAAAATTCTCACGGCCCTCTTCTGCAATACAAACACTCTGTCCCTATCAGCTGCAAGACCCCAGAAATCAATTCGGTACGATAGAATGGAATTTACATACGCATAGTAAGCCATGCGGAGATTCTCCGGCGATAGTATGGGGGCGAGCCGAGACAGAGCGAATGCTGCCCGTGCCAACTTACCCGACAACACATCAATATGTTTACCCAACTTCAAACCAGAGTCAAAATGAAATCCCAAATAACATGT
Organism: Acleris literana; assembly: GCA_946894065.1. Lineage (NCBI taxonomy): Eukaryota > Metazoa > Arthropoda > Insecta > Lepidoptera > Tortricidae > Acleris > Acleris literana. Next base: position 31,114,045 of record OX335668.1, on the reverse strand, counting down.
ATCCTGCACTTGTGGCACAGCTGTGCCGTTAACGATAATGTTTAGGGGAGTTGTATTCCGTCCTCTAAGCCATAAGTGCAGAATAAACGTTTTTGACAAGTTAATTGCAAACCCGTTAGCGTTGAACCAGTCAGACAACGCTTCAAGTGTTCTTTTGACATTCCGCTCCAGGTCAGATAAAGTGCTACCAGACACAATTGCACAGCCATCATCCGCGAACATCACAAAATCACCATTCGGGAACATACTAATGAGGTCTTTCACCATTACCAGAAACAAGACATTTCCCGTAAAAGATCCCTGGGGAACAGAACAGTCACCCAGTGCCCTCTCCTCAGACATCGTGCTACCCCCGTCAACAGAAACCACCTGCATCCTCCCATGAAGAAACGTTCGGATGAAATTGAGAAAACTGCCCTGTATTCCGTAGTACTGTAACTTCACCAATAAAAGAGAATGATCAACTGTATCAAAAGCACGCGACAGGTCACAAAAAATGGCAGCAGTGAGTTTTTTCTCATCAAGGTATTGAAGCACGCGCTGGTGCACCGCGCGTTCAGCATCGACGGTGGAGCGGCCCGGGCGGTACGCATACTGGTGGTTATGGAAAAGGTTGTTGTCTTCAAAATACTGCACCAACCTATTACTTATACCCGATTCAACCACTTTAGTTAAGGCAGGGACTAGAGAAATTGGACGAAAATTTTTAATCTCCTCTTTTGAGCCCTTCCCTTTATACACAGGACTAACTTTTATTATTTTAAGTGAACTAGGATATTCACCTACAATAGCACACTGATTTATAAGTGCACAGAACACATCTATTATTGCATCCGGTAACTTTTTTATTAGGTCTGCTGACATGCCATAATAATCAGATGAATGCCTACTCTTTATTGTTGACAACAATTGTTTTATTTCACTAACAGTATATAAAATTGTGTATCAACCTTAGCTACAACGGGGGCAATATAATTATTGAGGCAAAAAATTGCACGTTCCTTTTTTACATTATTTCCCGAGTTGATATTCTGTTCTATATAAAAATCATTTATAAGTCCAGCTAAACTTGCAGGGCATTCACTCAAAACTTCAACTCAAACCAGTTTTGGCTAACATAAGAGCTACAATTGGATTCGGCTTGCTTACCTTTCTGCATGTCTCAGTATTTATAATATGCCAAACAGTTTTGCACATATTTCCAGAGTTAGTACTTACACATTTATTTATATGCTTACACCTCTTTTGTAGTTCTAGATTATCTAGAAGTGTTTTATAGTCATTTACAAAAATATTTAGGTCTTGGTTATTGGGGTATTTTGCTAACTAAATTGTCATATAAATCCATTTTTATTTTTAGTTCATTATCTACCCACATAACTTTCTTATTTATTTGCGGGTGCTTTTTTAGTGGAAAATGAGTATCAAATGTCCTTTTTAATAACGTCATTAAACTATCCATCTTATGAGAGGGATCAAGGCTAGATCGGACTATTTTTGCGTACGACTGATTTGACAAATCTTCCAAGAAATTGTGGATGTTCAGACTTGAGAAAGTTCTCCTTACTACAGGCGGTAGGTGCGCATCATTGTTAAGAGTGTATATTCTAAGTATCTGTGCATCGTGGTCACTTAAGTGGCCCCCTATGAGATGTATGTCAGTGGTGCCTTTTTTGCAATTTGAATACACATGGTCTAAACACGTTTTCGATGTTTCTGTGATCCTTGTTGGCAGAACGTGCATTGGGTTTAGGTTATATTGTCCCATCAAATCCAACAATTGGCGCTTTAGTACAGTATTTTTCAAAAGATCAACATTAAAATCCCCAACTCAAACGATCAGAAAATCCTCCGTAAATTCCTGAAGCAAGTAGTATAAAAGAGTTTCAATTTTATCAATACATGTTTTAAATCTTTTTAAGTCAGAACAATATAAACAAATTATTACAATTTCTAATTCATATAAATTTACAGCACAAAGTTCAATATCCAATTCAAGAGACATTTCAATTATGGGCTTTATTTCTTTACATTTAACATTTTTAGACACGTAGATATACTCCTCCATGTTCATGTTGTACTCTATAGAAACTAGATGCTAGGTAGTAGTTTATTAAATTGATATGACTCAGTTCATACTTCTTCATCCAGTGTTTCGAGGGGCATACCACGTCAGGGTTATCATGCATCTGAAGACAGCATTCCAAAGACGATACTTTATTGTTCAGCTTCCTGATGTTTTGATGGAATATGGAAATCATATTATTTTTACATTGAGGTTGCCTAATCAATTCTCTAATTTCCTTGTTTTCAGTAGTTTGTTGATTGTCATTGTTACCCCTCTCACTATTTTCCAAAATGTTTGGCATGTTTTCTTTTACGAAAAAACGTTCTCTCCGTTCGGGTACCTACCTACCGAGATTTTCAGGACTTCAGCATAAGTTTTCGTGCTAGGTGGAGGGAGACGATTATTATTGTTCACGCTGCATGTCGCCAAATTGTCAATCACGTTTGCAATTTGTGAGGCCGATGAGGATCTTTTAAACATTGGCTGAATGTAATTCGCATGTTTAAAATGCGAAAGGTAAAATCTCATTTCACTATTTAATTTTTCTTCATTTAAACTTATGTTTTGCACAACACCAGGGATTACAATGTTAGTATGTGAGAGTATAAACGACCGTTAACAAAGTTGTAAATCGGTTTTTTTGATCTCCTGAAAAGTAGCTATTTTTCACTTACGTCTTTCTTCCCCGAATGGTGTGACGTTAACATAACTGAACCGTCGCATATATCGCACTGCCAGATCAATACAGCATTAACTCAAAATACGACTACATTTTAAAATCGACTCTATTACATTTCCTATGAACTTGAAACGAAACAAGCTAGTTTTTTGAAATGATACTGTGTTGATCTGGCAGTGCGATATGCGTATCTATTATTTTATCATTGTGTTCTCTTTGAAGAAGATAGGTAAGTAATTAAAATATTTCATAGAAAGGGTTAAATGCCACAGGATAGGTTTGTTTAATTGCCCATTTGTTACTAAATAAATTGATTAAGCCAAAGAAAGTTTTGACGTTTATTTCTTAATTACTAGGTATTTAATTGGCAACCAGATAAGTCCTGAAATATGTAAATACTTATTGAGGTTGGTGATTACCAAATTATTAGGGTGTTGATGTACTTTTATTGTTTCTTAATTATTATTTATTGAATAAAAATTTAGAACATGTATAAATTATTTTGTAATTTACTTTTGTTCCTTCAATATTTGGTAAAAATATTTTTTAATGAAAAAATAAATAATAAAAGCCTATTATCTACATGAAATTCATACAATTCATTGTTATATTTATATTTTTGAATATTTTCTAACCGGAGTTACTATACTTCAAGTCCTTAAAATAAAATACAATAAAATAGCCGCAAATCTGTTGTGAATATGGTTGTTGGAGCACAGCAAGACACGGTGCGACACTGTGTGACACAGCGCTGCGGCCGGCGTCGCCGCCCCACCTCGCCAGAAAGGAATCGATCGCGGTCAAGCGCACACTTAGGTACATTTTAACAAACAAAATTAGAAATTGTAAAGTCTCATAGTAATTTAATTAAATCTATGTTGGATCAAAACGCGTTTTAAATCAGAAGTCTAAACACCCAACATAATTGGCGACCGTTAACAAGACAACAGTATTGCGTGGAGGCGCAATACGACGGACCTAACCTGCAAGCACGAGGTCTCGCAACGTGGTTAAGGCGCGGATGCAGATTAGTGTTCGACTGCAGCGGCCAGCTCAGGAGGATCAATCCAGGGGAGTGCCCGTTCCTTTTACACTTATCCGAATTCCTTTCCAAAGATAGTTTCAACCGAACAAGTATCGACTTGGTTCTGCATATAGCAATTGCACTTAGCTTGCATCGTATATTATTCAAGGTTCATTTAAGAACAAGCTAATTTTATTCCTTAAAATAAAAATCATAATTTATTTGCCAAATTTCTCTTCCTATCGCAATTTCCTAAAATCTTTTCTTGTTGCTTCAGCCCATTTGCACTTATCAGTTCAAATCATCGCTATAACATACGCGTCGTAGTAACATAGGTAGTTCATGCACTCGCCGAATATTCCAGATTGCAAACCGGTTCTCGCCAGCGCGGCCGCTGGGCAGCTACTTGAGAACAAAGGATCGCGCGCTCGGCGTCCAGCGCCACGTGGCTAATCTTCTTACGTAACGCAGACGAGAATCTGAACGCCAGGTTTGCCGGATTATAACGGTATTTATAAACCTTTAACTAATTTAAATTTTGCAATTATGTCTGACACAGAGATTAAAGAGGTGGTAAGAAAACGGAGTTCTATTAAAACTACAGTAACTAATTTTCGAAATAAATTAAAGGAATTTCAGAGTTATAAAGACATTACGAATACTCACATTAATGAATTAGTTTTGAGATTGGTCAGGTTTGAAGCTGTATTCAATGACTTTGAAGTATTACAAGATAAAATCGAGTCGTTAACTGAGGATAGTAATCAGCTGTCGGAAAACGTAGACATTGAAAACAATTTCTTTGACTTGATCAATTCCGCACAAGAATTTATTGAGCTCCATAAACAGAGGTCTATGGGTGCTAAAGAGAATATTGTTAATTCTGGTTGTCAGATAAATGTGAAATTGCCTCAAATACAACTGCCCACCTTTGACGGCAACTATAGTAAATGGATAGAATTTAAAGATACTTAAAAGTCGATAGTGCATGAGGATTCCTCATTAAATGAAATTAATAAATTTCATTACCTGCGGACCTCACTCGAGGGCAGCGCGGCGATTTTTATAAGGTCATTAGAGATATCTGCGGCAAATTACAATATAGCCTGGCAACTCCTTTGTGACAGATTTTATAATAAAAGACAATTAATAAGTAACCATTTACAAGCTTTATTAAACAGTGAACAGTTAACAAAGGAGTCGCATATATATATTTAAGAAATATGGTAGATCATATTGCTAAAAATTTGAGAGCTCTTCAGAGCCTCGGAGAACCTACTGATTCGTGGGACACTCTGATTGTCTTCATATTTTCCTCCAAGCTTGACCCGATTACACTTAGAAAATGGGAGGAACATAAAAACAACCTGAGTGCTACGCCACAACTGATGGAATTCAGTGATTTCCTTCGTAGTAGGTCAGATGTCTTGGAGTCATTGCCTCGATGAGGCGGCCACACCGAAAAACCTGAAAAAATAATACATAAAAAGTTAGATAAATATCAAAAATCATTTGTTGCCTCTGCCTCGAATACAGTGACTACCAACTTACCTCAAATGTGCTGCATGATATGCAACGGAGAACACCGCTTATTTAACTGTAGTAAATTCCTTGGAATGTCACCTGAAACAAGAAGTAGTGAAATATATAAATTAAATGTGTGTCCAAATAGCTTTCGCGGTGATCATCGTGCATACCAATGTCGCGCATTCCCATGTAAAACATGTGGACGCAAACACAATGTATTGTTACATAGAACTTATAATAAAATAGATAATAATAATAACAATAAGCAATCACCCAAGCCAAGTGCCTCACAGTCAAGCGTAACCAAAATAAATTGTGCCTGTCCAGTTTCCTTATGCTCTAGCATGGCAACACAAGTGTTGCTGTCAACAGCTATGGTAGAAATTGTAGACATGCAAACAAACCAATGTCACACTGTGAGAGCCTTGCTTGACTGTGGAAGTGAATCCTCATTCATGACTAAGTCACTCCAGAATAAATTAGGACTTCCCAGTCAGGAAACTATTCCGATTGATGTAACAGGGATAAATAATATCTCATTTAACACGTTCACCGCGGGACAAATCTTAAAGAACTTTTAACTGGTGCGGTTGAGATCGAATCAGCCCAAACCTAAGCTCTTTTACAGTGCGGGTGAGGCCTTATCGACCTCAAATTTTAGTACTTACTTAGATCCTTCATAATTTTGCCAATATGAGGCTTAGGTGTTTTTTTTTATGTGGTCTTCATTTGTCAGTAAATGTTCAATATATCCTTAGCTTCGCCCTTGGTTCTGACCTCTAGTTAAAGAAAAAATACCTAAAGAGATTTTGAGATCGTTTAGGCATCAAAACGTACAAAATTTTATCTGAGACTAGTGCAGGGAAAGGCACTTATCGCTAAATTATCGATTAAAAAATCATCATCAAAAATCATTGTCAATCTAATGCATATGTATCAGATTTATTATTTAGAGTTTGACTCCCAGTAAGTGTTATCACGAATATTTGTTCCTGGGTTATGGTTGTTTTTCTATGTAAGTATTTATTTATCTAGTAGTTGTTTTTTTGTATTATCTAGGGGACACGACAATACAACTGTAGGAGAATGTATCAAAAAAACATATGTGGTTGTCTTGCACCGTCATAGGTAAGTATAATTTTTATTTTATTATTATTATCGATAACTATGACCGCACTAAAGTCAAGCTGTCGACTTCCGCGTCGCCTGCGTCCCCCTCAGTGCGGCTTTGAGGCAACTTTCTTGAGATGTAAATGAACCTCAAGCCGCGCTGAGTGAAAAAAATATATACCCAGTGCGTTTGGGGTCTATTTAGACCTTAAATATTTTTTCTGTAGCAATGGATCCGGGTTTGAAAAACATAAATAAATGGATATTTGACTTTATCATACGCCTTGTAAGTAAACGGTGACAGCTCCCGCACGAGAGAGATAACACGAACTTTTAGCCCCGCACCAGCGTAAAGTCGAGCTTGAGGCGGTTTTGCCTCAACCCGCAGTAAACGTGTTAAAGCTTTGCAACGGTGCAAAATTAATGTAGGTACAATCACCAAATAAATCTGTAAAGAAAAATGTGCACTGTTTTGTAATAGAACAGATAGCCAGCAATCTCTCAAGTGAATATTTCCACTTTCGAGATTCCCAAAAACTTGAAATTAGCTGATCCGTCATTTTATCGTTCCTGCCGAGTAGATTTATTATTAGGGTCGGACGTTTTTTGGGATCTCGTCGTAGAAGGTCAAATAAGAATAGGTAAAAATAAACCAATATTACAGAACTTGCATTTCGGATGGCTCGTTGTAGGCCCAACCTCATGTCAAAGTCACACAGGTGACCACAATAAAATTCGCTGTAATTTTAGCCACGAAATAATTGCCACAGCAGGAAAAGTGGACTAAAGAAGAAAAAGAATGTGAAGCTCATTTCGTAGAAACCACTTACCAATTACCTGATGGTAGATTTTGCGTGAGTTTGCCGTTGAAGGACAACCCTGACAAATTGGGAAATTCATTTAATACATCATTAAAACGGTTACAATCATTAGAAAAAATATTTATACGGCAACCTCATGTAAAAGAACAAATTGTCAATTTATACAAGAATATAAAGATTTAGGTCATTTAACCGAAATCGAAGAACGACGTCGCAAATTATTTACCGCACCATCCCGTGCTACGCGACAAAAGTTCAACGACAAAATGTCGTGTCGTTTTTGACGCAGCTAGTAAAACTTCATCTGGTTTTTCCCTAAACGACATCTTAATGGTTGGACCGACAATACAAGAGGACATTTTCTCAATTCTCATGCGTTTTCGACAACATCAATATGTATTAGTCGGAGATATTGAGAAAATGTATCGTCAAATATTAATAAAAGAAGAGGAAAGATACTTACAAATTATTTTATGGCGTGAGAATAGTACAGACCCTATAAAATACTTACGTCTCAATACAGTCACTTACGGCACTTCATCGGCTCCATTCTTGAGTGTTCGCTGTTTATTTGAAATTTCGCAATGTACCAAGCGCACGATTTTGTCCACGACTGCCAGTATATTCGACCCATTGGGCCTCTTAGGCGTTTGAACTATAACCTTTAAAATGTTATTACAAAAACTTTGGTGTTTAAAATTAGACTGGGATGATGAGGTACCAAAAAATAAAAAGATAATGTGGGACAAAATCGTGCGAGGCTTAAACACTTTATGCACATTCCAAATTGACCGTTAGGTACGTGCTGTATCCCGGTGCAGTAAAGATTAAAATCCATTGTTTCTCAGACGCTTCATTAGTTGCTTATTCTGCTTGTTTGTATTTGCGCGTAGTGAGCGATGACGGAGTAACGGTAAAAATCAGCTGTGCGAAAGCCAAGGTGTGGCCCCTTAAAGTATTCACCATACCCCGGCTCGAATTGTGTGGTTCATTATTAGCCAGCAGATTATGCGACAAAGTTAAGAACGCGCTTAGATGCACTATTGATAAAATCCATTATTGGACAGACTCGCAAATCGTTCTAGCGTGGTTGAATATTTATAAAACGTATAAAATGAAATTAAAAACATTTGTAGCGCATCGAGTTAAGCGAATTATGTAACGGTAATGTTCATTAGATGGGGATAAGTACGAAACCGTGTGGGCAATATCGGGTCTTGTACCAATTGAAATGTACATTAAAGAGCCGATAAGTTCCTGATAAGGCACTTCAATTTCATCTTCCTTCTCTGGTAAGGTAAGCTTGAGTCCAGGCTCCCTAGGTGTAGCTACGGATATTACGTCGGTCATGTTATAGTTATCGATAAGTTTATCGATATAGTTTGTCTGGTCGAGAGTAATTGAACCATCCTTTTGGACAACTCTCATACCAAGACAATCCTTGAGAGGACCTAAGTCTTTTACGATGTAGAGCTTCTTTAGTTCGTTCTTAAACTCTGTTTTTAGTCGGTTGTTATTGCTCAAGACGTAGAAATCGTCAACGAATACCGCTACGACTAGTAAGTCGTTACTGTCTCGTTTATAGTAGAGCCAGTGTTCGGATGTAGCTTGTGTCAGCGATAAGGCAGACATTGCATCACAAACCTTTTTGTTCCACTGACGTGGCGCTTGCTTTAAGCCATAGAGAGACTTTTATAGTAGACAATCTTGTTGTTTAGGGTCAGTTGAAAAACCTTCAGGTTGCTCCATGTAAATTTCTTCCTCTAAATCGCCGTTTAAAAAAGCCGTTTCCACATCTAGGTGGTCAATTTGGCAGTTTAAATCGACTGCAAATGCCATCAAAATTCTCACTGAAGACAGTCTTGCTACAGGTGAGAAAGTTTCACCATAGTCGACTCCAGCAACTTGAGTGAATTCTTTGGCAACTAGCCGCGCTTTATACTTGACAACTTGTCCGCTTGTGTCTTTCTTAAGTTTAAAGACCCACTTGCATTTTGTGGTCTTGCGATCCTTGGGTCTGTCCACTAGTGTCCACGTCCCATGCTTCATTAATGAGTTGTACTCGGCCTGCATGGCTTCAAACCATTTATCCTTGTCGGGATGCAATGTGACCTCTTTGTACGTTTCTGGCTCAAGCTCTGAAGACATTTGAACTGTACAGACGTACCGCGCAGGAGAATGTCTGTCCCTAGATGGGTATATCCTTTCCGGTACTGGTTCAGTAACAGAAGGTTGAGGTGCCGCTTGTGGGGGTTCAGTTTCAGGCTGTACTGACACAGGTGTCTGGATGTCAGGCTGGGTGTGAAGTTGCAATAGTGGCACTGACTCTTCTTCAAAGATCGGCACTAGGACTGGCTCTCTTGGACTTGTTGGTTGTAGCGAGGATTCCTCTAGCATCTCGATTAGAGGTGAATTTTAACGCGACTCCTGTCGCGTTTGGTCTTCTATAAAGACAACATCTCTCGCGCTAATTATAACTCGAGGATTTAGAGGACTGACGAGTCGATAGCCTGTCTAGGGGACACGGTTTCTGTAGGAGAATGTATCAAAACTATGTGGTTGTTTTGCACCGTCATGGGTAAGTATATGTATGTATATATATAATTATTATTATTACTATTTAAGAGTTCATCTGAACATACTGAGTTTTGACACATTTTCCTGCTCAACTACGCATGATATATATATTTTAATGTTAAATTCATTGTTTTATATAATGCTAGGTTAAGTTCTATACTTGTATAAGTAATTTTTAAAAAAAACGACTTACTGTTGAGTTTCTTGCGGCGTTTCTTCTCAGCATTGGTCTCTTGCGAAGCGCTGGTAGATTTTTGACGTGTAAAAGTGCCCGTGCGGCCTACTTACTGAATAAACATCTTTTATCTTTTTTTATCTTTTATCTAACGAAGATGCACGATTGCGTCTTGGCATCAAGTTTCGTACGTTTTTCTTTAGGTACAAGAACGTGAGCTTGGCAGCCGAAGACTCTCAGATGAGACAGGTTTACCTTCGTAGCAGTCCATATCTCTTCCGGGATTCTATTGTTAAGAGACTGCGTCGGCGTATGATTCTTAAGGTAAATAGCTGTATTGACAGTTTCTCCCCAATACGCTTTTGGTAACTGCGAGTCATGGAGCATAGATCTTGCTTTCTCGATTATCGTACAGTTCGCACGTTCTGAAATCCCGTTCTGCTCAGGGGTATACGGAATTTTGGTTCGGTGTATAATTCCGTTCTCCTTTAAGAAGGTTGACAGTCCGTGGTTAACGTACTCACGGCCGTTATCCGAAAGTAAAATCTTGATTTTATGCCCCGTTTGGTTCTCTACTAAATGTTTAAACTCTACAAATTTACTAAAACCTTCGTCTTTTGTTTTTAAAAGATATCCAAAAGTTTTGCGACTATAGTCGTCTGTAAATGTTAGTAAGTAGAGGGCTCCACCCCACGAGTGCGTACTCATGGGACCACAGAAGTCCGAATGAATCAAATGCAATGCGCAGCTCGACTTACTAGTAGAGTTCGGGAAAGGTCTCTTAGAAAGTTTGCCTTGCAAACACGGAACACAGGTTGCATTTAAACTACCTGCGTAGTCTATGCCAACGTTTTTGTTTTTTAAAATGTTTAAACATTTGGCATTGATATGGCCATGGCGTCTATGCCACAACATAGCGGACTCTTTGCTATTAGTGAGCATGGCGGTACTACTCGAACTTACGTCAAGCTTGTACATGCCTTTATAGTGAGAGCCTGTGGCAATGACACCCTCCGCTAGAGAAGATGCTCGCGCCTTTTGATGTAAATAAAACATCGAAACCATTTTGATTTAATTTGCTAACCGATAACAAATTGGTAGCTAGGCCCGGGATATATAGGACATTGCTTATTTTACTTACATTAGGAGAAATATTTAGATTAACAGTAACTTTACCATGACTGAGCAACTGTTCTTTGTTTGCAACTGTAATAGGGGTCGTATGGGATGATATATTCATGAACCACTCTCTCCTGTTACTCATATGGGAAGTTGCGCCAGAGTCAATGAACCAGTCATGTTGACCTGTGGGAGAATCGTTAGAAAAACAAGATGAAAGTGTAAATTCGGATGTATTAAATGACTTGACTTGAATCTGGAAAACGCTACGCTGAAATCTGACACCACGCAAACCCTTCGGCCACAGGACCCGGGCAGGATCCCACGCCGAAACAACCCCCAGTCCTCCCCCAACCTTCCCCCCAAACCTTCGTACTTGTACCCCCCCTTCAACCCCTCCCCCCTCGCCGTACCCAGTTTCCCCAACCCAAACATTGTTCTCCCACATACAAACCGCCCCAACGCACCCGTAATCTTGTAGGATGATGCAATAAACAATATTAATAACCTCTGTTAAAAAAAAACTCTTTCTTTGTTCTAACGACCTCTATATGTTAAACCCAGAGCTAGCTTTAACCTTCAGTGTTTAACATACACTTAAGGTTAGAGTTAGCTATATTATAAGCAACCTCCTGACGCACGCACCTCCCGACTACCTAACGGGTGACGGTAGGACGGGGGATGGGGAATCCTGCGGCCTCCTAAACGGGGGAATGATTTTCTCTCCCGGCTCTTCAGCACAGGCTGGGGTAAGGCTCCGCGCGCGAATCACTGGTCCCTCGTCAAGTTGACACTTGCCCCCCCCCATTAAATTATAGCAGATGTATAGGCTAAGTTGCAATGGAAGAGGTCACAAAAGAGGGCAGCGCTAGGAGACACGCGCAAAAAATAGTATCTCCAGGCAAAAGAGAAAGCCTCAAAAAGGGTAGCCCCACCCATAAAGATGGTATCCACAGCCACACAAGTGGTCCAAAAAGATCTCCGACCCAACCCTTCCACTGTCGGGCAAAAGAAAGGAAGCCCGTAGCCTGTAAGCATGCATGCGTCAGGATTCCCACTTCGCGACTCACATAGCTATAAGTCTCCCCCCCATCCCAACCCCCATTCCTATCCCCCCTTTTTGGAAAAAACCCCGCGGATATGTAAACGGAGGAAGGACTTTCTCCTCCGGCCTTTCAGCACTGGCTGGGGTAGTATCCGCGGGAGTCTAAATTCTAGTTGGTAATAGGGGCATTGGTGTTTTAGCCGGTGCGAGCCCGGCAGTACCTGGGCCCTCCATTATTATTATTATTATTATACTTTATTGCGTGTAGATTAATGTTACAAATTGCAGATAGTCATGCTTACATCTAAGTTTCATTTAACCCTACCTTTGCAGGTGTACACGCAGTTACACAAAAACTACTGCCTTTATTGTGCTCTGAATGTTAAATATACAATATAACAATTATAATAATAAAATTAATTAAAAGAAAAGAAATACCCTATATACTATCAATATTAACAACTCGTCAGCATGGTTTATTAATACATTTTTTATAATACGATAGAAGAAATGTCCATACTTAATTATTATCATTAAAGAAATCCTTAACGCTATAATAGCATTTCTTGAGCAACCATTGTTTTGTCAAGTTTGTAAAGGTGTTTAGGTCATTTTCCTTAAAAGTGTCCGGCAGTTTGTTGAACACATCTATGCACATCATGTAGCTGTTTTTTGATGAGAGTTTCAGCCGCGCAAGTGGCCTATGAATCTTGTGCTTAAATTGAGGCCTCAATGCACGTGTAGTAACATTTTGCTTTAGATCAAATAAATGCATGTACTTAAACACAAAAACACAAACCTCGAATACATACAGGCACGGCACAGTTAAAATCTTACAATTAATAAAATAAGGACGACATGAGTCAAATTGACTGAGATTGAAAATATTTCTTATACAGCGTTTTTGTATTAATAATGCCTTTCCGACAGTTACAGCATTTCCCCAAATAACGATACCATACCGAAAAGTAGAGTCTATGTACCCGTTATATGCTGTAATAGCAGCTTCAATAGACACAACTTGGCTTAGTCTTCTTAAGGCAAAGACAAATTTATTGACCCGAGAACAAACAGAATTTACATGTTCACTCCATTGACAATGGCAATCTATGTAAATACCCAAAAATTTGGCTAGGCCAACCTCCTCGACGGCTTGGTCTAGGTATTTAACTTTAATCTCTGAAGTCTTACCTCGAGCGCTACAAAATTGAATTAGTTTAGTTTTATTTATATTGACTTTTAAATTATTACTAGTTAACCACTCTATAGTCTGAGCTAAAGCCGTGTTTATCTCCTCATGATAAGTCGATTTGTGGTTTTCTTCAATAATAATAGTTGTGTCATCTGCAAACAATATACACTCATGACTTAAGGCGTTTGGTAAATCGTTTATATAAATTAAGAAGAGAAGAGGGCCCAGAATGCTGCCTTGAGGTACTCCAAATTTATTCGCTATGTATGGCGACCGATACGTAACCATAGTTTTAGTTTTGGGACAGTAACCAGAGGTTATTACACACTGAGTCCTGTTACTTAAATATGACTCGATCCAGCTTAAAGCAGGCCCTCGTATGCCGTATCTAGAAAGTTTGATTAGTAATCTATTGTGACAGACAAAATCAAATGCTTTGCTCATGTCCATGAGCAAAACTGCAACAGATGATTTTTTCTCTATGCATTCAAGGGCTCGCTTGATTAATTTAAATGTCGCGAGAGATGTACTTCTACATTTCCTAAAACCGTGTTGTTCGTCCTTTATAATTTCATTTTTTTCAAAAAATCTCAGTAGCCTAGTGTACAAAACCTTTTCAAATATCTTGGAAAATATTGGAATTAAAGTAACCGGCCTATAGTTATCTATGTCACAAACATCTCCCTTTTTTTTTGTACAAAGGTTTCACAACAGATTTTTTCAAAACTTCAGGAAAAACTCCTTGGATCATAGATAAGTTTATGACATACACTAAAGGGTTTAATATAGGGAAAAGGCTTTGCTTAATGATATCTGTTTTTAGATCATCATACCCAACTGCCATCGTATTCTTTAAGCTGTTTACATTTTTTGTTAATTCATATGCATTCACAGGATTCAAGAATATGCTAGTTAATATATTATCCACATTTACAGAGCAGTCTTAAGAAGATGTACAATTGTCGACTACATTTCTTACAAAGAAGTTATTGAAATTTTCTGCAATCATGTTAGGATCTTCTATGACCTTATCATTAACTATTACTTTACAAATAGATTGTAAGTCAGAGCTGGCAGTGGCATACTTTTTAATAACATTCCAGGTAGCTTTACATTTATTTTTGTTATTTTGTATATACTTAGTGTTTTCAGTTTTTTGAAGTAATAGAATACACTTTTTTAATTTTCCCGAGTATAACTTGTATTTCTTTTTACTGTCAGTAGAATGCCTACTCATAAAATATAGTTGCCTTTTGGTGTGACAACTTTTTTTAATTCCCCGTGTCAGCCATTTGGAGCTACGAGATTTGTTCGAAATTTTAATTTTTACTATGGGGAAACATAAATTGTAGAAGAGTGTATATAAATCATAAAATACGTTAAATGCACTAATAGCGTCAACCTCGTTAAATACCTCTGCAAAAGAAAGACAAGACAAAAAATCTATAAATCTTCTTATGTTGTCACTACTATAGTCTCTTCTGTATATATACCACCACGTGATAGGGGGAGGATGACGCTTCTTCACCGGTATAAGAAAAGACTGAGCCGTGTGGTCCGAAAGTCCAAGGTCATGGACCATAGCAATCCCGTCCTGTACGTTAGTTGCAATGTGATCGATGCATGTTTGAGAATGTGGTGTGATTCGTGTTGGTTCATTTATAACATGCTTCAAGTCATATGCTTCTAATATTTGTTTCAGTTCAGTTGAAATGTTTGATGTTCTAGTGATATCCACGTTAAAATCACCGCAAATGACGTATTTTTTCCATTTATTTCGAAATATGGAATTCAAAAGTTCGTTTAACTTATTAAAAAATAGGGAAGAAGTGGATGTCCGCGTTTTATTTGTATAGACGCACACCAATACAATACCATATTGTGATAAATTTACCGCACAACACTCAAATACACGTTCAAGAGACGATTCTTCGGCTTCTTTTATGCTTGTACAATCAATATCATTCCGCACTAGTATTGCCACCCCACCTCTTTTAGATAGTTTTCTGGAGAAAAAGGCGGCCAGCTTGAAGTTTTTTATTTTGATATTTACTTCTGTACCATGAAGCATATTCGTTTCAGTCAAGCAAATTATATCTATTTCCTTACCATTCTCAGATAAGTGATCAATCGCGAGGTATAATTGGTCTTGTTTATTTAACGCTCCTGAAATATTCTGATGCAGCACCCCTACGCTGTTATTATGCTGAGTGCGGACGAAAAAATGGTTTTGGCTTCGTAAGAGGTGTTGAGAACGTGACTGTTTCAGGTTTATTATCTACATTTGCAGTAGCATCCTTGTCCTTGAACGAATTATTTTGCTTACATTGAGAGTGTAATGTCTTTGCTGATTTAATGTTGCATCGCAGTTTTTTTAATTGATCCTCGCAGCTATACAAGTTGCAGGCGACCTTATGAATAATAGTCTCTGATATCTTTTTCGTAAATCTAAAATGGTTATTTGGCACCCAATTATCATAATTGCAGTCTATAAAATAACAGTCCTCGAATTGACTGGTCACGAACTTCACCATAGAGTTTAATTTAGTTTCATTTAAGTGCGGATTGTATGGGATTTGGGATACAAGCACGTTTGTATTGTTGAGGGACTGCAACCCGCTATACAAATTGGCTGACATTTCACTTGGATTACTGTCATTACTTCCTGTGAGTATTATGATAAAGTCGTCCATTGACAGTTTAACCCCCATCCCAGACGCCGCACGCAAAACCTGTTTCGTACTTGCACCTGGACAAGTGTAACAAAATATGTCAAAAAACTCGCCATAGGCATCATTCAACATAGACCCGAGGTTCTCACCCTGCTGATCCGCCAATATTATCAACTTACGTTTACTTAACCTTAACTCCGTACGACGCTGATAGTCCTCTTGGAATTGCCGCATGTAAATTCTTAATGTACTATTCCACGACTTTCCACGTATTTTAGTGATTGGCAACACCGGTTGACTTGCGGCTGTTTTTGAATTTTCAAAATCTCTCCGTTTATATGATTTTGTAGTCTCATTTTGGATAATAGCAGGTTTAGTTTCTTTACATATCTCTGGATTTGACTTTGTACAAATCTTTACAATTTCGACAATTTCGATAGGGGGCGCTGTATCAGTTGGTGTAAGATGGATCTCCGGATTTTCCGGGCATTTTTCGCGTTCCGCAAATTTTGCAACGTTAACGGAAAAATGTAAACGCGTGCGGTTTACCGATTTTCGAGTGGATTTGGTGCCCTTCTTCGAAGATGTCCCCTTGCAAATATTTGTCAATTTATTAATTTTAAGTTGATATTCTGCAATCGTTTTTTTTAGTGCATAATTTTCAGATAACAACGTTTCTATTTCTAATTCAGAAGTGCCCAACTTTTCAGTCAAATGATCGATTTTTTCTCTCAATTCATCGACTACGTAGCTGTTATTCAGCTTTAACTCAGAAAAGCTCCTGTTCAGGACTCCCTTGGGAGTTGATTTAAATGACGCCGAATTCATATCGTCGTCATCTGACAGAGATTCGAAAGAATTTTCAGTCGGTACGTTTACTATTATTTTTTTCCGAAGGGTAATATTACTACTTTCATCATGTGACGAGTGTGGGATTGTTGTCGTAGTCTTGGTTCGCTCTGTGCTTGTGCGAGGAGCTGGGTTTTTATTAAGACAAGGCTTGCACTTGAAATCTTTTTTGTTTTCCGGTGTCATCAAATAAAACCGTTTTAACGAAACGACTGTGCATTCCACATGATGATGTTTTTTACAAAGTGTGCAGATAAGAAATTGGCGATCTATAATATTTTTATTGCATTTTACACACCTTGGTGCCATCTTTCTTGCGTCCGTGTTGCTCCTGTCTCAAAGTGTCCGCTTCGATCGTAAGTCAGCGTCCTTGGGCTGCTGCGTCATGCGTGTGGCGGAGCGACGATACCGGTGACTCATCGGTGCCGCACTCGCGGTAAACGAAAATGCCGTTGGGTTAAAAATTTAAAAATGTTTTTTGCTATAGCTTTAAAACTAACCCGTACTTTTTAAAGCGGTTTGTGACACTGCGTGCTCTAGTTCACTGTCTACAAAACGGTGTAACACACAACTATAGTAATTAACTTTTTACACAACTACAAATTAAAAATCGTGGAGCAAAGACTAACGCGACCGACTTGCGCTAGCGATCTCGGACGACCAGACCATTCCCAGGTCTCCGGTAGGGATTTTCACCACTGCCGTTTTTTCTTAAAGTAATTAAAGCGAAAAGCAAACAAAAGCAAGGACTTTTGTCTTTGGCCCATCAGGCGACTACCAAAAAAAAAAATGACTTGACTGCCGAAACATTCTTGTTTTTGTTATTTTTGATACTTTTACACTGCGAAATTACACGCCCCAACTTTTTACAATATTTAAAAACATTTTCTTAGATGGGTTGACGTGTAGTGCGGTGTTGACTGGTCCTAGATGGGTACTGGATGTGGTGGGTACAGCCCTAAGGTCTTCCTTCAGGAGAGCTGTCACCACATTCTCCGATGTAAGTTTCATGTTGGCGTGCTCCAGTGTGACGACGATTGGCTTGAACGACTCAGGCAGTCCCGCCAGTATGATAATTGTAAGGAACTCGTCCTCTACTGCAGCTCCGATGCCCAGCAGTTCTTGCTGTGTCGCTAGCAAATTGTTCACGTAATCTTGCATGCTACTATTGAATTTTTGTGCCAATAATTTCTTGATAAGGCCTAAACGTCTCATTAAACCGGTGTCAGCGTAGGCTTTTTTTAAGCACTCTAGCGTTTCGTATGCTGATTTAGCTGACCTTATTATTGGATAAACCGATTCGTCGCAGGCTAGGCAGATCTTCGGTCGCGCTTTGGCATCCTTCCTCTTCTCGATGGAGTCTGATGCCTGGATGGGTTTTGTGCAGACATCCCAAGGATCGAGATCGGTGAGCAAGCACTCCAGGCTGAAGGCCCATGTGCTGTAGTTCTTGCCGTTGAGCTTCGTGAAGCTTATAGAACCTGTTGACGTTGAAGCCATTAGTGCCGACGAGGACGATATCTCCGATGAATTATTTAAACTCATAGCACTTCTCGTATTGTAATGAATTATATTCTAACATCCAACTAAGTACAGAATTCAACATTATTACAATAAATTATTAAACTGAGCTACTTAAATATTAAAGATATAAATAATAATTACCACTATAAAAAGAACACCCCCTCTAGCAGGTCCGCTCGCGGCATAGTCCCCATGACACTGGCTGCATTACCTCTCTGGATAGCTAGCCCAATCCTTTGGGAGAGGTAAGCACCAGCTCTAGGATCTCCGGAGGATTCTATGAGCCGAGAGGACAGGGCCTTAATAAAGCTTTTCATATCAGCTGACCAAGGTCCCATGGTTTCCACTGCAATTAGTATAAATTAAAAAAAAAGCTTTGTTAAAACTCATAGCACTTGTCGTATTTTAGAGCGTATTCTGGTACCATAGCCTATTAGTAAAATGAGAAAACTGCAGTAGATATACGAGAGTATAATGTCAATAGTTAGTAGTACAAGATAGAATAGTAGGATGACACTGACTAATAGTATTCAAAAATATATAGTCACATACCTACACAGTATTAAAAAAGAGACCAGGGTGTTGATAGTATAAAAGTAAGCAAGAAGGTTTAACAATCCTAACTATGATTACCTATTTATGTCAGAGATAAGGGCTCGTACGCAAGGTCTGAATGAAACTATCACTATTTACCTATCAATCATGCAGGGAATGTTTTCTCCTCTGTTAAAACCTATATCAGAGGGTGACAAGTTAGAAATAATTTTGGATAATATTCGTCCTTGTTATGCCACTGTCTTGGCCAATGCCCGTTCACAGATCTCTACTATTGATACTTAACGTGACTCTTGTTATAATTTCGAAAAATTGCAGGCACGTTTGTCTCATTTTCATGAGCCCTAAAGAGAATACTTCTACGCTAGCAGCGGAGTTCGCTTATAAATGCGCTACTCAACCCAAGCAACCATTACCAAATAAATATACCTAATCATAATGGTTCAGCTGGTTATAATAATAGGTCTTACAGTCAAAATTATAACGGCTACAATAGGCAACACGTTATGGCGTGGCCACGACATTGCGCGAATTGCGGCGCGCCAAGCGATTTCCTAATACATTGCGTGTGATGCCAACTAACCGCAGAACGTTACGCGTCTCGACCGTGCAATGTATTAAGAAAACGCTCGCCGCGCCGCAATTCGCGCAATGTCGTGGCCAGGCCGTTAGTGCCATTAATACTACACAACATTTTGGACGACCTTATTGCCCAAAGTGTCGTACTCACAGTCACTCGATTGAGAACTGTCGGGCTGATCGCGTGTTAGTCTATTTTAGATGTGGTCTTAAGGATTACAAAGCCACAGATTGTCCAAAATGTAATAAAGAGAAATCTAAACCCTCGACTTCAAAAAACTGCTAGCAGGGCAGAATGACAGTCACTCTTGTACTGACCTTGAGGGCTGGCGTACTTGGTTAACCTTTCTTACTACATTTCTAAAATCATATAAAGTAGCCACCATTCTGCCTGATAATAACCTTAATAATGACTCGCGTCATTATGTCAGCGTTTTCATAAACTAATTAGAGATAAGTGGTCTATTGGACTCTGGATCTGCTGTAACTTTACTCGGAAAGAACACTCATAAAGTACTTTTAAAACTTGGACATCATAAGACACATGATGACATCATCCAGTTGATAGCAGCTGGTGGTCAACACCTTAGTAGCATGGCTATTTTAAATTAAACGTTACCTTTGAAAATTGTACTCGCTCTATTAAGGCTTATGTGGTTCCAGAGATAAATACCTCGCTCGTTTTAGGAGTTGACTTTTGGCGCATTTTTAAAATTTGTCCTAAATACCTCTGCAGTATTAGGACAAACGAATGTGCCACTAAGCACACAGAGACACAAATACCACAAACTTTACTATGTTATTCTCGTCTAAACGAGTCACAACGGATCGCGTCATTGGTAGCCCTCGTGACTTTTCGTATCACGTCATCTTCCAGTGACGCGACTGGTTTAAAAACGAATCGAATAGAAACGTTAGTTAGCGTAGTGCATCTTGTCTGAGCCCTCAGCTGAGTTAATCGCGCGGTCTATCCCTTCCGACATCTTTACACGCACATTCTTTCTCACACAATTACCTGATTCACGCGCGATAGAACGCCTTTGTAAAGTCCGCTAGTAAAAACGTTTCGATATAACCTCAGACGGAAACCGGCAGAATTTAATGTGGGAGATGTAGTCTGGAAAAGAACCTATTTCTTAAGTGACAAGTCACAACACTTTAGTAAAAAACTAGCACCAAAATTTGTAAAATGCCGTGTGATTTCTAAAAAATCACCGTTAGTCTATGTGTTGCAGGATATGTCCGGCAAGGACTTAGGCACGTCGCATATCAAGGACCTAAAACTTATCAATTCTAAATGATCTTTTTATTTCTCCTGTATTACTATATTCTAAAATTATTTCTGTGCTGGCATAAGTATTTGTCTCTCGTCAGATTCTTTTGTTTTCGTTTTTAAATTGCATTACACCACCTAGGTAGGGGAGATGTGTACATAATGATCCCCCTAAGGGAAAATCTTTACTGTGGTCAGAGTTTAAGACATAGAATTTATATATCTAGGGTACAGCATACTTATTTTTTATGATTTGTATGTTTTTTTTAAATTACGTCATGTTTTCTAAAAGTTTACTAAGGGATCATTTTAAACACATGCATGTTTAATATGATCCCCTGGATACCGTGATATTTAAAATGAATAAAAAAAACATCCAGGCGTTTACGTTAATAATATGATTGCTCAAGACTACGACAATATGTTACCTAAGCGTTTGTTACACATAAAATTTTAAGTCGTGATCGACAAGGAGATATTTTTTAAAATTAAATAATACATAATAAACAAAATTAAACTTTAAATAGTTTTAAAGTGATTTTTCGATTCTAAACTCGCGGCAGGATCTACAAAAACTAAAAATATTTATTTTATGTTAACCTTTTCAACGCCACAGTCGGCTCTGGCCGTCAACTAAAAGTCGTGCCACTGACGCCACGTCGGCTACAGCCGACAAGAGTTCAAGATTAAAAGAGACTTTGTTTGGTAGCAATAAGGTGTAATTTGCATAGCATAGCAAACATGTTTGGCGTGTGGTTGGCACATTTTGTATTCGACGTAAGGCGTTCAAAAGGTTAAGGAGAAGGCAAACGAGCACACATGCCACCTGATGGTAAGTGGGACTTCTGACCAATAGACATTTCCTGGGTAATTTGATCCCAGGGATCATTTTATACTCACGAAAAGGGATCATTTTACCTCAATCATCAAATTTCAAGGCATCGATCAAAATATGAGCTTCAAGTTCAACATGTGGTACTATAACATCGCTTAATTATAGATGAACGTCAATGGAATATGCAAATAAAACCAAATTTTAATAAAAATCAGCATACAGAAAGTAAAGAAACTTTAAAAATAGGCGTATATAGATTAGACACTCACTTTTTCATATTTTTTTTATAAATCTCCGCTCTGAGACAACTGGCTGGGTCGCGGGGAATACGGTTAACCTTTTTAACGCCACAGTCGGCTCTGGCCGTCAACTAAAAGTCGTGCCACTGACGCCACGTCGGCTATAGCCGACAAGAGTTCAAGATTAAAAGAGACTTTGTTTGGTAGCAATAAGGTGTAATTTGAATAGCATAGCAAACATGTTTGGCGTGTGGGTGGCACATTTTGTATTCTACGTATGGCGTTCAAAAGGTTAATGAGTATTTGGATAGATATCGCTAACAGTAACTCGGATATGATGGGGAATCATTTTACCTTGAGGGATCATATTGTACACATCTCCCCTAGTTGTTAAACTTAAAAAACTCTTTACTAGTCGAACTAAAAAGCCTTTCACTCAAGCGGTTGGTAACTTGAAAAATAAGCCCTACCTTGACCACTCTCTAAGATTGCAGCTATGCTTTCTTCATCTAACGTACGTGACTCGAGCGGATAGTGACTCGTTAAATAAGCCCTTGCTACATGTATTATTAGGGCAGCATTTATTAGTCGAATAATTTATTCGAATAAGAATAATCATTCGAGAATTTCATTCGTTATTCGCGAATAATTTGGTTATTCTTATTCGTTTAAGATTCATAATTTACACGAATAAACTATTATAAATAATAAAAAAAAAAAACATGAATCATATGATAATGGTGAAATAACTAGGCCTTTTTAAACTAAAGGCCCAACGAACGGCGTACTAAATGTATGGAAGGGTTTTAAGTTAATATTTGGGATATTTCTGGTTTTATTAAAAAAAAGTTAGTGATGTGGTTTTACTCATTGGGTAACGTATTTTCGACATCAGTTTAAAGTTTTCTGATATCTGTTATATTTACGGAATAATCGCCTGGACACACTTAACGATTACCTACACCCTGTATAGGACGGATAGTGATCCTATAACGATGTTTTGAGGAAGGTTTAACAGTTTTTTCATCCAGTTACATCTAGCCTTTTTTTTTACGTCAGGGTCAACTAAATTGCCTTAATAGTTAACTCACTTTGAAAGGATATTCTGATAGTTATTTGTATGTGTGATGATTGAAAGAAGTTTGAATGTGTAGACGTAAAAGATTTTCTTAGGCCGACTTTTTCTCTTAGGAACAAAATCCTTACTGGAGAAGGGGGGGTACTGTAACAATGTAGTTGTTACGCTGCTTACCTGTGTACCTGTTTTGCAATTTATTAACAAACAACTGTAATATTAACTTAATATCACTTCACTTTCACTTAAATTCCAGATAATAAACAGATCTTATGTTTTTTTTTTTCCTTCTTTTGGCTTTCACCTCGTACTGATCTAAGCAGGAGGTATTTTGCCAGTGTCGAAGTGTAGCGACATATCACACGAGAGGAGAATGGTCGTAGAAAATTTTGATCTTAGTGGTAGGATATGTCATGAAGGGAACTAAAACAAATTACATTTATCTTATGGGCGGCACAAACAATACAAGACATTTGTACAGATATTAATAAAAAAGAGCGGGAAGAGGATGACAGTAAGTAGAGTTTGCCAACATAAAGGAGAGTCATGAAGGGAAGAAAGACGAATATTAAGATAGAAAGATAAATATTTCAGAAATAAGTTAAAAATTGTGTTTTACAGTCTAATATTATGAACGAGAATATATTTTATAAGGATAGCAGTAAGGGAAGTGTCCATAGAAGTTAAAAGTGAACTGAAGATGACAGGCCGCGGGAAATCCTTAGGAAGAATTTCGTATAACGAGTACGAGAACTTGGAGCAATTAAAAA
This sequence comes from Acleris literana, assembly GCA_946894065.1. Taxonomy (NCBI): domain Eukaryota; kingdom Metazoa; phylum Arthropoda; class Insecta; order Lepidoptera; family Tortricidae; genus Acleris; species Acleris literana. The sequence continues at coordinate 31,090,337 of OX335668.1, read as the reverse complement.
ATATGTGGTCCAGAGTACCTTCGTCAAGTCCGCATTCGCATAAAGAGCTATCCCGGACCCTTATTTTGGCAAGAAATGCCGGCGTACAAACATGGCACGACACGACAAATAGTGGAAGTGACCCATTTATTAGCAGATCGAAATTTAAAAAACCATGGTTTTCTTGGAATAATAGGTTGAATGTTACCATAGTGCCTGCCTTTAATGAGTCTAGAGGAATCCCACAGTTCTTGGCAGGAATCGGTCATATTGGAGCGAGCGAGCATCATTAGGTCTGATGAAATAATGTTATTATGAGTTAGGGAACCGATTCTTCTTTTGCCCAAGTATCTGCTCGCTCGTTGCCTTCAATGCCGCAGTGACCTGGACAACAATTAATTACGACAATTAATTAATGATAATGAATGTTTGATTTTTAAAATAATAGGGAATTTGTTTTTCATCCTAAATTGGTTACCTAAAATTGCTTGCAGGCAACTCCGTGAATCCGAGAAAATGGCCACTTTAGGTACCTATGTTGTGGGTCTCTACAAAAGATACTGCCTCAAGGATTGCGATGGACTCCCCAGTGAAAACGGAGGCTTGTGGAGGGCATCTTTGCGTCAAGAGGATATGAAATTTAGGAATCCATGACGCTACTCCAACACAACCATCATTCTCCAGCTTGGAAGCATCGGTATAGATGAAAAGGTAGTCCTGCCACTTACTTGCCTGATTATTAAATTTGGAATTAGCCGCGGGGTCATCTTTACATATGCCAAAATCTAGTATAACTGATGGAGAAAATAAAATTGTTTCAAAGTCTACTTCATAGAGGGGTTTTTTTTTTGTAGAGTATAATGGGGAGGGAAGGTCTTTCAATTTTCTAAAGCTCCTCAAAATTCTTGGGGGATCCTTATGTGCCCAATATTGATTTTCTGAGAAGATGTTTCGAGACACTACATGCTTTGAAAACGTAGCGGTCTGCCAGATACTGTCTGCGGAGAGCGAGGGGAGGATCCACACACTCCACCTGTAATGCATTTTTAGGCGAGGATATCAGTGAAAGGTGAGACAGATTGTTCCAAATCGTATGTGTATAGGTTATACAAAAGGGGACTGAGGACCGAACCCTGAGGGAGGCCCTGCCAGACAGTTAAAGGAGGGTGGTGGTAATTACCAACTCGGACTTTGATGGTACGTCCCATGAACAGCCTACATACCATTTGTACTATTCTCACGGGAATACTCAGCTGAAGCAGCTTTGCTCTGAGCAGTGGGAGTTGTACGTTATCATATTATGCCGCCGAAATATCCAAGAAGCAAGCGATCAGGTGCTTCGTTTTTGACAGGGCTGGTCTGATATCCGACGTCAGGATACTTAAGCCGTCCAAGGTGCGATCAAACCCCTACTCTCCGCAAACCATTCTAACCTGTTTTTGATTAAATGTTCTAAAATTTTGGTTATAGTAGCGGACAAAGCGATTGGACGATATGAAGAGGCTTCCTGCGGGTTCTTGCCGGATTTGAGGATGGGAATGATGATTTGAGCCTTCCAATCGTCAGGAACTTCCCTCTGCAGCATCCAATAGAATTGATTTAAATTGAAAGGATTTTTGTGGAATATTAAGAATATTATAATCCAACTCCCTTAACTTATTGTCAACGAAAAGAAGAAAATTAGGCCAATCCGCTAAGTCAATTTTGTATTTTAGGAGGGGAACGATGGCTGGTAAAGGCAGTACCGAAGAAGGTTTTGAGATGACAATTGGAAAATGGTCACTTGCGAAGGACTGGTTCAGCACGTGAAGAGAAAGCAATGATTTGATGACAACGGTGTCGACGTCATCAAACAGGTCTATGAGGAACTTGGAAAATAATTCACTATATGACGAACCCCAGGAAATATTGTGACAGTTAAAATCGCCTAAGATAAGAAGAGGAGGAGGGACAGAGAAGAGGATAGTAGATAGGTCCGCAATTAAAGTCAAATTTGGGTGCGGGATATAAACTGTTATGAAGTTTATTCCCATAACGTTCGCAGCTACTGCGTTTATTTGATCGGTATGGGGGGGGAGGACAATTTGTGAGTAAGAGTACTTGCGACTGATTAATAAACAGAGCTCGGAATAGGTAGTGCCTATTTACCTAAACTTCGCGGGAGGACGTAACTAAGAGTGGTTAAAACCACCAAAAATATTTATTTCTTGTTACTGAATGCGGGATTTCCCGGGATTGTCTGTATTACTCTAAAGGCTTAATGCATTTAACTTTACTTATAAATCAGAGTGGCAAACTGCAGGTAGGCTACATCTGTTTTTGTTGAATGCATTCTATACGATATTATAATTCTATTTAAATCAACTAAAAAATATCAAACTTCAGGCTCCCTTTGATTCAATTTGATCTATATTATATTGTTTTATGACCAATTGTTATTTCCAGGTAAATAAATACCTAAATAATATGCAATATAGGAAGATTTATAACTTATGACTAAAGTTAAATGTAATACAGACAATCCCGGGAAATCCCGCAATCAATAATAAGAAATAATTATTTTTGGTGGTTGTAACCACTCTTAGTTACGTCCACCCGCGAAGTTTAGGTAAATAGGCACTACCTATTCCGACCTCTGTTAATAAAGCACAGCCTGCAAAACCATCGTCACGGTCATCCCGGAGGCAGGCAAAACCCGGAAGCCTAAAGCGAGATCCCGGCCTAAGCTAAGTCTCCGAGATGGCCGCCACGGAAACAGAGTGGTTATTGATTAGATAAATTAGATCAGATTTTTTTGATTGAATGCTACGGCTATTCCAAAGTAAATAGTTGGCCTGGGGAGCCATTGGAGAATTGCTAGGGTCATCATAAGAGGGGCAACGTCGGGCGGTAAACAATCGCTCCATTTGGAGACTATATTAGTAAGCAACTTAAAGAGAAGTTCCATCATGTCATCGTCACGGGACTCGGTCTCTATGCATTGAGACAAAGCAGCACCGTTCGGAAGTTGAGAAGGTGGAGTTGCGACGATGTTCTGATGGGCCCGTTGGTCGAAACTTGGAGACAGAGGGGTCCTACTTCTGGGCTGACGAACCACAGTTTGGCGGTAGGATCTTGTGGTATTGTGTTGCGGCGAAGAAGTCGGGCCCGCAGAGGGAGATTTCCAAGATGCCTGAGGCACAGTATCTAACATGGCCTTAGCGAAGTCAGCATATGGTCTACGGACGGCTGGATGAAGAGTTGAGGACTCTTGATAGGAGATGTTCCGTTCCGACATTGTTTTTTTAATAGCCTTCTTCTTATGATCTTATGTTTGTTGTTTACTAATAACTGATAACTGTCAAACAGACAGCACATTGCCATAGATTATTGGGATTTGATTGTCATAGATCGACTTTGTCAAGTGTTAGCGACGCTTACCTGACAGATGGTGTTACTAGCCATTCTTTGTTATTTTTTACTAATCTTCAAATCTGTATTTTTTAACAGTAAACTTAAATGTAAATAATCTTTTAATAGCTTATTCATATTAATTGAAATTAAATATTTTATTAAATTATTTTTCATTCAGCGCATGAGGAAATAATGTAGGGTATGTTGTTTGGTGTCTTACTTACATGACCCGCTCATGACGCGATTAGGCTTTCTAACATTTCTTTGTTCGACCTACTAATATTCAAAATTACCCGGAAGGAGCGAAAGTTTGTAAATAGGCCGCGCTCATTTCACTCGCCCTCTTTACCGCCTCAACAACTACGGAAACATCTTGCATGTAAGCTGTTTAATAATAACTAGACCCCGGTATCGGAGGTGCAAAATGGTAGCTGTCAATTTCGAGCCATTACTAGGGAAGGGTAAACATTGTTTTGAAATATTAACTTCATGTCGATAAACATAGTTATATGTCGATATTTTATTATATCATAATGATAGCGTTTATTCTATAAAGTAGGACTATATAATTACAAAACCAACATGTATTGAACATTTTTATTATTTACAAAAAAAAATCTTTCATCATTAAGAAGTTTTAGTTATCTTCTTAGCATAAAGCATTCATAAATAAATTTAAAACAAAATATAAACTCTTTTATATTCACCAAAGGTCATACCATGTTCTTGATGAATGATCAGATTCTTTGCAGTAAACTAGTGTAGTTACAATAAATATACACAACAATTATAATATCTTATCAATGATTATCATAGATCAAAAAAAAATAACTGTGTACAACCTAATGTATAGAAAAATCGTGTATCGATATCAACATCAAAAATATGATTACCCATCCCTAAGAACTTGACAGCTACCATTTTGCACACCGGGTACTACCCCCGACGCCAGGGACCTGTCGTCGCACACCGTCGGGCTGCCGTCGGTTTCTTCACCGCCGCTCCGCGCCACTAAACTGCGAGGGAAGTGCTCGCTTCGGAGAACCAGACCACCCCCTACGAACCTACTACCCTCTTCTGTACCGGCGTACTTTCAATAAATTCTTAAACTTCTCCTGAGTTTTTACTTGCCACCCGGTAGGACGGGACACCCTAAATTAAAAAACCCGAATTTTTATTTTTCCTGATATTTATTAGCCCTAATTTTAGCATCCCGAATTCACGTTAACTATACCTATTTTTTATATCCGATTCATAATAGCCCTATATTTAGTTATCCGATTTCTCTGAACACCGAACATTACTAATACCTAATATGTTAAAAACCTAACGTTTATTAAACATAATTATATACGTTCCTAATGCCGCCCTCTTTATTAAAATTTAATTATTTTTTTACCCCATTCGTTCATTCACCATTCACTCTTAATCTAGATCCACAATGAGAAATGCACGCAATAAAATATTTTGAGTCTTACATTTCTATTGTGAGTCTGATACGGACCTAAACGACCGTAATTAAGGTCGACGGAGCTCCGCCGGGCGGAGCTCCTATTCCGCATAGGTGAGCGCTTCGCGCCGTGTCGCAACTCTAACCTAACCTAACGTAAGTGGGTAAAATTAAGCTAGCTTTGTATTTGTTTTTTTTTATCTAAGTATATTTCGTTCAAACAATTATTAGTTGTTATTAGGACTTATGACTATTAGGTCTATTAATCATTAGGCATCATCATTGATAGTTTTCGTAATATTATAGCATTTAACGTTTAGTACATGTAAACATTAGGGTATATAACTTTAGGTTTAGTAATCAATTAGGACATACAAGTTTAGCTGTCATGACATTAGGGCTAATGAAAATTATATCAAACGTTGGTGATACTCGTACCTAATGAAATTAGCTTTTAAGGTATTCGGTCTAGTGGAGGTGAACCGTTAATACCATTTAACAGATTTAATTTTTCATCCGGAGATATAAAACATAGATCAAGAGCAGGCAAGTCAGGGTGACGAGTATTCGCGAGAAGTGATAATGCGTGTTACTTTACAGAAGGGTCCATGACAACCGGAGAAGTGCTAAAGTCTTCATTGAGGGCGTTGAGATAAAGTGTAGATGAACCTGGAGAATTTGCAAAAGCATACCCCTAACGACATCAAAAACTTTCACAATTTACGAGGGGTTAATTTATATCTACGAGTATGCGTTCTTGGATGTAGCGGCGTCTAGCGTTGCATTGATTTCGGAGGGTGGCGTAGTAAAATTAGTTCCCCTCTGAAGGATTATGGCCCATTTTCAACCGGCCCGGTTCCGCTTAACCATAAGAACTCATTTGGAGGGTGTGTGAGCCAAGGCGCTGGCAAGTGTTTAACCCAACGCAGATTTTAAAGGCGCATGAAAGTCAAAGATCACAAGTACCTATAGTAGACCAAGCAACTCCTTTACTACTATAGTGCTGGCTGGCTGGCATAAATAAGAATAGGTAATTATCGTCGGATTAAAATAATTCGAAGGGTTATTTATTATGTAAAAAAAACCCTTCTTAAGTGGGATTTAAAAAAAACACTAACTACGCATATTTTTATTTATTTAATGTTTCTATTTTTTTGTGAAAAAGGCTGAAATAGTTTTTGTTCCGCTTGCAGCCCTTTGTCGAGCTTTTTCTTTTGCGCTCAAGGTTTTCGGTTTGCTAACATCATTTAAGACATGCGTTGCGCTATCAGATTTGGTAGATTCGATCCCATTTGTTTCGAATTTGATCCTTTTATTGTAACTTTCGCCAACTTCAGATTTCCGCTTCTGTCCCAAAGATTCTACGAAGTCAGCTTTCAAGTTTAGCTTCTTCTCTAATAATTCAATAATATCGCTCTCAACATACTCAGCTATCATTCCGAGAGCGTATTTCAGAAAAAAACCTGAAAGTGAAGATAATAATTAAGTAAGTAGGTATCCAATTGCGAGATATGCGCTACGGGCATGCGCTGCTGGTGTCAAACTTGTTTAAGCGTATGCGCCATGGTCCATGGTTATAGAGGCATCAGAGAAAGACGCAAGATGAACAGGAAAGCGCACTGGTGTAGACATAGCTGAATTCTAAATATTACCTAGTAACAGTTAAAGTTCAGTACGTTCAAGTGATAAACCGGTGAGTGCATAATGGCTAATGGGGCACCAACCAATGTCTAAAATGGAATTGGCAGTTCGCACCAATAGTCCAAGAGTTCTTTAGGGGCCATGGGCAGATGACCTTCGATCTGAAGCTCTAAACTTTCAGTTGTTGTTAAAACCTATTTGGATTAAAACTGCTGTTCTAAACTAGCTGCCATCTCAATTTTTCTTTTATCTACACAAATATCATAAGTCCTCTATTATGTTATCAAAACCCGTGGGCAATGACCAGCATTACCTGTGGTAGTAGGTGGCAGCGATAACAGCTGTTGATTTTGGAAGATGTTCCAAATTTGGACCTCATTACCTTACCATATTCGATAACGTAATGAAATTACGTTACAGTTGTCATCGCTGTCACCTACTACCACAAGTAATGCTGGTCATTTGCCTTTCGGCTTCTGAACCCATCTTAGAGTACTTATAATATGTGTGTAGATAAAGTATTGTATGCGGCTCTGCGTAATTAGCATTACGCAACCGTCACGTAAAGTACTATTAGGTACAAGTCACTGATATCGAGATTAATGCTATCAAGGTTTGATATTATTACTCAAAAAAGGTAGTTTTTTTGGCTTTATTTCCACATTTTCACTTTAGAAAAAAAAACCTTGTTGATTTATTAGATATATTAATGAAGAATATTTAGATGTAGTTTTCATACCAATTGACGCCAAGATGAAAAAGTTATATCCAATCCTGTGTTTTTTATAGTCATGTTTTTAAAAATTCATAAAAAAATAACCATGGGTAATTTTGAAATTCTGTTCGTAGAATCGAAAATGAATATATGGATAATTATAATATATGTTTTCATAAAGGCCGTGGCAGGATAAGGGACCATCTTGTGCCTTAATAGGTTTTTGGCCTGATTTTTCTGATGATGTGCCACATCTTTAGCAAGTGCTATTCTAAATTTCAGCGTTCTCCGCTTCTTAGTTTTTAATTAAAAAAAAATACTTAAAATGATTTTTCATGAATAATTCCGTTTCAATGGAACCAATTATTTCGTGCTTTACACGTGTGGTACACTTAGTTGAGACCCTTAATATGGCATTATAGTCAGGTTAACACTCCATGTAACAAAAAAAAATTACATGTGAAAATATTTTTCATTTTTTTTTTATAACTTAAACAGAGACACCTCCAATTTTTAAGAGGTATTAAGAGTTTCTTCTGTGAGTGCGCTTGCGGCTTACGTACAGTCAGCTGCTGCTCCCACATACCTGCAATTGTATACTGCCCTCCTAAATAAAAAGGATGCATGCGTAATTTGTTAGTCAAAGTAAATTAAACCTTAATCATAATGAAATAAGGTAACTAATACATGCGTGGTTCTATGAGACATACGCCCTTTTTTCTAAGGAGGGCAGTATATTACTTATCACAAGAAAGATCTTTGTCGAAAATATCAAGACCAGCCGAGAAATTAAGCAATCTGTTTAAAAATGGCTTAAGTGCGTATAGTAATCAATGAAAATCACTCTACAAAAGCCTAGTGCGGAGTCAACTCGAATTTGCTAGTATTGTGTGGAACCCTTCGTATGTCGTACATTCACAGCGCATTGAGTCAGTTCAGAGGACGGCCACCAGACACCTGGCTTATGTCTCCCAATCTATATCACACAGATGTTCCTATGATGCCCGTATGAGCTTTTTAAGTCTCATCTCGCTTCGCAATCGCCGGAAACTTCAGGAGTTAATGTTTCTCAAAAACTGTATTAACGGAAGCATTAAGTCTGTGTTAATTCTGCCTCTATTTAAATTTACAGTACCAACCCGCATACCTAGGAAGCCTGTTAGTAAAATTATGTTTGTTCCTACATATAGTTCCAATGTTGGTAGACACTCTCCGTTGCCTCGTGTTTGTAATGCATTCAATGGCATGAGAGCAACTCTGCCTGATCTCGATTTATTTTTTGATTCGCTTAACAAATTTAAAACTAAAATCTTAGCCTGTTTATTACGAACTGATGTTTAGTGTAATCTATTGTTTTTATTTAGTCCGCTAAGTTATCTGGAAATGCTGTGTATACTTGTAATTGGCTTGTACACTAGACATAATACCTTAACCTGTTACTATGATGTTAATGCTTTCTGTACTTGCTGTAAGTGTACCTTTCAATAAATAAAAATAAAATAAAAATAGCGATGAGGACGATTGCGTTGAGACTTAGTTTTGTTATGATGCACCACTGTTAAAGCTTGAATTAAATATATTATTTTGGTCATTAAATGGGGATTATTAGTAAAAAAAATGGAGTCGTCTCTGTTTTAGAAGTTATAAAAAAAAAATGAAAAATATTTTCACATTTTTTTTTATATGGAGTGTTAACCTGACTATATTGCCATATAAAGGGTCTCAACTAAGTGTACCACACGTGTAAAGCACGAAAGAATTGACAGACCTGTATTTACGTTTTACACGTTGAGAGTCCCGTTCATGCACACGTCACGTAAAAATTATGACTAAAACAAGAAATTTATTCAAGAATCATTTATTCTCATATCTTTAACAATAATGGTATCTGGTTACTTTTTTGGATAATGCTTTAGTTTTCTTATTTCGAGTGCTTTAAGTACCTATCATTTTATGAATTCGATCACTTCTAAAATATATATTTTTTCCTAGAAAATTATAGTGTAGCGTAGTCAAACTTTAAGCACGTAGAATAGTACTATTAATAAGTCAAATAACAAAAAAAATATATTTAAAAAATGCTTTTAAGACCAGTTATCAAATTGAAACTTATCGACTGTTTATAAGAAAAAACGCGTCGAAAGGAGATTGACAAGGTTTGGACCAAACGCTGCCCAGACGTGAAAATACCTCTAACGAGTTTCTTACGTTACTATCTATTATAAAAAACACATATTTTCGAAATTGGTTCAATGCATTCGCAAACAGTTTCGGGGATATGACATCCCCCTGTATTACGCCTCGATGCAATGGAATCGGTTTTGTTTGACTGTCCTGTACTTGGACGAACATAGTGGCAGCGTCATACAGAGTTCTCAGCACTTCGATGTATCGGAAATCAACTTGGCACCGCTGCAAGGAGCTCAGAACAGACCAGGTCTCGATGGAGTCAAAGGCCCTGTTTTGATAGAAGCCTTTATTTTTAGGGTTCCGTACCAAAATGGTATAAAAGGAACCCTTATGGAAGAGACTTCGTTATCTATCTGTCTGACTGTCTGTATGTATGTCTTTATGTCACAGCAGTTTTTCTCAGAAACTATAGAAGCTAGTTTCAGGTTTAGGCCATGCATTTTTGTCTGTTAGATAGTCCTCGACCCTATAATACGCTTTAGACATTTATGACATTTTCAAGTATTTTTTAAGTGCTGGAAAGGATAACTACGGCAGGTAATTTATGCATTGACCAACAAATAATTCATATACTTTACTGACGCGGAATTTACGAAAAGCGATTACTTTTTTATTTTTTATTTAAATTATGTAGATCAGAATTTTTGGTGAAAGAATCTAAATTAAGTATGTATAACGACCTTCCCAAAAATATTAAAATCGCGCCAAGTTTGTCAATTTTCAAAAATAAATTACAATCTCACATAGTAAACAAAATCTCGGCTACCTAAATGCGTCCCTGGCATTCACAACGGCTTATCCCGCGCTCTGTAATCGACCGGCCGCTGGCCGCCTAGTGACAAATAGTTCAAATATAAATTTCATTGTGGTGTTACTGTCTGTTTTTGTACCTAAACGATTTTTTATAACTGTTTACCTAAATGATATTTTTACAACTATTTATTTATATAGACGCTTGCGAATAATTTGTTAGTACCTCCCAATTTTTTTTTGTTTTGTTTTTGTTTTTACAACTGTTTATACAGACGCTCACGAATAGTTACTATTATTATCGTTGTATTTTAAATTACTCATTAAGTGTAATGTAATATTTCTTCTGAGTAAATAAATGTCTTTAACCAGAAATTCTTAATAACATAAATAATATTCTCATAAATAAATTAAAATTAATTAATGTTACTTTTATTTAATTTATTATTTTAAGTAACAATAACACTTTTAATAATGATATGTTTTAAATGACTCTTATGAAAGGCTATTCTGTCGAATAAAGCAGTTTTTAAGGGTTCCGTACCTCAAAAGTAAAAAATGGAACCCATATAGAAGCACTTTGTTGACCGTCTGTCAGTCTGTCAAGACTCTTTATCTCGGGAACTAAAAATAGCTGTAAAAGCATCATTTCGATACGTCAAATAGTTTTCAAGATATTAAATTTTTAACTTCGTATGCGGCGCTCGAAACCCGGCGGCTAGCGCTCACGGATGATGACGTCATCGCTTAACAGCGGTACGCGCCCTTATATGAAAAATTAAGTTTACAGGGCTATAACTTTTTAACCGTTATAAGTAGCCAGTTGAATTTTTCACAGAACACGTGTTATTATAAAATCTATCGTTTAAAATTGTACAATGAACAATAAATCAAATCCCAAGAGGGGTCCCCATACAAGTAACATGAAAATAAATCATTTTTTTAGCATTTCTATACGTTAGCATTCTTCAGTAAACTTGCTTTTTCATATAAGGGCGCGTACCGCTGTTAAGCGATGACGTCACCCCAGCAACATGGCCCCCGCGCGCTTTAATATTAGTCACCTAAATTTTAAACGTTCATAGAATCAAAACTACTGAGTCTTTTTGAATAATATTAAAAGTAGTATGTTTGTTTATTTATAAACTTTACTGCTACAAAGTTTCAAGCGATTTGGCGTACCTACTGACATTCTTCATTGTGTTATGTGCGGAACCCCCGGTGGGCGAGGCCGACTCGCACTTGTCCGGTTTTTTAAGTGTATCACAATATTCCCAATTGAACTATGAGTGAGTAACTTAACGGAAGCTGGTTTTTCGCTTTTCAGTTGTTTTTTATTGCAGTCGGGTTTTTTGTTTATTTTTAATAATTTAATTTATTTAACTCTTTTTAGTTTTTATTAATAAAATAGTGGTTTAATTAATCAACTATAGCAAATATTTGTAGTACTGAGCGTATCTGAGCTAGACCGCGGACCGACGGATAGACGGAGAACGGACACAGAATAATAAGCTGCCGATAGGAGGCCCAATGCTCACATTTTGTGGCAACGATCAACGCCTCTATTCTAGGCGGTAAAATCATAATCGTATTTGACCTGTTATGGTATTGTTTTTAGCTCGGCCGCCTTTGCTGTCAAGTAAATAAAAGCTATCAAAACGTTGACGATATGATAACAGATAGAGAAGTTCAGTTTATTATTATGAAGATCTTGGAATGTTTAACTGCTGAGTATTATATGAGCAAACCAAACCTTGGTCCACTGTGTTACTGCTAGCGTCGCTGGCCACGAAAGTAGCAGATACGGCACCGGATGTTACATGAATATTTTTTTCTTTTAAAGTCTTTGCTAATTTCGTCATTTTATTTTCTAGCCACAGCAAAGTTTTGGTTTCATTATACTTGTAAGCTTTTAAATCTGGAGGGCCCTGTAAATAAAACAATATATTGTTATGCGCCGTCCACACGCTTGGCAAACAATGGCAAACAGCGAACACCAAACAGCCAACACCAACATGTGGATGGGTGTTTGCCTGTTTGTGATTGTGTTCGCCAGTGATAGGCGTCGGTGTCGGTTTTTTCCACAAATCAAAGGAACGTGTTTGCCAATCCGGAATGTAATACCACGTTCGCCAAGCATGGGGATGCGTGTTTGTGTTGGCTGTTAGTAGTCGGTGTTCGGCACATGTTCGGTGTTTGTGACAAACAGCCAGCATGTGGACCCCGCATTATAATCACCAAAACAAATTACTGTAGAATTAAGGATATGTATACAGGTTGTAATCGGTAAGTGAATGTAACAGATATCTGAAAACTTTAAACTGCGTCGCTATTGCCTAACGCACTCGCAATTGCAATCGGTTTCAAAGCGGAACAATTGTTTTCATTTTGTATGCAGACAAGACTTCGATTTTCAAAATGAAAACGATTGCGATTAGGAGTGCGTTAGGCAATAGCCCCTCTGATAGCTAAAGTAAAACCCAATGAGTAAAATCACATCAATAACTTTTTTTTAATACCAGCTGAAATAATGCTCCTAGGTAAAAGTCATATCAAAAGAATTTGTAGAGAATTAAATTAGCCTCAATTTAATACCAAAATGGTGCCTCTAGGCCTCATAGTTTCATCCAAAATTAAAAAATAGTGAAATATCGGATTTTGGCAAAATAATTAGAACATCGCACTGAAAGATTTTGGCACGATTTTCTTTAAAAAAAATGTGCAATAATGTGAATTTACCATTTAAGATGTATAATTATGGCTTCAAATAAACATACACTAAAAAAAAAAACATACCTCCACGTTGTTTTGTTAACTGCGAAAATTCAAGGCACTTGTTTCAGTTTCTTCGAAATAATTATATAAAGGAAGCGTTTGGCGTTTATCTTAACCAACAAAATAATACATACAACTCCAATTATAACATCACTAACTGATTTTATTTCTTATGATCATGATCATCGTTGTAATGCTATTAAGAATTGAATATTCATTTAATACGTTATCATCATCATTCACTCTTAATATATATCGTGTAAAAACTAAAATCATCCATATAAGTAAGTTCATCTTTGTCGAGTGCCCATCGTACAAGCCTAGAGCAGTTTGGGACTAGGTCAATTTGTGTGAAATGGTCACCGTTCTTTTATCATATTTTTTCTTTGACGTCACGTATAAAAACTTGTTTTTTAATGTTCAACAGTAGATTTATAACAAAACGACACTTATTGTCATGAAATGCAAGCAAAGCTGTCTAAATAGGTATTAAGGATTAAGATTGTTCAATTAAACATGTTGAAACGTTGTCACGAGACTCGAAACAACTTCATGCTATATTGAACCTTAATCAAAATCAATAATCAATCGCTTGATATAAATATGTCTGTTTGCGTACAGTCTCTTGTCTGTGTTTGTTGACCACATCTAAAGCCGGAGCCCCACTGCTGCGCACGCTAAGCACGGACACGCTATACACATCGCCCACGTGGGTACATTGGTCTGGATACGTGTGTCAACATTTTCACAGTAACCAATTCACGCACACGTAAAACGTGTGGGCCACGTGGCTACGTTGGTCAGCGGTATGTGTCTACATTCCCCACTGCGGGCCACGCACAAGCACGCGCGCGCCTGGGGTGCGACGCCCTTGAAGCCACCTTTCCACTGCAACTCAAGGGCAGCGTGGGTCGTGGTGGGGCTTTGCCTGCCACGCGCGCTAGCGTGTGCGTGGAAGGCACTTCGGAACAGACCACGCAAAAGGAGGCGGTTCTGAAATCGTCGGAATCTCTTTTTTTTAAATGTATGTATGTATGTTCAGCGATCACTTTTTACCCTGTGCGTTGATTTTAATGATTCTGTCTTTGATAGAAAGATCATACTTTATATTTGGTTAAGTTAGCGTGATCAGATGATGGGATCCTTGAGGAATTGAGGGAACTCTTCACAAATTATAGGCACACATACCGCAATTTTGGTATTTTCTGTAAGAACTGTATATGCCTTTCTTAGAGCGCAGGGTGGTGTTTCGCACTCGGTCCGTTCTTTTTACACCTAATATGCTGCGCTCCATCGCTCTTTGACAAACCTTGAGTTTGGACTTTGGATTTTCGGTTAAAGACCACAACTGAGCACCGTAGGCTAGAACGGGCAAAATACATACGTAGACGAGTTTGCGTTTGAGTGAAAGAGGAAGGTTTTTCTTCATCAGTTGTTTCATGGAGCAGTAGCTCTTCCAAGCGTTATCGACACGTCTTCTTATTTCCATGTCTTGGCTGTTACTAAAAGAGACTAGCTGGACTTAATGTATCACCTGCCCGTCCACCTCGATCCTCTGTCGGGAGGAGCTGTTGGTCATGACATGACTTGTGTTTTGGTCCGATTCATCTTAAATCCAACCTCAAGGCTGGCGGCGCTAAGTTCTTGTAGCACGAGCTGTAGGTCGTGAGCGGTTGGAGTGAACAAAAAAATGTTGTCAGCGAAGGGAAGGTTGGTTAACCGTTGGCCGCCAACTTCAATACCTCTGTCGCTCCCAGAAGCCTATAGGGTTTTGAAGAAATCTTCCAGGGTGCTAGTAAATAATTTGGGAGATTGCGGGTCCGTATGTTAAGACAAATAATCATAGAAGATTATAAAAAGGTACAAAATTTGTCAAGTTCGTAAGTATTCAATACCTTCAGTGCAGCCCTCGTATAACCACGCGCACGCCCACCCCACCAATGAACAGCTGCCAGGCAAGGCTCTCGAAATAATGTATAGTGACGGTATGGTATCCTGATTAGAGGAAAGTCCTATTTTGCACGGACGTTTTAAGTAGCGTTGCACTGTCGTTGCTATATTGTATTGTATTATAACTACCACAAGCCACAGAGCTGTTCGAACGGGAGTGCGAATCTTACCCGTTGTCCTTTAGTAAGTATACAGGGTGGAAATAACGAACGCCACATGGACGGCAACTACCATAAATATTGGAAATAGCAAGTTCTACGCAAAGGAGACTTACTTTTATTTATAAAAACAAAAAATACTGCATTATTGGATTTTAGAAAAAATCCTCTTCCTTAACCGGAAATCGAACTGGTCAAATCAAAAAGGACAAAACAATAAAGCCGTGTTTTATGATACAGATCGAAAGAGTCATTGATAGTGCTCGTTTATGTGTAAAACACATACACCTTTAAATTAAATAAAGACCGTAAAAAAACCCTTCTGTATCAATTTGTCATATTCCACCAGTTCGATTACCGGTTAAGGCAGACGAATTTTCTTAAATCCATAAAAGCAGGATGTAAGTCTCCTTTGCGTAGAACTCGCTATTTCCAATATTTTAGGTAGTTGCGTTCTGCGTTTTGCGTATGTGGCGTTCGTTTTTTCCACCCTGTATATTCCTCTTCATTATTCAGATATAGGTAAGTATATCTACCTTATAGAACTATCTCAAATCTCAAACAAACACACCTTTAAACCATTGATAATAATATTAATATATAACATAAAAAAAAGAGTACCTACTGGGCGTTTAAAAATAGGGAAACCCCGAAACTTCTATATTTTGTAATGGGTATCACAAGATTGCGTCGCGCGAATCGTTTCCGTGTCGACGGTTGGGAAAAAAACATTATTAAAAGGTGGTAAAAATTCGCTCAGCCTACCGTAGGCAAGGATTCTCTTTGGGTTTTCGACAAGATGGCGTCGCTTTCTTAGTTGTAATTTATTTTTTGCATATTTTGTTGTTTAATGGATAGTAATGATGTATTAATATGCAGTAAATTAACATTCAAATGTGCAGTATAATGAAGAATTCAAGTTTGAACACGTTTCGCCTTTGGAAGGATTGCTCCAAGAAAATCCCATCTGGTCTTCGTAAAGTTACATCGCTTCACGGAGGCTAGAGGATCACCGTACAACGTCGACTTAAGATTTTTTGATATCATTTACACCGATCACGTGTAACTTCCAACCTTGACACTGGCAGAATTGTCCCACTGGACAGAAGCCATATATCAAAGAATTGAACTTGAACTACCGTAGGCAAATTATGAATTCAACGTTTTTTTTCTGTTGCCAGCTCATAGACCTAACTTTTTAAAAGGGAACATTAACTAATATTGGTAGGTACGATCGGCCAAGAAAATGGTCCGAGAGTTTCGAGAAAAGTTTATGTGAGATCTAATTATCACTAAGGTTCACACTTGTCACTGTCATAATATTATTGCAAGGGAAAATCGAACTAGTAGTATCATGCAGGAAGTGCAAATGAACTTCAACCGTAGGGGTACCCCCCTACCGTAGGGGGGTAGACCACATTTTTGGCCGACTGTACAAAGAGTAAATAAGTAGATAGCTTAATAAGTAATAACTAATAACCTTTAAGTCCGCCACAATGTCAAGGTTGGTAACAAAATCAACAATCTTTTCAAACCCTTTGTTTGATGACAAATCCTTTAATGGCATCGCCCTGGTATTACATTGCTTCCTGAGATATGGCAACACTGAAAAAATATAACACGTTTAAGTCGACATAAAGGAGATATTGACAATATTTAACCCTTGAATTTGATGAAACAAAATATAAGGTTAGATGGAAGA
This sequence comes from Acleris literana, assembly GCA_946894065.1. Classification (NCBI taxonomy): domain Eukaryota; kingdom Metazoa; phylum Arthropoda; class Insecta; order Lepidoptera; family Tortricidae; genus Acleris; species Acleris literana. The sequence continues at coordinate 31,073,634 of OX335668.1, read as the reverse complement.
AGACATGGAGGGATAAGTTAGCCTTAGCACATTCTTACTTTTAAGTAAAATTATATAAATTTCTATAGGTGCATAACTACGTACTATCAGCCCAAACGAACCCGAACCCACCATAGAACTGTGCCACAGTGACGTTTTGATTCAAGTCGTAAGAAGTGTCAAACCAATTGTTTTATAATGCCACTGTGACACCGTTATATGGTGGGTTAGGGTTCCATTAGACTGATAGTACATATACTATATACACCCTGCCTAAAAAAATAGTGGTCCCAAATATAATCCAACCAAATAAGACCAAATACTAATTGTGATAAGACAAATATTTGTAGTGGGTATAGGTATCAGTTTATTTATTTACAGCATTGTTTTATACTCATAGGCTCATAGCACAAGAGCTTAGTTTGGGACTTTGTGTATGAGTGTCCCCAACTTATTGTTTGATATTCTTGTTTTGTCTCAACCATTTCGAATTCAGTGAATTAATCGCAATCGCACGACTTAGTATGACGGATAAACATTGCGAGGCGAGTGTATGCTGAAAGGGTGTACACCTACTCTCGCCACACACTTCGTGCATAATACGGAGTGTTAGGTAATTACGTCTACAGGTCTACACCGAGCTAACGGTATTTTCCTTAATTTCGAAGAGTGTTTTTTGCTGTACAAATGAATACACAACTATAGCATGTATGACAACAATAATAGTTACGAGGGAGCGCCACTGTACAACCGACGATGAACCGACGTATGCTCGGCACGGCACATAATGGCGAAGTGAAACACATTTGTTAGTCTTTTACCTCAAAAGCATAAATTCCTTGTAGCGATTCACCGAACTGCATTTCACCTCGAACGTATATTTTATTATCACGTTGTGTCTCAATCGTTTCCTTTTCTAGTCGCTATAAGTTTTAAAATTAACGGCAAGTCAAAATAAATTACACGATTTTTAAATTGCATTAGGTACTATAAACAATAAATACTTATAATTACCTACATTATAATTATAAAAAATCAAATTAATTAAATTAATTAAGTTTTATTAAAAGGGGATTATAAAATTTTATAGAATCGATTATTGCAACGGATGACGGAAAAAAAGACTGTTTTAAGGGCCGTGCTGAAATAAAAGTATATAAAACCTGCCGAAACACATATAATAATCCCCAATGTATTGTAACGGAGAAGAAGAGGGAAAAGAAAGAATACAAAATATGCACGCATTTGTTCATTACGTAGCGGAGATACGGCCGGCCCCGCAGAATAAAGCCGCAAAGTGCTATTACCTGCTTTTTAATGTTAATGCATTTTCTTGATCTTCGTGTGAATACATCACCTCAAATTTTCCAGATTTTTTTTTCAGTTGTTTGCCAAATTATTAAAAAAAAAAAGACTATTCTTTGTAAAAGGAAGAAACTGAAAATTTGTTAATGACCTGTTACTTGACACAATTGATAAAATTGACTTTTTAACGTGACCTACTGTAGTTTTAAAATTCATCAAAAGACTCGTTTTGATGGCAAAAGCTGTTACGGTTTTATTCTGGTGCAAGTTTTAATACAAGAATTCCGTAAGGTAACATACTATTTGCAACACATAACCTAGACAGTATGGTGGTTATAGTTAAATAGTTATTTTAAAGACCATCGCCAATGCGAAAAAGGTTTGTTGCGTATTATAATTTGTGGTAAACATTTCATTGATTCACGAGTTGCAAAAAGTATTTTCACCAAGTGCACGGTCAAGAAGGATTTTAATTATGTCTTATGGACTTGAAGAGCAAGATGAGATTAATTCTCTAATCAATAATAAATTAGCAGCACGTTTATTCTAATATGGAGGGAGAGTATAACAAAATACTTATTTTCTTTGTTTCGTCTTATAGGGCACTAATTCAATGATAAATACAGAATGACCAACTAATAACGCGAACTTAACGGTAGTTAGTAATTTAATAACGAAGAAATAATTGAGTATCGTTTTGAACATTAAATTTCCGTCTCTAGGTAGTTTTTGTCTTAATTACTTATATCGTTGGCATAACCACAAATAGGTTTACACTACCTTGGTACTTTCATATTACTTAGTAGTTAGTCTACTTATCGCTATTTTATTTATCATTATTGCTCACTTTTAGACATAGTTATTGTAATAAGAATTACGTATTTGTAGTAAAAATGGATTTAATCGCGTAAAAAACCACCACTTTTTAACACCTCGACGTTTAACCTTTTGAACGCCATACGTCGAATACAAAATGTGCCACCCACACGCCAAACATGTTTGCTATGCTATGCAAATTACACCTTATTGCTACCAAACAATAGTTATTTGTTATATAAGGAGGGAAAGTTGTATTTTACCTGCGAGTGTTCATTTGAAACACGAGCTAGCGAAAGGATTCTATGATTGACCACGAGCGAAGCGAGTGGTTCAAAAATAGAATCCTGAGCGTTGCGAGTGTTTCAACACACGAGATGTAAAATAACTTTTCACCCGTGTATAACACAAAACGTTTCACCTCACTACAGCGAGGAAAATAAGCTCAATTCCGCATTTTGCACGGTTTCCCGTAATTCCACAGGTGTTAATACGTATTTCGTCACTCGAATCACTCATTTTTAACAACAAAACAAACTAGAAAAACATGCGAATATTTAACGTTGACCCAAAGATGAAGGAAGACGCCCTACTTTGAAAATCTTTCTCTCGATTTAGTCTCGAAGGAAGTATGACAGAGATGGAGATAACGTAACTTCGAACTTCGATTTTTAAAGTAGGGCCTCTGCTTTACTACCTCTATGCGTTGACGGCTTAATCAAAAAGTTTTAACTTAAGTTTTTTTTTATTATTTCGGATGCGTTTTGTTCGCACATCGACTTACTTCGACTGTCAGAACATTTTATCCGTTTTTACAACAGAATGAAGGGTAATATTGAATGCTGATATTTATGAATTAAAATAAAGTTGTAAGACTGAATTTAGTATTTTTTACACGATGCCATTAATTAAATGTGATGTTAAAAATTCAGCGGTTTTAACGTTTTACGTTTTGTTAGCTGTCAAATATCACTAAAGCTGCCTTCAAATGTCAAAACTCTTTCTTCACATGTGGATAAAAAGCGATTTTCTCAATAGATATCAAACAAACAAAAAGGGCTTTCCGAGCAAGTGAGATGAAAAGTCTCTTTTAATCTTGAACTATTGTCGGCTGTAGCCGACGTGGCGTCAGTGGCACGACTTTTAGTTGACGGCCAGAGCCGACTGTGGCGTTGAAAAGGTTAAATAATCATGCTACAATTGCGGTACCAAGAAGAATGAAAAAGCGAGCAATGTCTGCGGGTGCTGCAAGTTTTTCGTAGTAATAGCTCCTGGTCTTATTTTTGTTAATTCAAATTAGTTACATGGCACACAACAACCCAACATCTGACTACTTTTCCGACGATATAATCTCGAGGCTTGCATTTGCTGCTTACTAGATTCCGTTGTAATTATCCACAATGTCGATACCTAGCTTATATTCGTATTCTCGGTTGAAATTAATATTTTTCTTCTCTTCTTCTTTTTCTTGTCTTTAATCGCTTTACGCACAATTCTTGAGTAGAAATGACGATTCGTAGGGAGGATTTTAGTCCTATGAAGCTCGATCGAATGCTTAATGACATAAACAAATACAGTCATTATTCTTATTGAATATTTGCTTAGCACTGTTTCAACTTTGTCAGTTATTGATCCCTTTAAGCGAGGCAAAAATGATCGTCTTATATCCGTTTTGTTTAAGAACCTCCTAAACATGGGATCAATTCGACTTTCAATTCAGGTTCTCACAAGTCCATTCCATTCTCCATTGACCAGCAAATTAATTAATATAGTGTAGATGGCGGTGAGAATAGGTGTTTAAATAATGGTCCCTGTGCGTTGGTTGCCGAAAACAAGTACGCGTAAGGGAGCCGTTAGTTCTGGCCATCACTGTCACATTTAGCCAGACATCGCGAGCCGGACTACGGTCCCTTTCTTAAGACGTCGCGAAAATTGTTCAAACTCCTGCTTCCTACAACTTTACTTAATTACTTTACTGACCTTCGTTCTAGATCTACTTTCGCCTGAAAACAGTTATCCATAATTATTAGGCATTACCGGTGCCACCGCAAAACAATGACTAATCTTAAGCGTTTTTAAAAGTGAAATTTACAGAATAGTCATGCGTAATTTCATCGATGCCAGCTGTGACTGTTAAAAGATCGTCTCGGAAATTGCGGCGACTATATAGAATGATTATTTGTTATTCAAAATGTACATTAATTGAGATTTCAATTTTATACGTATTGAAATAAAAAAATAAAAATAGTTACTTTTATTTGACTCAACCTTAGTTACAGAACTTACAGCCGGACTAACAAAATAACTCGAGTTTAATAATAATTAAAGAGCAAATTAGTATTGCGAGAAACTGATTTATTTGTAAGTACAAGTTTTGTTTAAACCTTTAAACTTTGTAATTTAATTTGATATAAAAAAAATGATAGTTTCATATAGTTAAGAGTCATTTTAAAATTACCTATAATATTTTAACGATTGACTTTTTACGTGTTCCCTCTCTCATATAGCGTAACATATTGTTACAAAAACACCCAAGGTACATACTCCGGGAGGAACATTCAATCAACCATTACTTTTTCTGTAATCTTTGAAATGGACTGGAATAAAACAGTAATCGTTTATTACCACTGTCATTGTTCGGGAAAAAGCAAAGTGAACATTAAAGTAACAGCACAATGCCAATTTAATGAAAAGGCAAAACTGAGGCGAATAAAGCCGCAAAATGACATTACCTAAACAATCACATGTAATTTTTTGTTGGTAAAACAGTTTTTTAACAATATCTCAAAATGGTTCACTGGTAATAAAAAATAGTTTTTTATACAACTTACAAAAAAATACTCTTTCGAATGTTATTAAAATCAAACATTGTTATTTATAGGCAAAAAGCTATTGAGTATTTTCGGTATTACATAATATTTCCTGTAAATTTACTTTTTGCGTTTGCGACTTTATTATGTGGGGGCGGGTTGAATCTTAATTCAATACCGTAAAATGGAGTACCGTAAACGTTGTGGTTGGGCGAATAGAGTTTTTCCAAGAAAGTGAGGTTGAAATAAAATATTGCAACACTTGTAAATAGGTACTTCGCTTTAACGATTTTATTTTCAAGAGCAACGTTTTTTCATTACTCTGGTAAGACCCGACAGCCCTGAAGTTAGTCACAAACAAAGTTTTTGCCAGTTGAAGACGACCGTTTGAAATCACAAGTTTTTAGCTGGTACCTACGAACTTTTCCACTGACGTATATACCTACATATACGGATGGTTTTGCCTGTTTTGTTAGTGATTTTAAATATTTAATCAATACATTACATTACAAAACATACATTATAATATAATACTTAGTCCGGTCATAAGTTCTGTTACTAAGGTTGAGTCAAATAAAACTAACTAATGTTATTTTTTTTATTCCAATACATATGAAAATTAAAAGCTCAATTAATGTACATTTTGAAGAACAAATAATCATTTGAAATAGTCGCCGCAATTTCCGAGGCGATTTTTTACATTCACAGCGGGCAACGATGAAACTACGCATGACTTTTCTGTAAATTTCACTTTTTGAAAACGCTTGAAAGTTAATTTTTGTTTACCAAAGAACTTTTTTGTTTAATATTATAACATTTCCTATCTTTGTGTATGTTTAGAGACCAAAATTATATTTTTCAAAAAGACTCAATTCCAACTTTCGCATTGCTGCGAATTGATGTGAAATCGTAAAGTCGATTTAATGAGACATCAAGATAGACCGGTGTACAAGCGGCTCTTAAAAGTTGCCTGAAATACATTTGTATCAGAATTTAAAGCTAAAAGTCTGATCAATATTTCACGCAAATTTGAACTCTCTACAAGAACTCTTACAAAAATTGTGGCCATTATCAGTATAATCGTCGTGCGTAAATTGAACTATGATTTTCTAGTCCGAAATGGGAATACTTCAAACTCGTACATCAAATAATTGCAATAGTTTAGATTACATTATTTTTATTTTTATTCTACATAAATCAATGTTTTGATTAATATACAGATTTATAAAAAACTCCTTTAATTTATTTTTTTAATCGTAATAAATCTCAGTAACAGACCTTATGACCGGACTAGGTACATACATTACATTTTGCATATAAAAACATGGTGCTAAGTTTAATATTAATGTACAAAATTCACTAAAATAGATCTTACTAGTTTTTACTCTGTTTTGAGGTGAACCGAGAAGATATGAAGGTTGATTAGAGTCGCTATATGGGATCATTAGTTTGAGGTATGGTACTATTGAAACGCCATGCTGGTAAAACGGGACGATTGCGGGGTCAATCGAAATTTAAATGATATGATTGTCAAAATTAGAGAAGTAACATTTTTTTGTTGTGGGTATTTAATTTGGGTTAAGGTATTTAATTATTTCAATATTAAAGATACTTATGTTACTTTCATTCAAATAGGCTATTTAAAATACCGCGTATTTACGTCCCAGGGGAAAAAAAGATACAAAAAATACGTTCCACGTATAATTAAATAGAGAAAGCAGTGAGTGAGAAATTTTACTGTATGAGGGGTCACGTTCACTGAGTGCTATTGCTAGGGCCCGTAGAATGAATAGAAAGAAATTTGAAAACAATGCACCTCAATGGGTACCAACTCAAACGGTTGTCCTGACTTTCCAAGGACAAAAGCTGCCTGCCTATGTACATTGTTTCTACACATCTTTACCTGTGGACATTTGTTCTCCCTACAATACAATGTAATAAGTGCTGCAGATTTGGCCATGTTTCATCTCAATGCCGCTCTTCTCCTCGCTGTTTTGTCTGTTCCCAGCCCAATGAAGGCTCAACATGTACGAAGCAGTCTCCGACCTGCTTATCTTGCTCTGGACCCCATCTAGCAACTGATACCTCCTGTCCAGAACACGCAAGACAAAAATCTATTAAATTAGTAATGTCACAGGAGAATGTCTCATACCTGGAAGCAGCTGCTAGATTCCCTTAGTCTCGGAGATCATATGCCGACACAGCCAGAGTTTCTTTCCTTCCGGTGAACTCAAGCCCCTCTCAAACTGTCACGTCCCCACAAACTATCTCATACAAAAAAACTATAACTCGTCCAAGTCGTCCTTCCCCTACTTTGAGTCCCTCTTATGATAGACGCGCCCATCAGGAAATAGTAGGAACTCCAGCGTCCGTTACTCCTAATGGATGTGCTTTACTCGCCCCTGAACCTCCTACACCTAGTGACAATTTGTTGGAGTTACTTCTATCCACTCTTATTAATATTATTTCCAAACTTGATGATTGCCCCCTACCGTGCAAAAACTTACTGAGCTGATTTCCGTCTATAACAATGTTCCCAACAATACTCCAATGGAACTGTCGGAGCATTAAACATAAAAAATCTGATGTGATTTTTCTAATTAACCAGCATAAACCTCTTATTTTTGCTATCCATGAGACTTTTCTGAAGCCAGGATCCCATTTTAGGGCTTCGGGTTTCTCATGTCTCCGGGATGATAAATGTAATGGGTATAATGGCTGTTGTATTTTAGTTTCAAGATCTGTAACATATTCCCAAATCCCTCTCCCACCCCATGATAGTGAAAGCTTTAATGCAGTAGCTGTCAGAGCTTTGGACATTTCTTTTCTGTCGGTATATGTACCTGCTCCATATATATTGGTCTTATCATCACTTTCCTCCCTCATATCTTCCCTCCCCCCTCCTGTTATTGTATTAGGTCATTTTAATCCTCACCATACTTCTTGGGGTTGCCATTCCAGTGACTCATTATCTAATGACTTTTTAGACTTGATAGATAACCATAACCTGTGTATCCTTAATGATGGTTCTCCTACCCGTCGCGTTCTACCACACTAAAACTGCTGTCTCCTTGTGCTCCACTGATTTATAATCCCGTTTATCTTGGAATACCCTCCTTAATTCCTATGGAAGTGATCATTTCCCAATGGCAATTACCATCCCTGATTCATCTAAATTTATCATACCTCGTCGCAACCCCCGCCTTAAATTCAATCTCTCTAAGGCTGACTGGCCGCAGTTCTCTCTGCTTGTTGATGCAGTAGTAGCTGATCTACCTGAAGTCACGGAAAATAATGTTTATGAGATGTACCTTAAATTTCGAAATGGCTTACTCATGACAGCAGAGGCATCTATTCCTACCAAAAACATCTCTAGGGGCAAAACTCCATCTACTCCCTGGTGGAACTCTGATTGTACGGATCTTTGCAAGCAGCGCAAACAGGCAGAACGAGAATATACCTCGAGTATGTCTCTGGACAACTATTTAAAGTATCAACAAATAGCTGCGAAGACCGTCCGCACCTTATCGGAACAGAAAAGGCTGGGTTGGAATAAGTTTTGTGAAGCCATGTCTCCCAGCACTCACCCATCTCTAGTCTGGAGGAATATAAGAAGATTTTCCGGTTCTGTCTCGACTGACTTCAACACGTCGTCTAATGACCCATCTGCCTGGATAGAAGGATTTTCAAACCGTTTGGCACCTCCTTTTGTTCCTTCATTATCTGAATCTGCACAATACACCTCATCATTAGTAGCCTCTTCTGCCGCTTTTGACGCTCCCTTTTCTCGAGAGGAGTTTACTTTAGTTTTAGAGTCTCTCAAAGACTCGTCTCCTGGAGTAGATGGGATCCCGTACTCATTTATCAAAACGTGTAGCCCAGCCTCTCAAGGAGTCTTTCTTGATATTTTTAATAATATTTTTGCTCTTGGCATCCCTCCTGAGGAGTGGAAATTACAGATTATCGTCCCTATCCTAAAACCAGCAAAGCCTAGCAATGACCCTTGCAGTTACCGCCCAATCGCGTTATCGTGCACGATGGGTAAAATACTGAAACATCTTGTTAAGAACAGATTGGAATGGTTTGTTGAGAGCAAGGGTATACTTGCGAAAACTCAATTCGGCTTCCGGAAGGGACTGAGTACAATGGATAGCCTGGGTTCTCTAGTAAACGACATACGCATTGCTCTCTCTAAAGGTAAATCATTGGTTGGTGTGTTCTTGGACATTTCATCGGCATACGACAATGTTCTTTTTCCTGTGCTCAGGCAGAAAATGCTACAGCTGAGCATCCCAGAGAAGATAGTTCACTTTGTCTCCAATCTCTACCCTTCTAGATCCATCCTCATTTCGTCACAAAATTCCCTTCTTCCTCCTAGAGTTCTTTGGAAGGGCCTTCCCCAAGGTTCAGTTCTTAGCCCACCGTAATATAGTATTTACACCTTTGATTTAGAACTTTCAGTTAATTCTTTCTGTAATGTCCTTCAGTATGCAGATGATCTGGCTTTGTACATCCCATGAAATAATTTTTCCGAAGCATTTTCCCGCCTTAACTCTGCGATCAGTTACCTCCATGATTGGCTTGGCGACCATGGCCTCTCCCTCTCTATTGAAAAGAGCAGTGTTGTCGTATTTACTCGAAGGCGCTCTCATCCAGACCTACACATTGCACACGGTGATAAAATCTTCCCAATGCATGATCACTTTAAGTTCTTGGGTGTCGTTCTGGATTCGCGAATGACAGGGGTGCCTAACATTAACTATATTATTAAAAAATGTGAATTTAACGTTAACATACTGCGCTCTCTTTCAGGCGCCTGGTGGGGTTCCCACCCCTATTCTCAAAAGCTTTTGTATAATGCCGTGATACGCAGTCACTTTGATTATGGGTCCTATCTGCTTGAACCATGTAGCAAGTCTCTAACATCTATGGACAAAGTCCAGTCGAAGTGTCTGCGTATCATAATTGGAGCTTTGAAATCCTCCCCAATAAACGCCCTTCAGGTGGAGTGCTCAGAGCCCCCGTTGTCCCTTAGACGGCAGTACTTATCGGACCGGTTTATATACAGGATTGTTCAGCTTTCCGACCACCCCCTGGTGGCAAAATTACATACTTTATCAGAGTACATCTCTGCAGATAGCAAATATTGGTCCCGTAAAGAGTACCCATGTATATTTAAAAGTTTCGTCCAGTTTATCAGCCTCCCATGTCCCGTCTTTCAGTGCAGATTAAAACCTCTCTTTCTAACTCCTTTTGAGGCAATTATTTTCCAGCCTGACATCTTGTTAAACCTCGATATTGAGAAATAATTCCCTGTGCTAATTCTAAATTCAACGCTATCGTACAGAAAGAATGGATAGACTGGCTCACTGTTTTTACGGATGCGTCAAAGTTGGATGAACAAGGTTGTGTCGGGTCCGCAGTTTGGATCCCTAGGTACAGCATAGTTCTTAGATATAAATGCCCTCCTCAAGCCTCGGTCTTCACTGGTGAGGCTATAGCCATTCTTGAAGCTGTGCTGTACATAGAGTCCCATGAGCTGAACAAGTCCGTCATCTTCTCGGATTCAAAAAGTTGCTTACAGGCTATCCTTTCTAATCAGCTACATAGCAAGTCTAAATTACCCTAAAGTTAAATTAGTCTGGGTTCCGAGTCATAACGGTATCACAGGTAACGAGGTAGTTGACAATTGGGCCAAGGATGACATTTCTACAGGTTGTGATACACAGCTTACCGTATATTCTCAAGACCTAATGTCGCTGGCTAGGGAACGTATGACAGGTCAGTGGTGCGAATTATGGAACCTAACTAAGCAATCCAAAGGAAAGCATTATGTAGATGTTCAAAGTTTTGTACTAGTTCGCCCCTGGTTCTTTAAGTTTAGAGATGCCAGTAAACGCGTCACTTCGACGGTATGTAGACTGCGGCTTGGCCATGCGAGTACCCCCGTCCATCTGGCTAAGATACGAGTTAGGGATAGATTTCTCTGTGAATGCGGCCTAGATGAGGGATCAGCGCACCACATGTTTTTTGACTGCCCAAGAAGAAATTCTTTATATAATTCCCTCCCTAAAGATATTCCTCGACCCACCAACTTTAAGTCCCTGTTGGGTCTTCGCCATATGTAAATATTTTATGTGAATACATTAACCAGAATAATATTCGTTTATAAGTTGTCTGTTCTTCTAACTTAAGTACTAACTATATGTTATATGTTTTGTTTGTCTTTTGTTTTAGGTTAATCAACAGCTGCGCAAACCGAGATTCCTTTCTATTACCTACATACGCTAGTGTTAACACGAGATCTTCCTACAAAGTAGAGTTAAACTACCAGCGTGTGTAAACCGTACCAACTCCACACGGAACAATCACGAGTTCACTGGACTTTGGCGAAATACTAATGAAAACCGCCAGAACCAAAGAAAATTGAATTGATATCTGAGGCCATTGAGGTATATTAACTAGAGAAGCAAATGTCAATCAAAAGCGACGCATAAAACGTGCCAACTACTAATAATCGCGACGTACCTAGCTTTGAAACCAATAATATTTGAACAAAATAACTATATCTATCTCTTTTACACTAATACGCTGGTAATACGCAGTCATCTGGAATAGACAAAGATGGCGAGCACACCTGATATTAAAAATTCAGTGTTGCCTACAACATTAAATTATCCCTCAAAAAATCGAGTAAATTCTTTGATAATATGAATCGTTACAATTAATATATCCATACTAATATTGTAAATGTGAAAGTGTGTATGTTTGTCCGTCTTTCACGCTTCAACCACTGAACGGATCGAGATGAAACTTGGCACACATATTGATTAGGTCCTAGAATAGAACATAGAATAGTTTTTATCCCGGAAAATTGGATAGTTCCCGAGAGAAAATCGATAAACGACTTCTACGCGGAAGGAGTCGCGGGTGAAAGCTAGTTGTTTTAATATTTCATTTTGTTCTCGCTTACAAGAATGGTAGTAAGCAATTATTTTATTTGACGACGTCTCGTAGCCTAGTCGGTAGTGACCCTGCCTATGAAGCTAGCGGTCCCGGGTTCGATCCTTGATTTGCAAATGGTTTCCTTTGCATTTTATATTATTTCTTCTTTCTTTACTTATTCGACAATTTTTTTCAAAATCGATATCTGGATATCTGTGTGGTCTCCGACAACGAATGCATTGACAAATTGAGAAAAAGTAGCCGCCATCCTGAACTTTTTAGTTATTCGACTGATTGCTTCTAAAATCGATATCTGGGGCCTGTTTTATAAAGCTACAAATTACAATTTACAGGTTACAAGTTTCCATTTGACACAACCTTGACCAATGACGATCAGCCATTTGAGCAGTGTTGCCAGTTTAGACCTGTAAAATTGTAACTTGTAGCTTTATAAAACGTTCCCCTGAGGCTCGTTTCACGAAACTACAAGTTACTAATTACAAACGGAAGTCTCTTTCTAACTCCTTTTGCTAGAAAGAGAGTTCCGCTTGTAATTGGTAACTTCTAGGTTCGTGAAACGGGCCTCTGGGGATCTGTGTGGTCTCCGACAGAGAATCCGTTGACTGGGAAAAGTAGCCGCCATCTTGAACTTTTTAGTTATTCGACTGATTGCTTCCAAAGTTCAAGATGGCGGCTACTTTTTTTTTATTCTGTCGGCAGATTTGTGCTCGGATATCACAGATCCCCATAGAGGAAAAACTAAAGAGTTCAAGATGGCGGCTACTTTTTCTCAATCTGTTAAAGGATTCGCACACCAGATATCGATTTTGCTCTAACTAGCTGAGATACAATAAAGAACAACTTTTTTCAATTTTACAAAATTTTCAAGGACATCCCTTACGCTCATTTGGGAGTAGGATTTATCTCGAAAAGTAGGCCTAGCTTCTTTACTGCTTTAGCTATATATATATATATATATATATATATATATATATATATATACTGTGGTTTTGAGTTGTTGAGTTTGATTGTTTTCCGTTAAAGTTAAGAACTCTAAATACCTAGATATAAGGCTACACCGCACCACTATTAAGTAAGTAATTTGTTAACGTTCAAGCAGTAAAGTTAAGCGCCCACAAGTGTAAACGTTTAGAAACATTAATTATTAGATCTAATTTTATTTATTTAACGGATTACCAAAATGTTGAATTCGCCCGAAAACTCGGGGAAATGAAACAATACTTTACTTGTAACACTGGGCCTACATAAATAATATCTGCTATTTTATTTATTAAAGTTTTCGTGTTCATTACATTAATTTAGATACAGAAACAATATATTAACCTGTGATAAGTAATTATTTGTGCCTCAGTGTGTCTTTCAGATTTTGATAAGCACTCTTTCACCGCGCATTTCCCCATTTTTCGCAGCTTCTTTTACGGTCGGCGTCCGTTTGACAACTAACTTGACAAATGGCCGCTATGAGCCTCAGGCTCATCTGACGTGGCACAGGTTATGCCATTGAGGTATATTAACTAGAGGGGCAGTAACCACGCATAACCCGTGACACTTCAGATGAGCCTGGAGGCTCATAGCGGCCATTTGTCAAGTTAGTTGTCAAAAGGACGCCGACCGTAAAAGAACCTACGAAAAATGGGGAAATTCGCGGTGTAACAGTGCTTATCAAAGTCTGAAAGACACACTAAGGCACAAATAATTACTTTTCACAGGTTAATATATTGTTTCTGTATCTAAATTAATGTAATTAACAATAAAGCTTTAATAAAATATCAGATATTATTATTATAGGCCCAGTGTTGCAAGTAAAGCATTGTTTCATATCTCCGAGGTTTTGGGGGAATTCAATATTTTCGGCCATCCGTGAAACAAATAAAATTAGTTCTAACAATGAATGTTTCTAAACGTTTACACTTGTGGGCGCTTAACTCGACTGCTTGAACATTAACAAGTTACTTACGTACTTAATAGTGGTGCGGTGTAGTCTTATATCTAGATATTTGGATTTCTTAACTTTAACGGAAAACAATCAAACTCAACAACTCAAACCCACAGTATATATATATATATATATATACATATGTGAAGCAAAAGCAGTAAAGAAGCTAGGCGTACTTTTCGAGATAAATACCTATTCTAAATAAATAAATGAGCGTAAGGAATGTTCTTTAAATTTTTGTAAAATTGAAAAAAGTTATTCTTTGTTGTATCTCAGCTAGTTAGAGCAAAATCGATATCTGAGGCTCGTTTCATTAAGGTACAAATCACAAATTACAAGCGGAAGTCTCTTTCTAACTCCTTTAGCTAGAAAGAGACTTCCGCTTGTAATTTGTAACTTGTAGCTTCGTGAAACGGGCCACTGGTGTGGTCTCCGACAACGAATCCGTTAACAGATTGCGAAAAAGTAGCCGCCATCTTGAACTTTTTAGTTTTTCCTTCGGAAGAATTACTTCCCAAATTTATATCTGGAGATCTGTGTGACATCCGACCACGAATCTGCTGACAGAATTAAAAAAAAGTAGCCGCCATCCCGAACTTTTTAGTTATTCGTCTGATCGCTTCCAAAATCGATATCTGGGGATCTGTGTGGTCTCCGACTACGAATCCGTTAACAGAATCAGAAAAAGTAGCCGCCATCTTGAACTTCTAGGTTATACGACGGATTGCTTCCAAAATCGATATCTGGGGATCTGTGTAGTCTCCAACAAGGAATCCGTTGACAGAATGTGAAAAAGTAGCCGCCATCTTGAACTTTTTAGATATTGGACTGATGGCTTCCAAAATCGATATCTAGAGCACTTTGTGGTCTCCGACAATAAATCCGTGGACAGAATGAGATAAAGTAGCCGCCATCTTGAACTTTTTACGTATTCGACTGATTGCTTCCAAAATCGATATCTGTGGAACTTTGTGGTCTCCGACAACAAATCCGTGGACAGAATGAGAAAAAGTAGCCGCCATCTTGAACTTTTTACGTATTCGACTGATTGCTTTCAAAATTGATATCTCGGGATTTGTATGGTGCCAACGTTTTAGCAAGTACAGACACGTTAATGTGGTTAAAATATTACTCCACCTTAAGGGCTCGCGCTATGGGTGTTTCGGTTTCGCGCCTAAATAGATGATTTTACTGGCCCGTTCCTTCCATTTGCAAATTTTGCCTGGAATGAAACAGATTTGGCAAGCGATGAGAAGGACTGATACCTTAAAAGAAAGAACAAAATATTTTTTTAATTTTTTTTAGGCGCAAAAATGACTAATCCAAAATCTGAAACATTTTTAATAATTTCGAATGCCCCCATTTTGTTTTTAATACAATAAAGACGCTTAAAACTTGTTTAATTCGGTCCAATAGACATTAAACTATCCAAAATAAATTATTTTGTTTACAAGACAACGCTTATTCTTAACACGGAACTATCAAATTCTGGATATTTTCTGTAAAATCCTTAAATTTTCAATAAAAAACTACCAAATTTCGTCTAAGACATATACAGCTAAAAATGTTCATAAATAGCTCGTCTATCACCCCCTTAAAGCTATTAAGTTGTCATTCAAGTGTCAATTTCGGGAGTTATAGGAGACCACACAGATCCGAAGTATAGACTTTGAGAGAATTCCGCCCAAAAACTGGAAAGTTCAAGATGACGGCAACTTTTCCCATTTTGTCAACGGAGTCCCTGTCGGAGACCGCACAGATCCCTAGATATAGATTTTGGAAACATCAGTCGAATAACCAAAAAGTTCAAAATGGCGGCTACTTTTTCCCATTCTGTCAACGGATTCCTTGTTGGAGACTACGCCGGGCCCTCCTATGTCGATTTTGGAAGCAATCAGTCGAATAACCTAAAAGTTCAAGATGGCGGCTACTTTTTCTCAATCTGTCAATGGATTCCTTGTTGAAGACTACACAGATCCCCAGATATCGATTTTGGAAGCAATCAGTCGAATAACTAAAAAGTTCAAGCTGGCGGCTACTTTTCCCATTCTGTCAGCGGATTCTCTGTCGGAGACCGCACAGGTCCCCAGAGGCCCGAAGCTACAAGTTACAAATTACAAGCGGAAGTCTCTTTCTAACTCCTTTAGCTAGAAAGAGACTTCCGCTTGTAATTTGTAACTTGTAGCTTCGTGAAACGGGCCACTGATATCGATTTTGGAAACAATCAGTCGAATAGGTAACTAAAGAACGAAGATAAAATATAAAATGTAAAGGAAACCATTTGCAAACTAAGGATCGAACCCGGGACCGCTAGCTTCATACGCTACCGATACGGCTACGACGTCGTCAAATAAAATGTTTGTAAATTTATTACTACCATTCTTGTAAGCGAGAAATTAAACAAAATGAAACATTAAAACAATGTATTAATTGTAACGATTAATATTATCAAAGAATTTACTCGATTTTTTGAGGGAAAATTTCATGTTCTAGGCAACACTGAACTTTTCATATCAGGTGAGCTCGCCATCTTTGTCTATTCCATATGACTGCTTTCTACTAGTGTATTATTGTAAAAAAGATGGATGTAGTTTTTTTGTTCAAATATTATTGGTTTCAAAGCTACGTCGCGATTATTAGTAGTTGGCACGTTTTATGCGTCGCTTTTGATTGACATTTGCTTCTCTAGTTAATATTCCTATATACCTCAATGGGTTATGAGTGGTTACTGCCCCTCTAAGTAATATACCTCAATGTCTATGGAGTAGTTCCATCTATTTTTCCTAAGGTAATTTAAGGTAATACCGTAAAATTACTCATTAAATATGTTGATTAATAGAAGCTTCAGGAGGACAAAAAATATTTAAAAAAAAACTAGATTTTTTTTTAATTTTCTGGAAAACTATGTACCTACGTACACCGGACATTGCCAAATATGCGGGATATTATTACATGTCTGCCGTGCCGGACAATGCCAAATCTTTACCTACAAATAAAAAAAAATACATAAGAAAGGAAGAAAATGTTAAAATAACGTTACTTAGGTATATTAATTATTTATGTTGTATGAAACTATGAAAGCGTAATTGACATTTGTGTGCGCGAACTTTGTAATACTTTTTTGATACTTGGATATTAATGACTAAAATTCAAAGTAGTGAAGTATCTTTAGTCATCTTCAAAGGCTCATGAGAAATAAATTTTGGGTGATCTAAATAAATATTTAGGGTGCCCAAATATTTTTTACAAATTTACGTGTTTTACTGATGATGATTCCTTGATCGAGTTTTTCTCGATGTGTTTGTCAGTTTAGGTAAAGAACAGAGAGAAGAAAATGGACAGAATATTGTAATAATTTTTGTTCAAAGAATCATTATTATCTTGCGTGTTACTTCAAGACTGCATGCCGGGTTGTCATTTTGTACCTCGTTATCAAGTTGGTAACTATTAAATCATACATTCGGACAGTTAATGCGTAAACAAGGCAACGGGAACCAATTAAAATATGGTCACTCTCGTGGAACTATCTATACAGAGGGAACGGTAAGGCGCTAAAGGGAATGGATCTAAATGTAAAAATACACACGTACAATGACAAGTTATTAAAAAATATGGTCCCCACCTAAAAATATAGGATTTACTGGAGTCAGAAATAGCATACTGGAATCTGATTTAACAGTATATCCAAAGAACCAACACCTGTGAGGTTCACTGAAAGTAACCATCTCATAGATTTTCTTGTGAGTTTCATCCAAACAAAATTTGGTTGGTTTACTGTGGGCTGGATGAGGTAAACTGATGAAATTAAACTCGTTGTTCTCGACTAATGATTCTGAAAATGTTAACAATTATTTTAACAGATGTCTTATTATACCAGCTGGAGTGAAACATATAATACTCAAAACAAAATAAGGGCCACTTTGATATATCTGTGTTATTGTTAATTATTGGTCGTAACCTAGTTGATAAGTGGCTAATTGATGATATGATATCACATTTCTTCAGTATCCAACCTCTTTCATGCTGGTGTCAAGTCTAATAGATCGCCAGAAATTGAAGACAGTTATAAAATTTTGCTAAAATCCCCTTCAAATGGAATCATTATTTATTCTATAAAAAACCGATTTCTTTTCAACTGTTGCCTAATTTATCATCTTGTGTCAATAATGTCATGACAACGAAGACATATGGACACCATTACTTCCACCGGAGCCGTTACATTGATTGCTGAAGGTCATTCACAGCAGTCTGTAGCTGCTTATTTGGGATTCTCTCGCAGAGCCATCCCAAATGCGTGAAATCGCTTCCGAGAGACCGACATTGTCGCGATAAGATCCAAAATAGACAAATGGACAAAACAATTCACAGAATGGTAGCCAAGGGATGGGAAAAGGAGTCGAGGAAGACAGGTATGACAATGGGAAGATGACTTCCCACCACAATGGAGAACGGTCGCACAAGACAGGAAAATGCGGAGGACAGCAGAGGATACCTAAGTCGAAAATCGGCAGCATGACCAAGGAGCTGAAGCAAATAACAATACTTAATGATGATAATACTACCGTGACATATCTATAATGCCATTATTGATGTCGATTTTTAAATCACAAATGCAGATTGATTGAGATTTTTTTCTCATTAATATAGCAGAATTAGTTAAAAATCGACCAGATGTCGGATAACGGCATTATAGATATGTCATGGCAGAATAATATATTAATACTGGTCATTGGAATAAAGGCTAATTAAAATTTAAATTAAAGCATCTCTGGGACCAATTAAAACGAAGGGTTAGGTAGAATGAGCGAGAGGATCACAACCAGCAGCATCTTCTCGATGCTCTGAAACGTGCGTGGGAAGAAAAACCAGCTGAAAATATCACAAATTTGATCGAGAGTATGCATTCTAGAAACCAAGAATGTGCAAATAAGACAAGAGGACACACCCGTTAACAAACAATTAAAAAAGATCAGCAAGTGTCCGTTTTTGTTCTTTATTACAGTTTCTGTTCATTTTTTATGTTGAGGATGGATTAATTTCATAATTAATTGAAATAAGTGAAACAATTATTAATAACAATAATAATAATCATTTATTTAAGCAAACTTAATTACAATAAATGAATATGAATATGAATATGAATATGAATTACCAAAGGCCCGAATCACGAATCTACAAGTTACAAATTACAAGCAGAAGTCTCTTTCTAACTCTTTTTGCTAGAAAAAGAGTTGCGCTTGTAATTTGTAACTTGTAGCTTCATGAAACGGGCCACAGGAGTCCCCACACTAGGCTACGCATGTATCGCGGGTAACATGTTAAAAATTAAACAACAGAAATTAGTTACATTCTAGTTGGCTAAGTAACATAGTTCTATAAAAGACCATGTGTTCAATTGACTACATAATTAAAATAATTATTAGCCTATATAAAAACAAACCATGTTTACTAATATTTTAATAATAAATATATATTACTGTTCACTATAATATTCACATAACGATGAAAATACTCTAGTGGGGCCCCTATTTTGTTTTGAGTAGTATAGATCTACAAAATCTAAAGTATAAGAGCTAGCTATGCAATTGAAACTTTAGACGTTTAATAAGCTTACTAGGGCTTCGGTTGGCTCGTCTTGGATGGGAGGGGCACTACTGTATCCTTTTAAAGAGAAAGTTAAAGTCGTGTCGTACCAAGATGTCAAGAACCTAGCAACCAATAGAGGACTGGCGGACACTCAACCGACAAGAGCATAGCTCTTAAGTTATGTTATGAAGAATTATAGATAGATGTTTTAACTTACCCTGCACTAAGAGTATCCAGGAATTTTCTACTCGTTTTATAGGATTGATATCATTAGAACTATCAATAGAATCATTATGTTTATTCTGATATTGGGTCATATTGTTCTAGTCTATTTACGCACTCTTTTCGCACGCCACGGGTCGGAATCTACCTTAACCTCATTCACTCTACAAGGGGTGGGTGATACTGATGCTGATGCTGAGCTTTAAAACCGCGATCTTAAGGCTAGGGTCACATGCACGCGCGTCAACGCGCGTTTGGTTAGCGGCAAAGATGAAGTAAAACATAGATCCCGTGTAGCCAACTGTCAAGCGTACCACCTTTTTCTTCTGTGTACGACAGTCTTGTAGCCAATTTTTATTGGTCAATACCCGACAATTTAACCGTACTAAATTAAGACGAATGGATAGAATAAGCGGCTAGTCTGATAAAGAATTAAGAATAAGTGTCACTTAATTTATTCTCATTTACTCTCATCGTTATTAAAGATATACGTTTTATTTTCAATTAAAAACTGTACACACTGTCTTTATTTTCATTATGCGACAAAAAAGTTAATTTCTCAGTTTACTTTCCGAAATAAGGTCAATAATCAATTGGAAATCAATCATAATTTTTGTTGAAAATACTGTGTGTCTTTTAATAGGTTATCCTTATTTACCGAGAAACCACACATCACTGACTGCAAACTTACGCACAATAATGCAGAGTGACACACACGAACAAACCTAAAAAGTGGTATACTTTTGAAATTAAGCGAAAGCGGTCATGTATAGACGACTCTTTTTCATTTGTAACAGGTGCGAAGAGTACTATTCTATTAGCCGTTTTTATACTCCCTCTATGTTTTACTACCTCTATGATTTGTTATAATCTCACACCGCGCGGCGAGCCAACCGCGCGTTGCCGCGCGTTCATGTGACCCTAGCCTAGAAGTCGCGAACTTAATCGGCTCGCGTAGATGACAGACGCACGAACTTTAAAACCGAGATCTTATGCCGGCACCACACTTCGCTATTCGCTATTCGTTATTCGGTTTATGCGCATACATTCGACGAAGTGTGGAGGGTTTATTCGACTATGTTTTCTTTATTCGCACGCATAACGCATAAGCGAGATAGCAAATATTTTAACAAATACGGCGCATCCGCATAACGAATAGCGAATAGCGAAGTGTGGTGCCGGCATTAAAGGTCGCGAACTTACTCGGCTCCAATGATTAAAGAAACTAAAGGACGGGCATAAAAATACATACAAATATATGTCGCAGTGTTAACGAAACGAAACGTCAAGCTGCAATCGACTTGGGTGTATTCGGAAACGGAGGTTGGCAGCACTGTGCGAACTGTCACATTGACAGTTGAGTTTGCGCGGGAAATGCCGTTGGCATCAGACAGGCTGTTTGGCGGTAACTCACTTTTGCTTGGAGCCTTAAACGAGACGGACTCGCTGTCAACCTCGATCCGACTTCGCCGCGTTTCACAGGCTATTCTGCATGCCTATGAATGACAATTTACGCAGTTTATGGATGTCGATGCTCGTTCCGACTAGTCCATAATTATTTACTTCTGCTTACCCAAAGTGTCCTGTTGACAAAGCGTGTTTGTAACAAACATTTTGATGAAACGCAGTTTGATCAGACTGGTGCAAGAATTCGCTATTCCTATCCGTGTCTATTTACTGACAAGGAATTTATTCACGGCGTAACACTCTCATTTTTGATTCATTAGGTAATGCATGTGGTATTTTTTATTGCAACACACAGTGTCTCGATTAGTACAAGCTAGCGGGACAAAAATATTTCTTGTATTATTTTGATTGTTTATGTATTTTGCGGGTATATTGTGATATTTTAACATAAAAACAATAGAAACGGAGACGTTACTACCATTTGGCACGTTTGGTCAACATTTATGGGAAGACTGGGGGTGATTACTCAATAAGTATTCGTGTCTACTATACATACCTTTAAGGCAGGCGTAGGTTTCAGTGAAATAAAACAAATATTTCCGGGTTCTATATTATATTTACACAATTTTTACACATTCATAATATAATAACTAAATGGAGGTACAATAATTAACTAAAACACTCAAAATTCAAATTATAGTTATTAATGTTGTTGTATTCCAACCAGGGTAGGCAGCACTTGCAGGTTTCCTTAGGTGTCCTAGCCTGGTGGAGAGGCTCGTGGATTAGCGATGAAATAAAACAGTCAGTAAGTGCGGTGAACGGAACTTTACTTACAAAGCTTACTACAAAGAGAAACCTTTTTATAACATTAAATATTAATATTAAACAGCATGAAATGCCTCTTGATGTCATTAGATTTATAAAACACATTTAGGACATTAAAAAGTACAGGCAGCCGGCTTGACAGCATAGGGAAGAGAGGGGCGACCATAGATGTCAATTTATATCGTTATAATCATTCATAGACAATAATAGAGAGTATGTGGAGCTTATACACACTCGGTTTAACACTTCCCCTTAAGCTCTACATACTACGAGATCATATATGATTAAACTCATGGCCTTACATTCATTGATAAAGTGAACTCTACATGCTTAACTCTACCCAATGGCTTCGTAAGTACATCTGCTATCATATTCTCAGATGGTAAATATTTAACAGTAGCAAAGTCATTTCTAATTAGATCTTTTACAAAGTGATACCTAAGATCAATATGCTTGCTCCTCTTGTGAGAATATTCTTTACATTCTAGGAGTTTATGTGCGCTTTGATTGTCATTATAAATTACAATTTTTACAGTTTTACTAGTAAGTTCAAACATCAAATTTTTAATAAAACATAAGTCTTTACATACATCTCCAATTGATAAGTACTCAGCTTCAGTACTTGAAAGTGCTACAGATTTCTGTTTCCTTGATTCCCAGTTTATTATATTATCACCTAGCTTTATTACAAAACCACTATAGGATTTCCGGTCTAGCAAATTATTTCCCCAATCAGCATCTGCAAAAGCAGTAATTTTTAAATCATTACCCCTATAAAAATATAGTGAATAATTTAAAGTCCCTGCTAAATATCTTAAGACGTGCTTGGCTGCTAACCAGTGACTCTTATCAAAAGCATGGCTGAACTGACTTAAATGGCTGCAAGCATAATTATGCTATACCAGGCCGAGTACATACTGAAAGGTACATCAAACTACCTAGCAACTCTCTATATCGATACAATTCATCTTCAAGAGAGGTAGAGTGTGATATATCTAGCTTACAATTCAGCATCATGGGTGTAGTTACAGGCTTACATTTTTTCATTCCGAAACGTATCAATAATCGTTTTATATAGTCACTTTGATCCAATTTTAAAATACCTTTAACTCTATTGAGAACTACATTTATTCCCAAACAATTTGTTAGATTACCTAGATTTTTAACACTAAATTGTTTCTCTAATAAATTAATTAATGAATCTGCACACGTGGGTTCTTGAGAAAATACATAAAAAATTTCTACATATAATGCAATTATTGACAATTTGTCATTTGACCTTTTTACATATACACATGGTTCACATTGATTTTGAACATATTTATTTTTAACTAATAATTTATGTATAGATTAGATTCCACATTCTACTAGCCTGTTTTAGGCTATATAGACTTTTGAGTGACAAACAAACTTTATTGGGATTTTCAGCAAAGCCCTCGGGTTGTTCCATGTAAATTAACTCATTCAATTCACTATTTAGAAAAGCATTAGCGACATCTATGTGACTTATGTCCATATCAAGATCATTTGCCAATGAAAATAATATTCTCATTGTCGAATGTCTCACAACTGGAGAAAAAGTCTCACTATAGTCCTCACCCTTTTTCTAAGAAAAACCGCGAGCTACAAGACGAGCTTTGTACTTATTTTTACCTAAAGCTTCATCTTTAACTTTAAAAACCCATTTACATTTAACTATATTTGTACTCTGTGGACGGTCTACAAGACTCCAAACTTTATTTTTAAGAAGAGCGTCATACTCATTCTGCATTGCAGATTTCCACTTATCTTTACATTCAGATGCCATTGCTTCATGATAAGAAAGGGGTTCAAATTCTTCCATAGTCATAAGAGAAAGATCAAAATTATCATACCTTTTGGGCATGTTACCCCTTGTACATCTTATTGGACGTGTCGCGTGACGCTGGGCTGGCTCGGCAAGCTCTGGCAACACTACGAGCTCGTCGGGGTCTTCACTGTCGCTGCACGACTGGAAATGACAGTCTGCCGGGCTCATAGCCCGCTCCTGCTCAGCAAGACTAGACTCTGACGCTGGTAGCTCGGCAACACGGTCACATGACAGTGGCTCTGCATTCAGGGGCTCAACTTGCATCCTGGTGGCCTCAATACCAGGGCAAGGCTCCAACACTGAAGTTTCTGAAATATCAGAATTATTTGTTAAGTCAACATTTATAAAATTATTATTATTATTAGGTTTTGCATTTCTATAACTATTCATTTCATTATTACTTATCATTTAAATTCAAATTTTTATTATTCTTATTTCCCATATTATTATTTGAATTTAATTTATTATCATAGTTATTTATCACAGTTGTTTCAATAAAATGCACAGATCTAGCTCTGGTAATCCTAGTAGGATATTTGGGATCAACTAATCTGTATCCTTTAGATTCATCACAGTAACCTACAAAAATACATTCTTTTGACTTTGCATCAAACTTATTTCGTTTACAATCCGGCAAATGGCAAAACGCCTTACATCCAAATACCCTTAAGTGGCTTAAGTCAACTTTGGACCCAGACCACAGTTCCTCAGGAGTAGCACCAGACACAGCGGCTGTAGGGGATCTATTTTTAAGATAAATTGCTGTCATCACAGCTTCACCCCAAAACCGCACGCCTAAGCCTGCATCCATCAGCATGCATCGCGCTTTCTCCACAAGGGTCCTGTTTAGCCGTTCAGAAACACCATTTTCTTGTGGGCTGTATGGTATAGTCACCTGATGAATGATCCCAAAATCAGATAAAATCTCCTTAAACCTAATACTACAATACTCTCCTCCGCCATCAGGTCTTAAACATTTAATTTTATAGCCTGTTTGCTGCTCCGCTAGATTTTTAAAATCAATAAATTTAGACATAACCTCACTTTTATTCTTTAGCAAGTAACCATATGTTTTACGTGTAAAATCATCAGTGAATGTCACTAAATAACGAGCACCACACCAGCTGCAGTCCTCCATAGGACCACATACATCAGAATGTATTAATTCTAGAGATTTATGTGCTCTTTTTGCTTCACCCTTAGGAATTTTTTTGACAGTTTGCTTCCCCTTAATACAAGCTTCACAATCTTTTAATTGACTGTCCATACCACTAAAATTCAACCCACAGGAAATATTACGAAGTTCATACATACCAGCTTTGCTTAGGTGTCCTAGCCGTCGATGCCAAGTATGCATAGGTACACCAGACACGGAATGAGCACTATGTTGCATTTCCACGGTAACCGACGACTCACCAGAGGGCTCAGACAAGATGCACTACGCTAACAAACGTTTCTATTCGATTCGTTTTTAAACCAATCGCGTCACTGGAAGATGACGTGATACGAAAAGTCACGTGGTCTACCAGTGACGCGATTGGTTTAAAAACGAATCGAATAGAAACGTTAGTTAGCGTAGTGCTTCTTGTCTGAGCCCTCTGATGAAGTGAACGAATAGAATTAGAAACACAATCCAACAAAAACACCATTCCTATTTGAAGCAGTAGCAATACATTGTTTGATACTATTATAAATGTGACACTGATTCTCAAATACAACCCTAAAACCTTTTTGGGTT
This sequence comes from Acleris literana, assembly GCA_946894065.1. Taxonomy (NCBI): domain Eukaryota; kingdom Metazoa; phylum Arthropoda; class Insecta; order Lepidoptera; family Tortricidae; genus Acleris; species Acleris literana. The sequence continues at coordinate 31,048,192 of OX335668.1, read as the reverse complement.
AATTTATTCACTGATAATAAGTTTGTGGACAAATTTGGGACATACATCACGTTATCAATAAATAATTTCACATTATTATTCATAAGAACCTCGACAGACCCAAGACCTTTGCATTGCAAAGTGTCATTGTTGGCAACTGTTACACTGTTAAACTTATCATCTAAAGATTCAAACCAATGTTCATGCTTACACATTATGGGCAGTACAGCCAGAGTCTACTACCCAGTCCTCTGAACTGTAGGCCGCGAGCGCTGTTACTGATAATGTCTGCTGCACTTTATCACTATCCAGCTTTTTCTTTTGATCATTTTTGAGTTTAAAACACTTAGATTTCAAGTGACCCGCTTTCTTGCAGTAGTGACAGGTCACTTTCTTCGACTTGCTGAAAAAAGCTGTATCAGTGCTGACACCATTGTTGTTTGTACGTCTAAATTCCTCTTGAAGGAGACGAGCTCGCACCATTTCAGTGGTTAAATTTCCGGATAAGTTAGCAGCTTTAAGACTTGACACGAGAACGTCGTATTCCTTCGGCAATCCGGACAGAAGCAGCTCTGCAACCTCATCGTCTGCGATGCTACGGCCAATATCGTCCAATTTTTGTGCCAATGTGGTAATGGCTTCAACATATTCGTTCATAGAACTGTAGTCAGCAAAGGTGGTACGATGTAGCTCTCTTAAGAGTACGACACGTCGAAACAGACCTTTGTCCTCGAAAGTTTTAGCCGATCTGAGGTGTTGGATACAATGTGATTTTACCGATAAACAGATCCACGCTAGTGCACGCTGATCGCGTCCCGCATCAGTGTCCGTCCCTTGGACACATTTCCACAAGCCTTCCATGACTAAAGCATGACGAATGCAAAATTTCCAATTTAGATAATCACCGACTCCACTGAGTTTCTCAAATGAGAATGAGGCATGAGGCGCCTGACCATTCTCGTTTGCCATCGTTCACCGCTTTTTGAATGTAAATTTTGATTTGAAATCTATCGTTGCTTGTTCTTCGCTTGCGCAATCTGGGCGTATAACCTGTTGTTGTATTCCAACCAGGCTAGGACACCTAATGAAACCTGCAAGTGCTGCCTACTTGCAGGTTTCCTTAGGTGTCCTAGCCTGGTGGAGAGGCTCGTGGATTAGCGATGAAATAAAACAGTCAGTAAGTGCGGTGAACGGAACTTTACTTACAAAGCTTACCACAAAGAGAAACCTTTTTATAACATTAAATATTAATATTAAACAGCATGAAATGCATCTTGATGTCATTAGATTTATAAAACACATTTAGGACATTAAAAAAGTACAGGCAGCCGGCTTGAGAGCAAAGGGAAGAGAGGGGCGACCATAGATGTCAATTTATATAGTTATAATCATTCATAGACAATAATAGAGAGTATGTGGAGCTTATACACACTCGGTTTAACAATTAAAACGAATATAATAAGCTCAATTATTTAGTTAAATACAATAATTAAAAAATAGATTAACATTAACGGTCATTATTAGACAATGCTTAGTTTTGGATACTCCAAAGTACCCGCTAGCGAATAACAATTTTAAATCTACAATAATTAACTTAATCACTCACAATACCAATTATATCTATAACTAATAATTAAATAAGTACAATATTTAAAAATAGATTAACTCTAATAGTCACTATCCGATAATCCTTCGTCATTACTTTCGTATCCGGAACTATCAGATATTAAATAATCCTCCTCATTCAATTCGCGAATTGGAAATGATTTGGATGGTAATGAAGGTGGGACAATCAACTGCAGAACCTCTGCCGGCAAAGCACTTAGCTTTTTTCGCGGTAACTCTGTAAATGTGTTAATAACAGGATCTGACGTAATCAGAAGCATTCTCAAAAGATCTGTATTCGTGGCAATACGGCTCCGCTTCCTTGTGTGTCGCTCACGGAATCTACGGCAATCCTTATTTCTTGCCTCCTTCTGCCTGCCTGAGCTTCTTCGGAGAGCTGCCAATGGGAAGGAGACAAGATTTTATTACTTCAGTACCGTGCACAAGAATCTTATGCACAGTAACGGGCATGGAGTACCACGAATACAATTCTAGGTATAACTTTCTTGTTTCAAAACAAAACTTTTCAAATTCTAAACAATTTATGTCATATCCCGATGACAAAGTTCTTAAAATTACATGAAATCTTTGAATAAGAGTTACGTCCAATCCTGTTATTTCACTGCTCAATTCAGCATTAGAAAAAAAATCTACGAGCTGTGTTTCCATCATTCGTGTTACCATAGCCAGGTTTTGGTTTATCTACTACGAGTCCCATACGATCTCTAAACTCTTTTTGGATGTTTTTTGAACGTTGCTTCACAATAACTTTATCGCTGTCTCCTCTAACTTGCCACTTTTTTATTTCTAAACGATAGCTAATATGAAGCCTACATTCAAAAGTGCGAATCCACGCATGTAAAGTAGATAAACCAAATCCAAAGCGTTCTTCGTTGCTAGGATAGTGCCTCGACTCATCGTTCATAGTAGATGGGGTTGCACCACAAATAAAACACCTTTGTGCTGACCGTGTATCTGTTAAAGCGTTTCACACTTTACCATCCGTCATTGTCAACAGCAATTCGTGTTTAACAGAGATTTGAGATTCATCAACTTTACAAAGTGTTGGAAGAAGCTGACTTACTTCATGTAGTATTAGAAGTTTCTTCTTTCGTTAATTCATTTGTCTCCTTGGCAAAAATGAACTTGATAGGACGACAATATAGGGTGGAAGAAGGTCTTGGATTTTGCCAGATCACTGTTTCGCCGTCCAACAGTCTCAAGGGCACAAATGAATACACGAACAGAAATTCGCCTGTAGCGTTGGTGTTCTCAAACCTCTGCTTATACATGCTATGATTAGAACTCCCATCACAACCCCATTTACTTATAAACGTTGTGAACGAGGTAAAACACTTCTTATAACTTCAGACTTAGCTTTAACTAATCGTTCAGCCGTTTTATTTAAAATCGCCTGAAGATTAACTTCAGCTTTAGTTTCAGTTACAGAAATATGCTCGTCAGAAACTGTAGAATGTTGGATACATTTGATGTCCCGCCTTCATTGCCCACTTCCTAGTCTGTTTATATGAATGGCTCGTCAATTTAGAGTCCACATAAAAACTTCATCCGAAGTTAGCTGCCTGCTATTTTCAGAACATTTACTTCTTTTTGGACTCTCACAGACTTCTTTAAATTTTTTTGCAACACTTCGATGACCTTCCTTCCGATTCGCTAATTCTGCGGCAGTAGTTAGTTCACTTGCACTTCGCGTTTTTAAGAGATCGTCTACTAAGTCTCTTCGTTTTCATTGATGAATCTTCAAATGTTTTTTTAGGTCGGCCTACAGACTGAACTCCTGATGATGTTGATGGGCACGGCTGGTTTAAAGCCACTTTTATTTCAAGTGCAGAACCCTCTAACCAATTCTTATGTTTGTTTAAAAACATTTCTTTATTACACTTCGATGAAGTCCACTTTTCATTTTCAGTTTTCTTAAAGATTCATCAGAGGCATCGATTATATTATGTTTTTCGCATAAATAATTAAAAATTGCACTAGTCCTCTCCAGGCAGGGCAACAGTTTTAAAATTATTTCAGACCTATCTTACATAGGTCTCAAGCCACAATATTGGAGTCGTATGACAAAAACACAAAAACGATCATAAGAGTACAATCCAATTATAAAGAAATTCTACAAGGAAGCATTCTGGGGCCCTTGTTGTTTCTGGTGTATGTCAACGAGATACCTCTAATAATTGACCACTTATGTGTTATGTTTGCTGATGATGCTACAATTTTCATATCTGAAAACAAACTAAACGGTTCAGACATAAGAAATGAGATATACAAAACTTTAAATATTATAATGAACTGGTTATCATCAATAAATTTGAAGGTTAATTTAGTAAAGACCAAAATTGTACAGTTCTTAAACTATAGACAAATACCACAATCCATTAATGTAATTATTAATAATGAACAAGTAGAACAAGTAAAATTTACAAACTTCTTGGGTGTAACAATAGATTGCAACCTAAACTGAAAGCCTCATATTGATAAAATAAATAAGAAAATTTCCAAATCTTGTTACGCAATATCAATTTTGACAAAAGCAACATTCGTTGAGGTAGCAAAAAAGGCTTATTATGGAATTGTATACCCTCTATATCGTATGGTGTAATATTCTGGGGTAATTCCGTAAATGTACAATCCACATTCATTCTGCAGAAGAAATGCCTACGAATTATATATAAGCTAGGAAATATGGAATCATTACGGACTGTTTTTAAAACAAACAAAATATTAACTCTGACTTGTATTTATATTCTAGAAATTTGTTTATTTGTGAAAGAAAATAATGACTGTTTTATAAAAAAAATGACCTTAAGAATAACCTAAGATCTCAATACAAAAATAATGTATCAACTAACTGTTCTTCTTCTAGCTATATACTGAAAAAAGCACTTATGTTACTGGAATTAGAATATTTAATCAATGGCCAGAATATATTAAGTCACTAAATGGAATGGAATTTAAAAGGAAAATTAAGGAATGGTTACTTATTTCTCTGTTACTTTGTAAAATTATTTAAAACTATTATATTGTACGTCCGAAATGGACCAACTGTTGGAGCTATTGTAATGCATGATATCTTATTATAATATTATGTACATAGTTTTCACAATAAATGATTATCTTATCTTATCTTAATAATAATATTAAAAAGATGTAGTGCGACATAAATTGAAACCACTGCGCTAAGTAATGCACCTAAGATACTACGTAAGCGTTCCGCCCGCGCGCGCAATCCCCTGCGGCGCCTGACCGGCCAATATAACCGCCGCGCCACCGAGCCCCGGTCAGTTCGCCTTGCGCAGTTAGCCGCTTCCAACGACTTGGAACGTCTCAACTGACCTGACGAGCGCACAGCGTCCCGACCGCCCGACACTGCTTTCGTAGCACGGAACTTGTCGTTCGGCCGTGATGTACCAACGCTTTTTATTTCGTTAGGAGGTACACTTCATGTACTTAGGGTGTAGCTGCGCGACAACGATACTTCCGTAGTACGGATTATCCGAAGCGGACTACGTTCGACGTCGCCTCCGTCCACGCTTAATGTACGTGTAGGAGTTACTTCATAAAATTATTGCTATTGCTCGTTATTTACTTTTATTACTTTAAGCTTGGCCTTTAGTTTGTTAAATAATCAGATCTGATCTCTCTGCTTCGCTATAGTTTCATTTGCTAGTTTTATTTCCTGTTTTGTTTTAAACGTAACGCCTTTTTGCTTGTTTTATATAGAACTTTGTCTTATTAAGTTACCTACGCTTATGCTTCATCTCAGCAAATACGTTTCTTCTAATATTAATGTAACCGTTTCCCTTTGGATGCCCTTTTTTTATTGTTTGCCTGTTTTTTTTTGCCTTTGCTTACCGTACTGTTTTAAAAATATCTACTGTGGTTCTACTCTTTACCCAATATACGTCTTGAACTTTTCCGTGGTGGTTTCAATTAAGTACCCGCATTACAATTTGGCGCCCAGTCGTGGAAACCAGACGGCATAACTTAAGACCTAGGAAGGTTACGGAGTCTAAAACCACGGAGGTAAACAAACCAGAGATGCCGCGCGATACTACCGAAGATCCTGGAAGTTCTGGGAGTGGTACTCCCCAGTTGTTAGGCATAACGACGGGACAACTTAGGGAGCTTCTACAAGCGGTTGACAATGGGAGGAAGAAGACATTACCCTGTGAATGCCCCGCAAGATTTAATGGCACTAGGCATTCTACAGCTGTTGAGGCGTTTTTATCCGGTGTTTCAACATTTAAGCAAGTTGAAGGATTGGATGATAAGAGCATTATACAGGGCCTGCCGTTGATCCTACAAGGTGATGCTGCGGTCTGGTGGCAAGGAGTTAAGCATGAAATAGACACGTGGAGAAGGAATTTGAGAATCGTCTACGCTACGCTTATGCGCCTCCTAAACTAGCTTACGAAATTTATCAGGAGATCATTGAAGTAAAACAAGATGAAGATACTCCGACGGAGATTTTTATACAACGAAAAAGAACACTTATAGCACAACTACCATTACCTCGTCACACAGAAATGCAGGAAATCGTTATGGTGTTTGGTCAAATACGTTTTGAAATAAGAGACAGGATAGCAAGAGAATCGGTAGCAGATTTTAAGGATTTGTCCGCGAAGGCCAGAAATATTGAACGAAGTTTAGGTGAAAAAGCAACGACAAAGGACAAGAAAGAAAACGCTCACAACACAAAGCCAAGATTGCGTTGCAATTACTGCAGAGCTCCTGGTCATACAGCTGACGTTTGTAGAAAGGCATCAAGAGCGAACGAAAGACCAGTTGAGAACTCAAAGGTTTCAAAATTAAATAACAAAAACGTTTCTGTGCATTGCAATTTAAGCAGTTATTTATTTCAAATCAATTTCAGGAAAATCTCCAATGAAGCAGTTGAAGTCGAAAACTCGCCGTTTTATCCGGGAAGTTACCAAGGCTGCTACAGCTAATCTGGGGGAAATAAGTACGACGAGGCTACAAAACGCACATAAATATGCCGAAAGTTCGGTACGACTATTAGAGGACTTTGTTAAGCTGAATAAAAAAGCCAAAGCCTTTTTATTGATGCAGCTAACACTTGTACGAAAAAATAAAATGGCTAGAAGATTTTCCCTTCAAGACAAATTGTTTGCCCTGGCTTTGATGAAGCAAAGTCCAAAAGGTTACAAACTGTTGGAGATCATTTTTGCTCTGCCTAATAAGCTGACAATATCTCGACTCTCAGAAAAAGTAGTATTTGAATGTGGAATTAATGAAAACATATTTAACCACATAAAAATGACCATAAAAAACTGGGAAGGAAGCAAAAAAATATGTTCAGTAGTGTTTGATGAAGTTTCCCTTTCACCACACCTCACATACAATGAAAGTAATGACAACATAAATGGGTTTGTGGAAATAGCTGGAGAGAGAAGGCAAAAATTTGCTGACCATGCCCTAGTATTCATGATTAGAGGCATATGTTCTTCATGGAGACAGCATTGCCTTCTATCTTTGTGAAGGAACTGTTTCTGCGCCAGAATTGGAGAAAATACTTAAAGATTTAGTAAGAAAGCTCTCTGAAACTGGCCTGAAACCATGGCCCTTGTGTGCGGTCAAGGATCCACATTCCGATCATGTTTTAAAAACATGAAGGCCGCTACAGCTTGGATGAATACCTCTGCCGAAAGAAAAAATGGTATGTTTTCCAACAATCTTGAACTTCTAATTTTACTTTACTAACTTGGGTTTAAATTATCCAAGCAAATCGTGAATATGCAATACAGAAGCTAACTAATAACATAATTTCACGAATTTAGTTCTATATTCACTAGGTGCTGTGGATATCCCTAGATCCAAATGACCTATTGCTTCCTTGTAGTATTTATTATTTATTTAAATACTTCTCTCTCTTACTCTATTCTCATGTCATCAGCATTAATTTTGAACCAAATTTATTATTATACTTTAAATATTTTTTAATTTTTCTGTAAAATTTAGGTTTTTTATAACAAATATTCGAGTATAAAAGTAAAATAACAATACTAATACGAGTGCCGGCGGGCAGGGTTCCAGCTACCGGAGGTTAGGGCTGCAGAGAAGGGAACCTCCTCACAATACGTGCCGTGTCGAGGAGTAAAGCCTTCTGTATCTGGCCCTTTATCCAGCCATCTAGCGAGAGTCTCTAGTTATTATTATTATTATTATCACGTGCTTGATGTGTCCCACTGCTGGGCAAAGGCCTCCCCCCACTTTTTCCATGTTTCCCTATTCTTTGCACTCTCTGGCCAGTCCTTCAAAAAGGAATCCAAGTCATCCCGCTATCACCGACGAGGTCTACCGCGTTAATATATCACCAAAGCGCCCCGTTGAACCAAACTTAATATATTTCAATTGTTTTTCAGGTGATACAAGTCATATTGCTGGGCATGACTTATTTTTGTTCCACGATCCACCACATTTATTAAAAGGAATCCGGAATAATTTTATGGACAAGGACTTAATATTTGAGCAGAAGAGAGCGACATGGAGTGACATACTCCGCGTTTATGAATTAGACAATAAATGCGGTCACACCAGAGCCCTGCCGAAATTGACGGCTGAGCATGTGGAGCCCAAGAAAATAAAGAAAATGAAAGTAAAATTGGCAGCCCAAGTACTGAGTGCCCGTACTGCTGCAATGCTAGATTACACTATCAGTGTTTGTAAGTATTCAATATTAAACTTAACGTAAACATCCTCTTAAAATATGCGTGATCGGGTTGTCCTCCATCGAAAAGCACAACGATGTTCGTTCCGCGTTTAGAGTCAGGAGTCAGAGTTGATTTAGCATTAATAACAAAATTCTTTTACCACGTCGAAATATAAAAATGTATTTTGCTATTTTTATTCGTGGCTCCCGAGATCTCGCCTCGTTTTTTTATCCCTGTCACAAAAAATAGCAGCTTTCAATGCCTTTATTTTAAGTTAATTGCGAAGTTGTTTTTCACCAATAAAATATATGTATATTTTTTTTATTTACTAGGTTTTTTTTTAAATAGCTAAAGTATAATTCAAATTTCAGATGAAGCTCTCGGCAGTCCTAGTGAAACCATGGCAGCGACAAGTGAACTTGTATTATTTTTCGACGAGCTCTTTGACAGCGTCCACGGTTCTCCAGGACAAACAAAGGAAAAAATAAGATGTGCTGTTAAAGCGAATTCTGCGCATCACGAATTTTGGCGAAACGCTATAAAAAAAAAAGATGAAATACGTAGATGCCAAAAGCAAGCTGGCTGCACGGACTGGCAAGCCAAGATATGTGCGCGTTCCTTCTTTAGAAGGGTGGATATACTACCTTAAATAGTTTTCAGGGACTGTCCAAATTGTTATTTACAGAGAATGGGGTAGAATACTTCTACCCTAGGTTATTAAATCAGGATCCTCTTGAAAATTTCTTTGGTCGTATTAGAGCCATGAATTATCGAAATGTAAATCCCGATGTCAATGCTTTTACATATGCCTTCAAATCGTTGGTGATATCTAATATAATAAGTCCACAATCAAAATTCTCTAATTATGAGGAAGATGACGGCGCGACGTTAATTGATATGAATTATCTTCACACACCACCTAACTAATATAAATGTAACGGCGCCGCCGTCATCTTCCACATTTAGACCGTCCCTCGTCCGCCACGAAGAAACACCATTACAAGAGGCAATAATGGAAAAAGTAAGAGTGCAGACATCGGCATACACGGCTGGTTACATATGTCGGAAATTGACAAAAAAAAAGTCAAGCATGTGCAAAAACTTTTTTAACTAAAGAAATTGGAGGGATCCATAAGTATATTCAACATAGAGAATTCAAAAGATTAAAAAAAAACAATTTGGCGTACCCAAATACAAACTTATTAAGACTGTATAGAGATGCAGCTCAATCTGTGCACACTTATTTAAATACGAATTGCCACAGGAGCGATGTTAAGAAAAATTTAAAGATCATTATAGGTAAAAGCGACATGACTTGGCTTGGCTGCAAAAACCACACCAATGAGGTGAAAAACTTGTTTAAATGTAAGTATTGTGATCCGGCTTCATTGCCACAATTGGTGCAACACCATCAATAGAATTTTGAATGGAAGAGTTGAAGAGAAACTTGTTATAAAAATGGATAATATTCAAATGTTAGCTTTTAAGAAATATAAAACGCATAGAATAAGGCAGAAAGCAACCAAAACAAATAAATAAAAGAAAATATTTTTGTTTAGTTTTATTTTCTACAATTATATAAATAAAGTAAAAGTTTTGACCCCTAACACAAAATTTATTTATCGTAAATGCATCACTAGGTCCTCTCAATATCGGCATGTGACGCTATTGAAAGCCCTACTACTGTCATCCAGCCTCCACAGACTATGTAGATTAGCAGCGCCAAAACAGGATAAATTGGAACTAAGGCAAATCGACTGTCTTATCTGTAGTATACAGGTTATTAACCTTTTGAACGCCATACGTCGAATACAAAATGTGCCACCTACACGCCAAACATGTTTGCTATGCTATGCAAATTACACCTTATGGCTACCAAACAAAGTCTCTTTTAATCTTGAACTCTTGTCGGCTGTAGCCGACGTGGCGTCAGTGGCACGACTTTTAGTTGACGGCCAGAGCCGACTGTGGCGTTAAAAAGGTTAATCTGTGGATGTAACCGCGAAACAACTACTAACGCCGATAAAAAGTGGCAACTACTAATGGAGCAGCAGAATCGCAACTTTATGGCGCTAATTGAAGCAATGAAAGTACCGTCTGCTAACAAAGACATTGAGCTGCCCCAGTTCAACCCAAAGGATAACGTCGACGCTCGTGCTTGGGTTACAACCGCGGATATGTGTATCACGGATCCAGACATGCAAGGAGCTCCGCTTATGATGGCCTTGAGCCTTGCACTGAAAGGTCAGGCCTCAGCGTGGTTGTCACAAGTATCATATCACGGAATGACCTGGACCAAATTCAAGGACTTGTTTACTGCAAGATATGAGTGTGCTGAAACTGCCGCTGCGTTCCTGATCAACCTTCATAATGGTAGACCAAAAGAAAACGAGTGTTTGGCTTCCTGCGCTGCCACGTTAATGACTTCCATCATGTCTAAATGGAGTAAACTCTCAGTGGAACAGATTGCGGTGTCCACCATCTTGGCACATATTTCTCAATTTGAACATCGCGTCCAGCTCTTGTCTTTCACACAAGATATTACCACAAGAAAACGCATGCAGAAAGAACTCAAAGCTACCTCTTTTATGAAGCGAAAATCATCTCATGCAAATGATCATTCTCACGACGCGAAGAGACCTCGCTTAGCCGGTGAACCATCGTCTGCGAAGTGTTACAATTGTGGTAAAATGGGCCACAAAGCGTTCCAATGTCGCTCACGAAAGGGATCGACAAATCAAGATTTAAGACCGAAGACCCCAGTTAGTGACGTCACACCCAAGAAGACCTTCGTGGCGCCATCTACAACCTGCTTCAACTGTGGCGTTGCGGGCCACTTTGCAAAGGAGCGGTAAGGAGAGCAGCACCAGCAGCGGGACCGGGCCGTCACAGGAGAAGCGCGTCAACGTCTGCGTTTTCAACGCGCCAGCTGGGATACTACGACATGCCGGTGAGCAGTTTCATTTTACATACGATTCTGGAGCCGAGTGCTCATTGATTAGGGAGTCTGTTGGGGTTGGTCTTGCTCGTACTTTTAGAGGAAAACGGTGCGATAATGTTGTTGTGTTAACCGGTATAGAACAAACTGCTATTTCTAGTACGGTACAAATTTTGTCACAGATCGAGATTAATGATATCTCCATGGGGAGGTTGTTTTTCATGTTTTGCCCGATCATTGTTTACGATATCATGATTGGACGTGAGGTGCTAGCTTTAGGTATAGCTGTAAATATGACATCTGACCAATTGACATTTTCTCGGTCAAAAATTGTAAATCTTTGTGACGTGACTAAACCTGGCATTAATTTTGACTCACTTGACACTGATTTACCCCCAGAATTTAAATCAGAGCTAGTAGACCCTTTAAAGACATTCGAAGCTTCTTTTACGACTGGTGTGCCCTACTACCCGTGCTGACACTGAACCTATGACTATACGACTGAAGGATCCTAACAAGACCGTGTACAGACGTCCCTTGCGTCAAATGTTATTCGACCCAGTTTGTCACCATACGCCAGTCCTATTCTCCCGGTAAATAAAAAGGATGGGAGTGAGCGAATGTGTGTCGACTATCGTGAACTCAACGATAACACAGTGCCTGATAGGTTCCCTCTCCCTCTCATTTCGGATCAAATTGCCAGATTACATGGTGCTCGCTTCTTTACCATTCTTGACATGGCTTCAGGCTTCAATCAGATTCCAATACATCCCGATGCCATCGAATGCACTTCATTTATTACCCCTGACGGCCAATACGAGTACTTGGCTATGCCATTTGGCCTACGGAATGCGCCTTCGGTCTTTCAACGTGCCGTCATAAAAGCTCTGGGTGATTTGACCAATACTTACGTCATTGTTTATATGGACGATATTCTCATTGTTGCCAACGACCCAAAAGAGGCACTTGAACGACTGAGGGTGGTTCTTAAAACTCTCACAGACAAAGGCTTCTCACTTAATTCCAAAAAGTGTTGATTTTTGAAGCAAAAACTAGAATAACTCGGATTTGAAGTGAGTCAAGGTGAAATTAGACCTAACCCAAAGCAAATTGAGGCTCTAACTGCTCTACCACCCCCAGAGACTATTACTCAGTTGCGCCAATTAATTGGTTTAGCATCCTACTTCAGGCAGTTTGTGCCTACATTTTTACAGTTGATGGCTCCTTTGTACTCTCTAAAAGCAGGTCATGCAAGCAAGCTTGCCTGGAAGCCAGAGCATGAGGAAATTAGGCGTCAGGTGGTATCAATTTTAACAAATGAACCTGTTTTGTCGATCTTTGATCCCAATCGAGAGATTGAGTTTCATACGGACGCAAGCTCGATCGGTTATGGCGGTATAATAATCCAGAAAGTCGATGGTGCGCCACATGTCGTTGCCTATTACAGCCGCCGCACGACGCCCGCAGAGTCCAAATACCACTGTTACGAGTTGGAAACTCTTGCGGTCGTCAATGCGGTCAAACATTTTTGTCATTTCCTGCACGGACGCAAATTCATCGTCGTCACCGACTGTACTCGTAGTTCACTGAAAGCAGCCCGTAAGAAGCTTGATCTTACGCCAAGAGTTCACAGATGGTGGGCTTTCTTACAAAGTTTTGACTTCGATATTATACATAGAGAGGGCAAGCGTATGGTTCATGCGGAATTTCTTTCCCGGAATCCTTTACCCCTGAAATCAGTCAAAACTTTTGACAAGGTAGAGCCAAAGCAGATTCTTCCAACTGAAATTTCTGAAAATTGGCTTCTTGCTGAGCAGCAGCGAGATAGTGACATAGTAAAGCTAGTTAGCGATCTCGTCGGCGATAATCTTAATGAGAACATCGCAAAAACCCATGAGCTGCGATCTGGTAAACTATATCGCAAAATACAACGTAATGGAAAGACACGTTGCCTTCCTGTAGTTCCTAGGTCTTTGCGATGGTCTATTGTTCATAATGTGCATGAGGGGCTGGTACATTTGGGCTGGGAGAAAACTCTTGAGAAAATGTACGACTTTTACTGGTTCGAGAACATGACCAAATTCGTAAGAAAATTCGTGAAAAATTGCGTTACGTGTAGAGTTTCCAAAACCCATTCAGGCAAAATCCAAGCAGAGTTGCACCCCATACCAATGGTACCTGTACCCTGGCACACAGTGGTAATAGATACCACTGGTAAGCTCAGCGGAAAAAGAGATGCAAAAGAGTATATCTTCGTTTCAATAGACGCTTTTACGAAATGCGTCCTTTTGCATGACACTCACCGTATCGACACTGCTAGCAGTATAGAGTCTGTCTAATGAAAGCTGAACCTGGGAAAAAGCGGCAAATTCAAAAAATCTTGATATGGTATTACCGATCAATGAAGGAATAAACGATATTGATACTTTTATTATTTTATTTATTTTGGTGGGCACAAAGGAAGAGGAAACGCGTACTATATTTTCATATATATTATTACGAGCGCTATATTTTGATGAAAAGCACTTTAGGTAAAATACGATGACAGTGACTGGAGCACATTTGGTTTTTCGAAATATATTTGACATGAAAATATAGTGATCTGCACGTGTAGCACAAGTTGTATTTTCTCGCTTGTCGCTCTGTGCGTCTCTATCGTAAAAGACTAGATAGTAAGGGAGATCCGAGCGACAAACAAGTCACGAGCAACTTGTGCTAGTCGTGCTGTTGATAGATTTCATTGATACGAGAGGTTTTCGTCTGTGTCGCACACAGCATAATAAAACAATGATGATGAGGAATATTATATTCAACCTTTTTAATAAAGTAATTAGAGGTAACATTATTCTCATTACCCTTACACCTCTATCTAACGACAATTATATCTTGGAGAAGAAGCGCCGCAAGAAACTCCAGCAGATCATTTTTTCCAATCATAAAATACAATTATTCTTAAAAGTAACATTACAAGGTAGTAAAGTAATTAATAATTATTTCTAACAACACAAACTTAGTCGTTACAAATGTACGCTCAATAACATTGAGTAAATTAAAAATAGTGACTAGGAGAACAACATGACGACGTCTCTACGTCAGGAACGATAACTAAAATAACTAACTGGAAAACAGGTTCTTGCAAGCGTGAACAGACAGGACCCCACTGACAACACCCGTTCACGAGTATGACGCTGATCTCAGCCATCGCCTCCTCAACCATGTGTTTGAAAAGAATAATTAATGAGGGCTAATAAAACAACGGAATCTTTAGCACTCCTGGTATGAAGCGACCTCATCCAGCCACGGTTTCTAACTTGGATAACTTTGATGTTAAAACTATCCGTAATAAAGTCTATGAGTTTTATGTTGTAAAAAAGCAAGTAAGTAAACGTTAATAAAGCATTAGGCACAAAACCATCTTCTGATCCAGCGTGAACAATAATAAATCGTTTTCCAGCTGAGATATTGCCAACTACACCTTGGGTGGAAGGCCCCTGCCACGACTTTTTTGTTTCGTAGTTCTGGTGAACGTAAGTCTCATCCAGGTATATTATTTTTTTACCTTCAGCACGTTTTGATGCAATAGTCCTTAGGTAGCGGTGTCGCCAAGCTGCTATGTCAAAACGCTCAATAAGTATCGAACGTTGTTCAGTATTTTGTTTAAATTCGTATCCATTTGCCATTAGTATTCGGCGTAAAGTCTCAAGGCATCCGGTAAAACCGATGCTTTCTCTCAACTCTGCCAATAAGCACCTGAGTGTAGGCACTTGTTTTTTTACAATATAAAATTCATTTATTTTATTTCGGATAGCTTGGATGTCAAAGCTATCCAAATTAGACACCGTGGCCTTGTGAGGTCGCTTTTTTCCGGGAGTACTAAAGACACCGTTGTTTAATTTTCCCTCATTACTTATTCTTTTTAAAGATGAAACACTGATATCTGTAAGAAGAAAGAAAGTGTTAAATAAACAGAACACCATTTAGAAATACATTGTGTGGTTGCGCAGTACAGCCCCATTGTACAGTCCGACAGCCCTAAAAACATTTGGGTTTAGGTGAAATGAAATTGCATCGGTGAGGTTCTAATCGCAACGGTTTAAGAACAAGGAAGACTCATATAACCCGAACATCTTTTATATCTGGCCGATCAAAAATGACATTAAATAAATAGATAAGGTACTAAAGTGTACACATATTTATGAAATCGACTGTACAGTGTACATTTGGTTCATAAACAACAAAATGCTGTTTGCTCCGCACACAGAAAATACATATCAAATAATATGTTTATGATATCTTTTAACTAAACACCTCCTTATTGTTTTATTGAAACTATGAGTGTCAGTTACATTAATCATCTGTCTATTAAATTAATTTAATAAAATTGTGAATGCTAAGAGATTCAACATGATATAGGGACAGACAATAGGTACCTACACCTATTATATAGGGAAAGACAATGATAATTTTAGTAATTACCGGTCATTGAAGATACTTCTTCCAAATATTTCGTCTGAGTCTGGCAGGCTAACTCAGTTTCCTCAACCTCTTTCAGCTGCTTTACGTTTTCCAGCACACTTTTGTCAACGTGCACGTCCAGGTTTTCTGAAACGAATTTAATTTCGTTTAATTTCTTAATCTCATCGTATAATAGACAGAAAAAGGTAAATTAAACTTAGGATTGCACATAGAGAAATAAGAAGTATCAAAATGAACATGCCGTACTAAAGCCGTACTAACCTATAAATTTGGTCACCGTAACTAAACAATTAATTTTTTGCATCAATAATGCTTTTCTTTCTTCTTGTTTTTCTTTGTACTTCTGTATAATAGTATACAGAATCTCCCGGACACCGCCTCTTATCGTCGACGGCATGATTACTCCGTATTTTTATCAATTTAGATCTCGAATTGACAAGTGTCGTCGTCCAAACGACATATTAAATAGTGTTGCCAGACTCGTCAGCCAAGAAAAATCCAGGTTCAGCTTTCATTAGACAGACTCTAACAGCCGTAAAGCACAGTGTCGCATTATTTGGTGCTCCAACTCGACTAATAGCCGATCAAGGTCGTTGCTTTGCCAGTCAGGAATTTCGTGACTTTTGTGATTCGGCTAATATTAAATTGCATCTGATCGCTACTGGAAGCTCTCGAGCCAACGGACAGGCGGAGCGAGTGATGTCAACCCTTAAAAATATGCTCACTGCTACTGAAACATCTAATAGGTCTTGACAGGATGCTCTTCCCGATGTACAGCTAGCGCTGAATTGTTCATTGAATCGCGTGACTAAATCGAGCCCATTAGAGTTGCTGATTGGAAGAGTAGGCAGACCGTTAGAGTTTATGTTAGATGACGATGTAGAACAGGACGTTGACATAGAGCAAGTGAGGACCGATGCTGTGACTTATATTGAGAGAAGCGCTGACTATGACAAGAGACGGTTTGACAGGACAAAGGCTAAGATCGTTACATTTTCGTTGGGCGATTTCGTCTTATTAAAGAATGAGGAAAGAAATCAGACGAAACTCGATCCCAAATATAAGGGGCCGTTTAAGGTTATCGAATTGTTAGAGAATGACCGGTACACTCTTAAGTCATTAAACACCAAACGGACCTATAAGTACGCACACGATCGTCTGAAAAAAATGCCTGACAATGACGTTCCTATAACTGAGAGTAGTGATGTAGAAGACGTAGAGTCCTTTGACCACAATGACAGTGACTGATTTCTTTAAGTTGAATTATATTGAGTTACTGTGTTGATTGTTCAGCTATGTTTTGTGTCATTTGCTAAGATGACATACTGGCTGTGTTGCTTGATGGAGGCATCACGTGCTTGCAGAGTCACTCGATAGAGGTGGCTAGATGTATCGTCACTCGATGGAGGTGGCAAGGGTATCGTCACTCGATAGAGGTGGCATGAGCTATTATCACTCGATGGAAGCGTTAATAGCGACACTTTACGCTTGATAGAGGCTAAAGTGATAGACGTTATGAATGATTGATGTTGAGAATGATTAAGACTTCATATTACAGTTGTGAAGTGTGTAAATACTGGTCAATAGTTTGAATTGTTGTTTACTATTATGTTATTGGTTTTATTTGGAAATAAAAGTCTTGTTTACCATGAACGTGATAGTTTGAAATAAAAGAGCCCGATTAACTCAATGTTAATCAGGATGGGCCGAGACGAGACTCCTTTGATATTGTCGTTGCCTTTCTCTCTTTTCAGGACCATCTCACAGGGACGTGTGACGAGTCAAGATGGCCGTGTCGCAGTGTTAACGAAACGAAACGTCAAGCTGCAATAGACTTGGGTGTATTCGGAAACGGAGGTTGACAGCACTGTGCGAACTGTCACATGACAGTTGAGTTTGCGCGGGAAATGCCGTTGGCATCTGACAGGCTATTTGGCGGTAACTCACTTTTGCTTGGAGCCTTAAACGAGACGGACGTGCTGTCAACCTCGATCCGACTTCGCCGCGTTTCGATCGTAATCATCTGCCCCACGTGTGATTATATTACTTTGAGCTGATTATTTGTTAATTGCTTCCTAATAAACCTACGAGTGCACATCGAGTCTTATTTCGGAGCCTCGTCATGGACGACGAACTACCTGATAACGAACGGCCACACAACTCCCCGTCATATACATATCGTTATCTCTTTCTAACTAACCTGTATTCTCGTAAGTAAAAAAGGATCACTATACTTTTGTCGGAACCCAAAAAATACCTAATGCGGCAGGGTTTTGACAGGACTGCCATTTTATGTAACACCGTTCGACAGTACTTGAGTTGTCAATGCGTCGTGTTTGTGTTCTAAATTATTAAATAAGTGGAGTTTCGTGGCGACATTACAAAATTTAAGTACACCTAAGTGTGAGGAACATTTTTGTTATAATTACGAAATACAGTGTTATAGGATGTGGAGCAAGAAAAAGTGGAAATCAACAAAGTTTAACATTGCACCGGTAAGTTTCAAGTTTTTATTGAAATATCGGTCAGTATTAACAATATTGCGTATTTTCAGTATGTAATATATTATTATTAAACAATAGACCAGGATTAATCATGCGTTATATTAAGATTGTGTTTTATTTTAGATATTTTCATACTTAATTAAATAGTACTTTTGACAGATAGGGTTGTTCGTGAATCGTGATTGAAATATCGATAAATAAGTTACGGTGCATACTTTCGTCCTATTCGTCAGTTTTTATTAAATTACTGGCTAGTACCCGGCGCCTTGCTGCCAATACTTCTTTTTGTTTTCCGTTTGGTGACCAGTGATTTAGACATATCAGTGTCAACTGCCTGTCTAAAATAATAATAATAATATCCGATCGCTACCAAACTTCAGAGGATCACTAGGGGTATCCGAAGATTGCCTGTAAACTTCATCAATATCGGTCCAGCCGTTTTGGAGTCCATAGGGGACATACATACAGATAATATATTGTTGAGGATAATTCTGTAATTTTCTTTTCAGCCACATGCCACTCAAGATAATTCTACTACATTGACTGAAAATAAGCCAGATCTTACTCCTTTACGTTTATAATGTTTTATGGACACCGAGGAAGCAGTGGCTGCGTTTGACAAGGCCGTCGAAGACAGCCCTAAGGAAGCATGGGCAAGTGCTTTTCTCAGTGGTTCCATCGGATCTTGCGATTTATTGATGTGAATGGACACTATTTTGAAAAAATATAATAAAACTAATAACTTGCTAGTTTGCTCAGTTTTTGATATTCTAAGAACTTTCAGTTTGACCCTATTATAAATTACATTGATTGAGCTACATACTACTTTACCTACTTTATTCCTTTTTAGCCATTGTCTTTTGTTTTTTTTATAGCGTTAGGTTTTTTTAGATGTGCAGTTTAAAACACTGACACACACAAAGTAGGTAGGTTAGGTTTGTGAGGTAACTTCAAATGCCCGAAGGTTAAACCGCTCAGAAGTAGGAGCCCCGCACAGCGGGACTCCGCCAACTTGTTGGATAAGGAAGGAATTTAGAAAATAAATTGGGCAGTTGCGAACTTAGACCACTTGCTTCATAAGACCAACTGCGTTTTAGACCACTTGCTACTTAGACCAACTACGTTTTAGACCGCTTGCTATATAAGACCAGGGGCCTGTTTTATAAAGCTACAAATGAATTGTATTGTTTCAGATTTGCAGTATCGCTCAGATTTTAATAAGAAACATATATATATTCAGTAATCACATCAATTCATACGCAACCCAAACAAATTAACCTTGATGCTCAAACAGGAATGGTTGGAGATGCTCTGACAGAAATGGTTCGTCGTTGTTTCAGAAGTTGAAATCCAATCAAAAAAGGGTTGCAAGCTATCTTCCAATTACTGTCTTACAATTACAAGGCTTATTCATCATTATTAAAGATAAACGTTTTATTTTTAAATAAAAACTGTAAAAACTGTCTTTAGTTTTATTACACGACAAAAAAGTTAATTTCTCAGTTTACTTTTTCGAAATAAGGCCAATTTTCAATTGGTAATCAATCACAATTATTATTGAAAATAGGCTTATCCTTTGCCTTTTAATTATGCTTAAACCTAATAATATCGATAAACGCCACATCACTGACTGCAAACTTACGCACACTAACGCAGAGTGACACACACGAACACACCTAAAAAGTGGTACGCTTTTGAAATCCAATCGAAAGCGGTCATATATAGAAGACTCTTTTTAACGAAGGGCATTTGTAACAGGTGCGAAGAGTACTATTATATTAGCCGTTTTTACACTCTCTCTATGTTTTACTACCTCTATGCTTTTAGCTTGACAGTTCACCGTATTAGAACACGAACTGTCAGGCGGCCGCCCATCCAACGCGGCCTGACAATCTGATAATCTGTGGGAGCCTTAAATGCGAAAATAGTAAATGTTCAACTAAACAGTAAAAGAGAGAGAGAGAAAGGTGTCACCATTAGTTTGTATTGAAACGTCGCTTGTGACGTTAATCCATGATCGCGTGCTTGTTTTCTTGATCGCTCCAGTTATGGCGGGAGGGATAAGGTTGTCCTTATCTATGATGTCAAATAACATGGCGTCACACAAATAAATGCCAATCTAGGCTTAAAAACAGCTTTTGTGAGAATATCTGCACATTGGTAATCTGTGACTTGACTTGACAACCTTGAGTTTTGTATTTATTGTCTGTGGTAAGTCCATTCTTCTAGTTGCCAGAGGGCCCTGCAAAGATGCACTACGCTAAACTAACGTTTCTATTCGATTCGTTTTTAAACCAATCGCGTCACTGGGAGATGACGTGATACGAAAAGTCACGTGGTCTACCAGTGACGCGATTGGTTTAAAAATGAATCGAATAGAAACGTTAGTTAGCGTAGTGCATCTTTGCAGGGCCCTCAGGCGCTTTTGTCTTTCTACTGGCGTTTCAATACCGTTAAGGTGTTTGACTAAATCACTAAGAACCACCAGTATATATAAACTAGAGACCGTAAGGATTTCTAAATCAGAAAAATAAAATTTACACGATGTAGTCCGAGGTATTCTAGCAATGGTCCTGATCGCTCTTTTTTTGGGCTACAAAGGCGGACTGCAAGTTATAAAGATAACTGTTTCCCCAGAATTTGATACTATATCTTAGTTTTGATTCGACCAGAGCATAATACACCATTTTCAATTGAGACGGCTTCACCTCTTCTCTTGGACTTCTCAACGCATAGCAAGCAGAGCTTATAGAATTTACTATAGATGTCAGTTAATTTTTCCACTTTAAACATGAGTCAATCCAGACACCAACAAATTTGACTGACTCCACTTGTTGAATGCTCACGCCATTTGTTGAGATTTACAGACAATATTTTTTTCTTGATGTGGTTTTAAAGAGTACGGCATTGGTCTTGGTGCAATTTAGTTTTTAGTTATTTGTGCTGAACCAAACCGAGCTTTCAGGGTAAAGTCGACTCTATCACTAAGTTGTTCAATATTCTCTGCCGATATGATAGCGTTAGTATCATCAGCAAATATCACAAGTTTCGTATGGTGAGCTTCTTTAGTTATGAACGATATTAGGTCATTTATAAAAATAATGAAAAATATTGGACCCAATATAGATCCTTGTGGGACTCCTCTCTCTATTTTGGCTACTCTAGATCTATGAACGGTTTCTACGGTATCTTGAACCCATTTTATTTCAACAAACTGTTTCCTGTTTTCAAGATACGACCGAAAAAGAGTAAGTATTTTCCCTCTAATCCTGTAATGTTCCATTTTTTCAAGTAAAATGCCATGGTCAACGGTATCAAAAGCGGAGCTCAGACCGAGGAACAAACCAGCTACTTTCTTTTTGTTATTGTGTTGAGAGACAATATCCCCAATCAATGTAGTTATCGCATCATTTGTGCTCCTGCTTTTTTGATAGCCGTACTGTAAAATGTAATGTAGCCGTCTAAAATGTTATTGAGATTAAGTCAAGTCAAAGTCAAAGTCAATTAAGATGTTTCATTAGTCTGTAATTCATGAGTCTTTCCAAGAGTTTAGATAGCGTTGGCAGGAGAGAGATTGGTCTGTAATTATTTGCATCCCTTTTAGACCCTTTTTTATAGACGGGCGAGACCCTAGCCATCTTAAGCTGGTCAGGGAAGGTACCAGTCTCAAAACATTCATTGAAGAAATGCACTAATGCTTCATTTACCTGGTCAACCTCCATTTCATTTTGTATCTTTATCACATAAGCTCGTAACAACAACAGTGCTTCCCCTGTGGTATCCTTCGTGCAACCAGCCTGAGTAAATTTTTCTATTCAGTGATCGGCGTTGGTGTCGGTTTTTTCCACAAATCAAAGGAACGTGTTAGCCAATCCGGAATGTAGGTACTACCATGTTCGCTAAGCATGGGGATGAGTGTTTGTGTTGGTTGTTTGTAACTGGCGAACACAAACTTAAACAGGCAAACACCCATCCACATGTTCGTGTTGGCTGTTTGGTGTTCGCTGTTTGCCATTGTTTGCCAAGCGTGTGGACGGTGCATTATGCCACAATTGGATGAAAGACAAAAAAAATCCAATTGGAAATTTAGAATAAAAATATTATTACAAGAAAAGTTGTATCTAACGTGCTATAAGTACGAGGACCTGAAAGATGCGAAAGAGAAGAAAAATAAGTACAAAACGATGCGAAGGCAAAATGTATAATTGTGCAATATGTGTCAGATAAATACTTAGATATTATAAAAAAGGCACAAAATAGTAAAGAAATGATACGCAAATTGGAAGAAATATTTGAACGTAAAGCGTTATCAATAAATTATATCTGAAAAAGAAGTTATTGACACTTAAATGTCATGGAACATTACAAGACCGTTTTTTGAAATTTGACGCCATCTTTAATGAGATGGAAGCCGCAGGCTGCAAGTTAGATGAAAGCGACAAGGTTGCTCGCTTACTACTCACATTACCTGACACATATGAAACCATCATAACGACACTAGAGACTATGAGCGTTGAAAAAGAATTGACAGAAGATTTTGTAAAAGCCCGTTTATTTTTTAGACGCAGGACTTAAAAATAACGGGAAAGCTCAATCATCACAACCAGAAGTGACATTTTTAGCCTGTTTTAAGAGCGGCAAACGAGGGCACAGAGCAACTGAATGCTTTAGCAACAATTTTAAACGGCAAAGAGGTCAAGCTTCTCACCGAGACTCATATACTCGTAGATGACTGAGCAATTATAGAGGAAGGTCGTATAGAGGTGCATCTAGAAGCAAATATAAAGATCAAAGCCCACACCTTTCAAATAATAAAGTATCATTCATAACAATGGCCACAATTGAAAATACAGATAACTTTATATTGGATTCAGGAGCAACTAATCATATGCTAAAAACAGAATGTGAAAAATACGTAACTGAAATGAAAGAACAGGCAACACCAATAAAAAATCAAATTGCCAATGTAGAATCTATGATTGCACGAAGAAAAAGAATTTTAAACACCAATTACCAAAATTTAGAAATTGAAATAGAAGTGCTATGGTTGAAGGATTAAAACACAATTTATTATAGATTAACAAATTAACTGAAAAAGGCTTCAACATTGCGTTCAACAACAGAAATGTACAGAAAGGCAACATTTATATAAATGGAGACAAATATAACAACATATACACATTAAAACTTGATGATAGATGATATTAAAGAAGATTGTTACATAAGCGCAAAAGAATCAGATGACATAATGGCACAAGAGACTTGGTCAGATAAATTATAATGACTTGAAAATTTTAAACTTACCAGTACCCAACAAGGTCTGTGTTACCTGCATCGAAGGTAAAAAGATAAAAGATAAAAAGATAAGATAAAAGAAATTTATTCAGTAAGTAGGCCGCACGGGCACTTTTACACGTCAAGAATCTACCAGCGCTTCCCAAGAGAAAACCACTGCTGAGAAGAAACGCCGCAAGAAACTCAGCAGTCAGTCATTTTTTTAAACATATTTCTTATTACAATGGTACTACTTAGCCTAGCATTATATAAAGCTATAAATATTAAATTAAATATAGTATCAAATACGATGCGTAGTTCAGCAGGAAAACATGCCAATTAAGAATCTTACGGGAGAGATAGAGAGAAAAAAAAATCACATACTTATGTGTATATAAGATGGTGCGAGACGACCACATAAAAGTTTCGATATGTTTTCCTACATCAACGGTGTCCCCTAGACAAGATAAAGATTTTGCATTTGAATAAATTATTATTGACTAAGTTTCGGGTTTAGGCCATGCATTTTTGTCTGTTAGATAGTCCTCGATCCTATAATACGCTTTAGACATTAACGACCTTTTCAAGTAATTTTTAAGTGCTGGAAAGGGTAACTTTAAAACTTCGTCAGGTAATTTATTATAGAAATGAATGCATTGACCAACAAATGATTTATATACTTTACGGACGCGGAATTTTGTATATAAGAATTTTTGGTGAAATAATCTAAATTTCTAATAACGTAAATAATATTCTCATAAATAAATTGAGACGCTACAGTCAAGATATTAATTTCTTTAAAAAGTTCTCTTAATGAGTCACGGGAATTTAAATTGTAAATAGAACGAATGGCTCTTTTTTGTAACACAAATATAGTTTGTGTGTCAGCTGCCTTACCCCAAACCAGAATACCGTACGACATGACACTATGGAAATAACTATAATAGACTAAGCGAGCTGTCTCAACATTGGTTAGTTGTCTAATTTTCCTAACGGCGTAAGCTGCCGAAGTTAGTTTACCTGCCAGTACAGCTATATGGGGACTCCATTGCAAATATTTATCTAATGTTATGCCTAAGAAAATTGCCTTATCTACCATTTGCAAACACTCGTCATTTAGAAAAATACTAGAATGTACCGGTTTAACATTAGGCAAAGCGAACCTAACACATTTCGTTTTCTTAGCATTTAGTAGCAAATTGTTGCTAGTAAACCAATTAAGTACTTTAACTAGTGTGGTGTTAATCCTACTGTAGTCTACGGATTTTCTATCTACCTGAAAATTAGTGAAGTATCATCAGCAAAAAGTACAATATCACAAAGTTTATCTACTGTTGGTGGCAAGTCATTTATGTAAACCAAAAATAAAAAAGGACCTAAAATAGAGCCTTGAGGCACACCTATTTTCACTGTAGCTCCAACAGATTGCGTTTTGTTTACAACAACTGTTTGAGTTCTATCACTTAGATAAGAAGACATAAGGCTTAAAGCTTTATTGGACAATCCATAATGTTCTAATTTTAAAATAAGGGTCGTATGATCCACGCAATCAAAAGCTTTAGAAAGATCACAAAATATTCCTACTGCATCGCAAGATTTCTCCCAACTGTTATATATATGTTTAATGAGTACAGATGCCGCATCAATTGTTGATCGACCTCTGGTAAAGCCAAACTGGTTATTGTTAAGTAGTTTATTTCTGTTAAAGTGACCTAACATATCCTTCAGCATTACTTTCTCAAAGACTTTACTTAAAACTGGTAGTATGGAAATGGGACGGAAGTTCGTTATATCACTTATCTCGCCCGATTTAAAAAGAGGTATTACTTTACTATATTTCATGAGATCTGGAAAGACCCCCTCTGATATGCAATTATTGTAGATTAATGCTAGATGGGGTGCAATTACATCTATGATATGAAAGAGTACCTTAACTGATGTGCCCCACAAATCTTCAGTCTTTTTTAAACTAAGTGATTTAAATATCTTGACTATTGAATCTGAATTTATAGGGCTGAAATCAAAGTTTATATTACATTTACTGACATTAGTGCTAAGTAATGATTGAGCTTCAACCGCGGATGATTTAAGACATTTCGTAGTATTAATGGCTATGTTAGAAAAATAATCTTCGAATGCTAAGGCAACGTCTTTATTTGACGTGATTTGTTGGTCACCTGTGTTCAGAGTGACTTGATTATCACGAGTTTTTGATTTTCCCGTTTCTCTATTTATAATATTCCATACAGTTTTTACCTTGTTGTCAGATGATTTAAGTTTGAGACTAAGAAAATTTGCCTTGGCAGTTAAACAAACTTTCTTAAAGGTCCTTAAATAATTCTTAACATAATTTAGGAAGTCAGCATTCTTATTGTCCTCCCTCTCTCTATATAGGTCATAAAGCCTATTTCTACTTTTATGAATGCCTGCAGTAGCCCATTCACTAAATTTTGTTTTCGACCTAGAAATAGTTTTCATTTTAAAATTGTTGTTAATTTGATGTAGAATTACGCCGAAGAAGTCTTTATACAAACTATTACACTCATTCTGTAAAAATGGTAACACTGAAAGATTACTCTGAACTTTATTTTTGAATAATTCCAAACGATTACTAGTTATAGGTCGGTATGTTATTGTGTCAGGTTTTTGATAAAAATCATAGATGAAAGATGCCTTCTGACCACTATGGTGAGAATTAAAACAATTAAATATTTCTTTATCCAAACATTCGCAACTACAAAAAATATTATCTAAGCAGGTTGCACTACTAACACCTATCAGTGTGGGTTCTAAGAACAGATTACCTAAATTAAAAGATTTAAATAAACTAAGTAACCTAGTGGTATTATTTGACGTTTCGAGTAAGTTAATATTAAAATCTCCACAAACTATAACATGCTTCTGGGTATTACATGCTAATTTTAACACATGTTCCATAGTAGATTCAAATGTGCAAAAATCAGCCAGCGGTGGTCTGTAAACACATATTATTATATAACTTTCTAGTTCTGCGCAAGAAATTTCTACAATCCTTTCTATCGATAGCTTTACAATATCCTTTCTTTCTTTGGATTTAAGAGTACTTTTTACAATTATTAAAGAGCCACCATGAATGGCACTTTTTCTGGCAAAATAACTAACTAATTTAAAATTTTAAAAATCTAACATTAATTGCTCTTGTCTAAGCCAATGTTCAGTAATGCACATAATTTGTACATTTTCATTATCTAAGAACAACCCTATTTCTAGTTCTTTGCTGGAAAAACCTTGAATATTTTGGTGAATTAAATTTATATTCAAGGGTTTTTCCGCTGTCCTATAATTTAGTTTAAATCATGAGGCAAGGCATTATTGCCAATAATGGCTTGTTGGGGTTGGGTACTACTGTATGTATTTGGTTCTATATTAAAAGCTAATAGGTCAACCAAGGTCAAAATATATTTCCTGGGCAAATGAATTTTTCCTGATGTTAGATCAAGTCGTTTTATAAATTAGTTTAAGTCAAAGAAATTATATTTATTATTACAGCTTATAGCATTATATATTAAAGAATTATAGTGTGCTATTCTATTATTATAACTAAATGGCATACTTTGTGAGTATGGTAGCGCACATAGTATAATTTTACCTATGCCCCTACCTTCAATAGTGTTTAGTGTTGATATTAATTTATCTACGCCGGACTTGTCCACACTAAGACTATTTCCTACCAAAATTACTAAAGTGGTGGTCCTGTCAAAACTTCCTTTTAAAAGTAAATCACTTAATTGCATAAGAGTTGCATTATGGTAACAGTACCTAATTAGTAACATTTTGTTTTAATTTGTTATTTAACAATAAACCTAGTCCAGATCCAAGCTGGTCGGAATAAACAATAGTTTTATACCTACTTATTATTTCTCTATGGGACTCCTTAGAAGTATCAAAAGCCATATCTGGGTGAATCACAGCAGTTGGTGAAGTTCCTAATCTATCACAATTACCATAACCACTGTTCATTAAAGAGTTAAAGCGCTCTTCATTCAATCTACTTTCTTCCACCAATTGAGTGAAAGCCAGGATATGCTCCTTGACTTCCTTCTGAGCGGTTAAATACTTTAAAGAAGTAACTTCAAGCTGGTCCTTTAACTTATTTATCTCAGCATCCAGTTTCTGGATATTTAAATCATATGTTATCCTACTGGAATCTAACTTTTCATTGCAATGCCGCACCCTATCTTTCATTATTGATAATTCTAATTTCACTGTAGAATCGTTTTTTATACATTTTTGGCTCTTAATTAATTTCTGTGTACGCCTAATATAATTATTAATTTTAACATATTTCCTCAATTTATTATTGCTGTTAAAAAATATTAATTTCTTACTATCCTTATCGTTATTACCTACGAGCTCTTGGTATAGGTTCTGTGTTGTTAAACTATCATAACACTGACGTTCTTTCCTTAGATAATTTAATTCTTCATTTGCTGCGCCAAGTTCTTCCTCCAGGTTTGTGATGCGCTTTAATGCCACTTCTTGGGTGGACGCGCTCTGGTAAAAGTACAAGAAGAAGTTTTTATTCACAGAAGAATAATAGTAAACAAATCGGAGATCTAATACATTCAGACCTATGTGGACCAATAGATCCAATAGGAATATATGGCCATAAATATTTTCAGGTATTCATTCATGACTAGGTACTCACACTATCTTGTAATAAGACTATTGAAGACAAAAAATGAAGCGGAAAACAATATAATAAATTTCATTAAATTTATAAAAACCCAATTGGACTTAAAACCAAACGAATTAGAGTAGATAACGGAGGAGAGTTTAGTTCTAACGAATTTAAATTTAAATGCAACAATAAAGGAATTCAACTCGAATATACGGCGCTGTACACACCCCAACAGAACGGAACGGCAGAAAGGATGAAAAGAAATATCCTAAACAAGGTACGCACTAAACTAGCGGAAACAAAATTGCCTAAATACCTGTGGAGTGAAGCAGTCACAACATCGGCTTACGAAATAAATAGAAGTCCAACCTCAGCATTAAGTGGGGATACACCAGCAAATATATGGTTTGGTAATAACAATTTAACAAAACTACGAGTTTTCGGCAGCCAAGCTTGGGCTGTAATATTACCCAAACCAGCAAAGATAGAGCCAAGAGCTAAGAAATGTATAATGGTTGGATATAGTGGCTTGGGTTACAGACTGTATGATCCCAAAGAAGATAAAGTAATAATATCAACAGACGTCAAATTCAATGAACATGAAACCACCTTCAAAGTGGATAAGACGGAAGGTAATCAGGATAAGTTTGTACCTTACATGAATTATGAAGAAGATAAAATTGAAATAATCAATGACAAAAGAACGGTTAATGATAAAGATACAGATGATGATGAGATAGATGGAAATATTGAAATTGACATACATAATGAAACATTGGCATGATAGTGATAGTGAAGAAGAATATAGTAATAGTGGAAATGATACTGCAGCTGATATAGAAAATTAATCCTTTCACAGCATGAATGAACCTGTTATTCATGGAGCAACAAGATCAGGAAGAGAAATAAATAAACCAACTCATTTAAATGATTATGATATATATATGGAATATTGCCTGGCGAGTTTCGAAGATCCAGTAAGTTTTAAGGAAGCAATGAAAGATAAATGATGGCAAGAAGCAATTGGAAAAGAAATTAATTCGTTAAAAAAGTTACATACTTGGGAAGAAGTAGAGGCTAAAGGCAAAAAAACGATAGATACAAAATGGGTCTTTAGAACCCAAGAAAGTGGACTCAAGAAAGCTAGATTAGTAGCAAAAGGATTCCAGCAGAAAGAGAGTTATTTTGGAAATAATTACTCACCAGTAGCGAGAATGAATACCTACAATTAGAATGTTTTTAGTACATACAGTACAAAATGATTATAAAATATGTCAGATGGACATACCAACAGCTTTTCTAAATGTAGTGTTGGAAAACGAAGTATACATAAAAGCACCAGAAGGTGTGAACGTCAGTAAGAAAAGGTACTAAAGTTAAAGAGAAGTTTGTATGGATTAAAGGAAAGCCCAAAATGCTGGAACGAAAGACAGAACAATTTCATAACAAAGGAAATAGGACTAAAACGATCCCACCATGATTTTTGCCTGTACTACAACTGTAAAGTTTGGATGTTAGTGTTTGTCGACGACATATTTATTACAGGAGAAGAGGTAGAAATAAAAAAGGTGAAGCTCCAGTTATTTAAAGAATTTCAGGCAAAGGATTTGGGATCAATCAATAAATTTCTTGGAATAGAAATAAAAAGATCAGATGAACGAATGAAGATCAGTCAAACAAAACATATTTAAAGGTTATTAGAAAAATTCAATATGAAAGAATGCAATGGGGTTAAAACACCAATGGAGAAAGATTTACAGGGTAAAAGAACAAGAGATGACAAAATGTAATAGATGTCCCCTACCGGGAGATAATAGGGAGTCTCATGTTTTTGGCAACAGCAACCAGACCAGATATTAGTTAAATGCAGTGTCATTCTTAAGTCAATTCTTAGAAAAACCAGATACACAATGTTGGAAACAAGCGAAAAGAATTTTACGATATTTAAAGGAAACTATTCGCTTCCGGCCTGAACTATAAGAAAGATCAAAACAAAATGAACAAAATTGAAGCATGCTCAGATTCCGACTGGGCAGGCCAGAAGATAGACAGAAAAAGCACGAGTGGAAGTGTAATCACATACAACGGTAATGTTATCGGATGGCATTCAAGAAAACAGCACTGTGTTTCCTTGTCAACGGCAGGAGCCGAATACGTCGCGTTGGCCAGCACATGTTCAGAGGTATTAAACATAATAGGATTAGCCAAGGCTTTGGGTAAGAGTTTAACCCCTACCATTTATTTATGTAGATAACATGGGAGCCATCGCCATGTCAAACAGCTTCGAGAACAGCAAACGTGCGAAGCACATTGATATAAAATATCACTTTACCAAAGATTTAGTCAGAAATAAAACAGTAAGTGTTTATCATATAGATTCGTATAATAATGCTGCCCATATGTTTACGTAGGTACTGTGTGCAGTTAAATTTATTCATAACAGATACCTGTTAAATGTTTATTAACCTAATATTTTTAGTCTTCCAGTCTCTATGATATTTAAGTGTGTCATCGTTACTTTCAATATTTTTTAGATTACTTGTTATTTTTAAAATGCGATTTTAAATGTTTAGTTTTACCACATTTATACTCGAGGAGGAGTGTTAAGATATTATTTTTACATACATTCCTTTGTATGTTAACCTGTTTGGTTTATCTGCACATCACCTCATCAGTCTATGATTGTTTATTATTCTTGTCACTATATTTGAACAATACAGAAGTCGTGTCACGTTGCTAATCCTAGTTTTATTATAAATACTACCTAAATATAAAAATCGATAGCTGGAAAAGTCTTTAAAATTTAACATTCCAATTTTATTGACGTTCGATTTTTGCCATGAAAATTCCGCCCTCTGAAGCCCGTTTCACCTAGCTACAAGTTACAAATTACAAGCGGAACTCTCTTTCTAGCAAAAGGAGTTAGAAAGAGACTTCCGGTTGTAATTTGTAACTTGTAGCTTCGTGAAACGGGCCTCTGGTAATCAGTCTAGTTTGAGCCAAAGGTCGCTCCTAGTGTGGCTACATTTTTCGACGAAGTACCTATTGCGTGGCATAATCAATCAGATTCGGGCAATAATTTAGTTAGGGTCTTTAAGTAAATTTGGATTTTTATGAAAAGTAAATTTTTGGTTTTATGTATCCAGGCAACACAGTCCTGTTTCGGCAGCCATTACTAATTGTTCATCCGCTGTATGCATGAGTCCGCTTCCCGGAATACAGACTAGCGAAAGAGTTTTATTTTTACGGACTATTTAGAGCACATATTTGACTATTGAGCACCGCAGACTTTGTGTAGTGAAACTGATGTGTTTTATTTTAATACTTTTGTGAGAAAAGCCTGCATAAGTGCTCGAAATAAGTAAAATCGTGGCCAATGTCAGCAGGCGTGTCAGATCAGGTATTTGGTTTCTTTATTATTTCCAAGTTGAATTGCTCGTTATGAATTATACTCGTGTATAATATTATCATATATATCTTTTGTTCCATGTTACTCGTGTTTAAAGCGGATGAAAGGGCAAGGGAATCAAGGTAAAGATAGTATCAGTGTGACGTTGCAACTGTTTTCGTAGAAGCCTCGCACCGGTCGGCTTTGTGTCCGGTGTTCGTCGTAGCAAGCACGTCATTAACGTCGAAATGTTAGAGCTTTCACGATAATATACTTTCTATTGTACTGTGGCAGATATTTTTGAACTAAATTATACACAAATTACCCTGGCTAAACTGAGAAATGCCATATGAGGGCATTACAAGTAACATTTGTTGCGTTCTTGCTGTTCAGCTGTTCGTGAATAGTTTTATTCTAACCTGCTAGAAACTTCCGAAACAGTTTTTTCTTGATAATTTACAAAATGTTTTATTTTTATTGTGGTTTTGGGAAATCAAGCCACTTATCAGTTTTCAAATGAAAAGTTGTCACATTGAGTTCATTTCTATCCAGTTTATTGCGATACCTTATAGCTTTAATAGAAGAGTGTTTTTCGTTTTATTTAGGATAGTTAACCTAATAGCAGAGATCACTCTGTTATTATTTATATTATTTGTATGTCTCTTTAAATTCAGTAGGGTTTCGTTTCATCAACACCATCTTGATACTTGGAAATCTACTACCGTGCGTTTTTCGAGGGCCTTCTTGCCACGCACCTTATCTAAGTGGAATCAGCTTTCGGTGTCTCTATTTCCAAACCAATACGACTTGGGGGCCTTCAAAAAACACGCCTACTCTTTTCTCAAAGGCCTGCGATTCCTCTGATGTTGCGGGTGTTTATAGGTCGTGATGATCACTTACCATCAGGTGGCTCACTTGCTCGTCTGCCTCCTTTTTCACATAAAAATAAATAAATAAAAGGCATGATTCGCACCAAAGTTCTTGGATATGTCTTTTTAGTATGTGAAAAGCGTCCTAAATAAATGAAATAAAATCAGATTTTGTGTTTAACTAACTAGCTAACTTGTCATAAACAAACATACCCTGAGGCCCTACTTTGAAAATAGAAGTCAAAGTTACATTAGCTCCATCTCTGCCACTCATCATTCGACACTAGGTCGAGAGAAGGTGATGGAGCTGACGTAACTTCGTACGATGATTTTCAAAGTAGGGCCTCTGAACTTGTGATTTGGTGCCCTGGTAGCTGTCAATGGCAAATCTATCACTTTTTTCAATATGTCACAAATAAAACTGTTTTTATATTTTATTACATGATGTATTTTTTTTCATTTACTTAGGATGCTAATTACGTACCAACTAAAACATATCCAAGCATTTTGGGACAAATCAACCCTACCTAATAATTGTTCTTGAGTTTTTGTAAAGATATTTTTTCTCTAAATTGTGTTTAATTTGATAAAAAAAAACAAGCATGAATTACTCCGTGCAATTGTTTTAAATCATGCGTTGTCACTTATCATGGCAGAAGAACTACAGTGTTCATTAATGTGGATTTATATGTGATGGAGCAATATGAGCATAGTGGCCTCATTTTTATTCATTAATTCCATGTGTGTTTTAACAAATGTTAGTTTAGAAGTTTTAACAGATGTGTTTTCAATTATAGTATGTTTCAGATGTACTTCATTATAGTGATACCTAGAAAAGATTTATTTTAGTATTTTTTTATAAATTGCTTTTGCGAAAGTGCAGTTCTTCATTTATATGCTGAACATGTTTTTATGTAAGCGCATTTGCAGTAGGGTAAACCCTCCTAATATCGTCCCTGTCCTAATATCAGCCGTGACGAAGAAATCATGCCGTAAATTAAGAAATCAAATAATGTTATGATATTATTGCACCTAAATAGACCTTTTGTATAATAGAGAATACCAACATGGTAGCGATCTGTGTTATAGTTAATACAGTCAGCCGTAGAACGTGGAGGTGTATGAGCAGATTCCTTACCAGCAGTAATTTCACCACTGATCAACTAAGAACAACATTTTGGGCAAACAATTTTACTGTATTATTTTGATTTAACCTCGTAAGGCCCACGTCAAATTTCGTTAGTTCGAAAAAGAATCTTGTGTTGGTCAACTACTTGAATTACTTTAAGAAAAAGGGGCAGAGGTGAAAATCCCATCCGGAGACCTAGATATGGAGGGCCCAGGTATTGCCGGGCTCGCACCGGCTTAAAACACCAATGCCCCTATTACCAACTAGAAATTAGACTCCCGCAGATACTACCCCAGCCAGTGCTGAAAGGGTGGAGGAGAAAGTCCTTCCTCTGTTTACTTATCCGGGGCGTTTTTCCAAAAAGGAGTGATAGGAATGGGGGTTGGGATGGGGGGGAGACTTATAGCTATGTGAGTCGCGGAGTGGGAATCCTGACGCATGCATGCTTACAGACTACGGGCTTCCTTTCTTTTGCCCGACAATGGAAGGGTTGGGTTGGAGATCTTTTTTGGACCGCTTGTGTGGCTGTGGATACCATCTTTATGGGTGTGGGGCTTTATCTTTACCCTTTTTTTAAGGCTTTCTCTTTTGCCTGGAGATACTATTTTTTGCGAGTGTCTCCTTGCGCTGCCCTCTTTTGTGACCTCTTCGATTGCAACTTAGCCTATACATCTGCTATAATTAAAAGGGGGGCGGGTGTCAGTTTGACGAGGGACTAGTGAGTCGCGCGCGGAGCCTTACCCCAGCCTGTGCTGAAGGGCCGGGAGAGAAAATCATTCTCCCGTTTAGGAGGCCGCAGGATTCCCCATCCCCCGTCCTACCGACACCCGTTAGGTGTTCGGGAGGTGCGTGCGTCAGGAGATTGCTTATAATACAGGGTGGTACTCGATGAACTGTACATATTGAAAGGGATGAAATTTTAGGTTAATTTATAGGTAAAACAATTTTTTTTTTTTAATTTAGCCACTGGTTTGTTTTTACAGATTGTCAAACTTTTTAATAAAGTTTGGGTAGTACACTTACTTGTGACGGTGTAACTTTTGATCTAATAGCCCAAAAAAGATAAAACAAAATGCATAGTATTGACATTAGTTAGGTTTATAATAACTGATAACAATATTAGACCAATTAAAAAAATAACTAAGTAACTACTTTTTTTGTGGAAAATTACTGCAAAAATATCATTTTGTTTTCATAAAAACACGATTATCTCAAAATTATGCACATATTTTACATTTTTTTTTAACGTTTTTATATCTAAAATTAAACGAGGAATAATAATAAGCAAAGAAAAAATAGTGAAATAACTACAAAATTTTGAGAAAACCGTGTTTTTATGGAAACAAAATGGCTTTTTGCTGTAATTTATTAAAAAAATAAAGAAAAAAAAGTGGCTAAAATTTTTTCTTACTTTTTTTACCGATAAATTAACCTAAAATGTCATCCCTTTCAATGTGTACAGTTTATCGAGTACCACCCTGTATAGTCTCTACTCTAACCTTAAGTGTATGTTAAACACTTAATGTTAGAGTTAGCTCTGGGTTTAACATATAGAGGTCATTAAGTTAAAACAAAGAAAGAGAAAATTTTCAACAGACATGCTTAGGGATGGGGGGTTAGGGGTTTGGAAGATTTTATACTTTTTATACTATTGCATCATCCTACAAGATTAGGGCTGCGTTGGGATTGGTTTTTGTTTTGGGTTTGGGATGAGGGAGAAGAAAATTGGGTTTTCTTGGAGGGGGAAAAATAAATTAGGGCGTTGGGCCTTACGAGGTTATAGTAATGCGTGTTTCTTGTATTAGATATACAGGGTTATTTGTCAAATACTAATAACCTCTCAGGGTTAAATCATTAACATCATAAACAACAACTTTTGTTCGAAGACTTTTTACAAAACGTAATAGATTTTCCAAAATAATACTTTCAAGTTTTTATTGTACTATCTGACACTTTTTAGATCTGTAATTTGTAGTACCTAAGTAATAATTTTGCGCTCGCTTCATTCATTCACTCACTCCAAGGCCCCATTTCTTGTTATTGATGATTGTAACTTGTTTCCATTTCCCACTTGTTAAACAAAATCATTGCTTACATTTTAGTACTTTGTCGCTTTAACTCCTGTGACAATTTTGTGTGGCAGTTCAAACAAGACATTAAGGGCCGAGCTCACCAACCAATTAAACAGACGGTTAAGTGTTAATCAGCTGTTAGTCAATACATTTATCATCCGTTAAACCTCTAATTGTCCGTTTAATTATTGGTGAACTCTGCCCTTAAGCGCCTAAGTGCTAGAATGTTATCGTTATGACTTCGACCGTACACTGAATCCACAATCCCTTCATACTTTACCAGGCTTAGGACTGGCTTAATTCAAAATAAACTAAGAACCATACTACATCATTGCATCATTGGTGCTCGCTGCTGGATTTTCGTCAAAGAACTCCAGTATGTTTTCCTGTTCACGTTCCTGTGCGCCGCGGTGGACGACCACGATCGTTGGATCTAGGTTGGAATTGCCCGTGATCTCGTAATCGCTGAGTGGCGGCTCCAGCATTAGCCGTTTGCGTTGCGTGTTCGCGTATTTGCTTTATTTGGCCAAAAACGACTATGTGTGGAGGATTCACTCGTCTATCTTTGCTATATTTGCACGAATAACCAAAACACGCAAATACGCAAACATGCGTATCCACCCGCTTGTCCGCTTATGGGCACACATCAAAGGACGCAAATATGGCGAATATTTCCGTTCACCGTCCACACATGGCCCGCTCAGTTCCAACCTAGCAAATTCAAATTCAATTTTGAACTGCAAACATATTCGCGTATTTGATATATTTTCTGTTGGCGTCCCAAGCAATGATATAATATAAAACGAGGTAGATATGTTACCTATACGGTATTCCGCGTGTAAAAATGGCCCGGCTTACGCACACATAATCAGTAAATATTGCAATTACACAATAATTCATAAATGACAAGTGAAAGCAGGATGGTATGCTAATTTCCGGGAATGAAACAAAACAAGTGTATGTTGCGCTGCAGACTAGTTTACGGTTCCGTTGACGGCGCAAGACTAAGTAAAGGTGTACCAATTGGCTTGGTTTTAGGGTGCCACTATCGAAGTGCGTATAACATATCTAACTCTTTTTACTATATTATATCATTGATCCCAAGTGTGAATGTCGTGTTTGTGATATTTGGACTTAATACGAATATTTGGACAAACACAGCGAATTCGCTACGCGAACACGCAACGCCAAGTGAAGTGCCAGCATAACATTTTCCTATGGCTCGGTGTACGTACTTACATCAGGCAGGCGTCCGATATGTTGTCATCACACCTAGCAAGCAATTCGCACCATTTCCGTGTACTCAACATTCGAATACTGATACGCCTTCGTGAACTAACTACCCACATTATCGGAAATCGAGACACGCGGTGCGCACCGGCGCCGGCGATTCAAAGTGAACGTCTGCGCAGATAATTAGGTCAAGGTCGTCTTGTCTCCCTACCCCTTTCCCCGCCCGCCACTGTGTTTCGCGCTGCATTTGTTTGTCTAGCGGTATTCTTTGGTTACCGTAGAGTTACTAATATTTAGAGCGATCAGTTTAATTTTCTTTTTTTTATATGATAGAAAAATATGATGAATTATTAAAAGTCATAGAACAAAAATTGTTGTTTATCATGTGAGAGGTTATTACTATTTTACAAATAACCCTGTATAATGAATTAAAGAATCCCCTGACACTGATTTTAATACATTTTTCATTCTTTACGGTAATTTTAACGAGCCGGAGTTAAGGTTCTGTTTAAATGATCTGTTCAATAATACGCAATTGTTTGTAATAACAAACCCTTAAACGGGTAGGGCCGTTTTCATAATGATAAAACTAAACTTAATGTCACAGGCTTTTTTGCTTTTTTCTTATCCTCTTATCCTCAATGGCGATATGCAACAGAACCCAGCCTAGGGTATTAATGTTGATGGTGTGGCAGAAATTACAATG
The DNA here is from genome assembly GCA_946894065.1 of Acleris literana. Classification (NCBI taxonomy): domain Eukaryota; kingdom Metazoa; phylum Arthropoda; class Insecta; order Lepidoptera; family Tortricidae; genus Acleris; species Acleris literana. The sequence goes on along the minus strand of OX335668.1, from coordinate 31,010,664 downwards.
TGATTGCAAAAGCCAGCCTTTTTCATTTAGTGTTATATACCCTATTGTTTGAAGCTGTTTTATTATTTCTTTCTTAGTTGTTTCATCCACTAGTATAGTTGGTATATTATTGCAATTGTTTTAGATATTACGTATTTGCATGCCTAGCAACCTAAATGGTGGCGCTTGACTGTTAGTTACTAGCTACTTTTAATGTGTTAAAATTACGTGTATTATGATAATTTGATATTATACATTAATAAAGATTTATATAGTTAAAGTCAATAGAATTTCGCTATTAATGAAAAATGTAAACACCTAATATAACAGATTCAGATTTTATGAGTATTTGAAAACAGAAAACGGCTTATAGGGCCGATATAAGGGCGGTTTACCCTACCATAATTTATTTAGTAACCATTGGCACAGACAGCAGATATTATCGTTAAGTGAAATACAAAGTTAGCTAATAGCTATTAAGTAAACTACTGTAGTTGTGCACCATTGAAATTTTTTGTAGGAGTAATTTTGTTTGCTTTGTTAAATGAGTGATTCCCATCTTCCAACCTAGCCAATCCGACTCAGGTTGGATATTGGGAAATCATAGTGGGGTCATACACAGATTTAGGTTACCGTCTTTTCTGTGGACATACCCGAAGTTAACGTTTTTATGGCCAAATTGGCGGGCTGAGCCCACATCCTCATAAGCGCCATCATGTCTACTTTAGTACTAGCAAATAAAAACATAACTTATATGCACACTAGCCTTTAACTATTGACCACAGGAGAGACAACTTTTGTTTTTGCGAGTGTGTATGACCCAGTGCCATCTTCCAACCTTTTTTTTTGGAAGGTTGAAAATGCTTTATGCATTCCCCCCACCCATATATAGGGGGATATGTGGGACTCATCCCCCCAGCAGGGGAGCGCAACCTACTAAAAACCACCATGGCGTACCCTCCTGCCGGTTTGGCAAGACGCAGAGGAATCGCAAGCATTGGCCACGATGCCTTCCGGCAGCCCCAGCGCCGATGGAGAGAGGGGCCGAGCACGCGTGGCCCCTCTCCCAGGCCGCCCAGTGACTAGCCTATGGCAGGTGGGGGACTGCCATCCCCCACCTGCAGCCACTAAGGGTTAAGGCGAGGGTGTGCTGAGCCGTGTCGTCCGGATCGCCGCACAGGATACATGTCCGGTCATCACCCGCACAGGCCTGTACGACGTAGTGCCGACTGCCCTTTCCAACCACAGGTCCCCTATAGTACGAGTACCGTAGGCGGAGTCCTCGAGGTCGCTTTTCCATCTATCCCGCGGTCGGCGCTCCGTCATACGGCACGTCTCCTCCACCTTCTCAGGGTCCCGGCGTTCACCCCTAGCTCGGGCCTTGGACTTAGCTCTGTAGGTCTCCTCTGCACCTCTGCGTCCGCGAGGAGGCAGGCCGCGGCGAAGGTCACAGTCATGTAAGCCCTCACAATTCTGAGGGCCACCACCCGCTGGGGCCTCCTTAATAGGGCCTTGTTTCGGGCGGACAGCTTGTCCGTTCAGATTGGGGTCCCATAGAGGGCCATGCTCCGAGTAACGCCGGCGTAAAGATGCCGGCATAGGGAGCTTGGCCCGAGCCCACATTGGGCAACAAACAAGGGGAGCAAGTCTTACGAAATGCTCCCCGAAATCCCATTTCCGGTCCAGTGTAAGCCCCAAGTACTTGACATGGGGCTTTATCTGGACCGTTCCCCCCCCCTTCAAACCCACCTTCCATCCTGGCCCAGGTTGTGGGAATATAATTTATTATTTATTTTTCTTCTCATCTTCCAACCTAAATATACAGTGCAACCATTATAATAATTAGCGATCGGCAATATTCATTTTTCTATGACACACGAGTGACAAAACTGTCAGTTGCGAGTGCAAGCGTGATAGCGATAGCTAGCCAAACTCTATTAAGAAGCCGGGTTTACTGTACTTACTTGTGTACATTTACTAACAAAAAAAAAACAATTAAATGTTCAGATTGCTTAGAAATCTGTGTATTCCCTTCAAAGTACATTAAATAATGTTTTTTTTATAAATATGGGTTTATATTGTGAGCCAAAAAAGGTATTTTTATCGTAAGACAAAATCACAAAGTAGGTAGATATATTTTTTAAGAAACTTTCTTTTCTTGGTTCTCTTTTTGATTGATCTAGCTAGGAGATAAAATATATTTTATATAATAGTAGATTGTTCAACAAGGGACTAAAACAAGCCATAATGACACGAGATGCGAGGGTGGCTATAAAGTCTGTTCCTATTCAATCGGTCCCAGTTATAAACAAATCAATTTACCATTATAACTCCATATTCGCGTACTTTTGAAGGTTGAGCATAGTCATATTCAGACCTAGGAATATACGGGACAAAATTAAATGACAGCTAGGGCTTGCCTATATCGATAAACTCAATGATCGATGCTTTTCCCATATACTAGTGATCGCTCCAAGTTTTGTTTATCAAAATATTTTTTTATTAAAAGTATGCAAATGAAACAAAACAGCAAAATAATTCTGGTTATTCTTTATTTTAAAAGGATTTTTTAACATTCACTCATCATCATCATATTTTTTTACTCCTAATAAATTCTGATCGTTTATTTTAACAACAGTAAATGGGACAGTCATTCTGAAATACACAATAAGGAAAAAAAATGATGATGATGAGCGAAGGTTAAAAAATCCTTTTAAAATAAAGAATAACCAGAATTATGTTGCTATTGTGTTTCATGTGCATACTTTCAATAAAATTTTATTTTTACGAACCAACTTAGAGCGATCACTGGTATATGGGAAAAGCATCGATAACCGAGTTTATCGATATAGGCAATCCCTAGCTGTCATTTAATTTTGCCCCATATATTCCTAGGTCTGGACATATTATTTATTTATACACTTACTCATTGTCTTCATGTTTATTTTGAGGCAGTAATCTTTATTTAACATTGTATTTTTTGATTAAAAGCCCTTTGGGTAAAATACGATGACACTGACTGGTGCTTGACATATACATTTAGTTTTTTCGAAATATAATTTGTAATGAAAAGGTAGTGATGTCTTAATAGATTTGATTGATTAACTAGTTAAGAGAAGCTTTCGTCTCAGTCGCACCCAGCAGTGCGACAGAGACGAAATAAACGGTTTAAATAACAAAAAATCAATATTGTTCTTAATTGTTTCGAAAAGCTTTCTGTTGTAATAACACAAGCTTATTACAATGGCTACGAGAAGATTCGAATTTGATGTTACGTTAACCTTGACCAGTGGGCTTAGTATGCTACTCGTGAACTAGTGTCACATTTAACGTCATTCATGATTTATAGTCAAATAAAAAGTTGTCAGTAAAATAGAATTCAATTTACAGGGTGTTAGGTAATGAGTGGATAATCCTTGAACTATGGATAGAGGGCACTTAGGACGTTATGAAAAAGTCGCACGGTTTTCGAGATATTTGGACTTATAGGTTTTTTTCGAAAATGAACACCCTTGTTCAATGTTTTGATCATAGCACCATTCTAAGCTAATTTCTTTCAAATTTTATTTTTTCTCAATATTCTTGAATATTTGTGTTATCAGATAGGCATCACCATTATTGTGAGACTACAAAGGATTAAAAAAAAATTGCTAACTTAATTTTTGCGTTTTCAATCGTACATTGATCAAACTTTCAGCTCCCATGGTGAAAAAAAATACACTTCCATCTAGTTGCCCATAAGCTTAAAAACAAGCCAATTTATTGACGATTTAAAAATAGTAATTACCTTTTCAATTTAAAATCTAAATGCCAAAATAATAATAAAAAATACACGCCCACCCACACTTTTCCTGATTTACTTTTTGTATCCGGGGCCTAGAATTCAAAAGTTTTTGTTGCAAAAATGACATTACTGGCCACTAATTTAAATGCCATTTATTCCAAATTTAAAAATATGCCGACTGCTTTTTTGTTTTTTTTTCGAATTCGGGTATGACTTTCGCTATTGTTGCGTACTGAATGGTGAATTGTGTGTTTAGATTGTTGTGTTGAATATTTTTTTGTTTAATAATTATTCGAACACAATGCACAATTCCCCATTCATTACGCAATAATAGCGAAATTCAAATACGAATTCGAAAAAAAAAAGCAGTCGGAATATTTTTTAAATTTGGAATAAATGGCATTTAAATTAGTGGCCAGTAATGTCATTTTTGCAACAAAAACTTTTGGATTCTACGCCCGGGATACAAAAGGTAAATCAGGAAAAGTGTGGGTATTATTTTGGCATTTTGATTTTAAATTGAAAAGGTAATTACTATTTTTAAATCGCCAATAAATTGGCATGTTTTTAAGCTTATGGGCAACTAGGCAGTAGAGTATTTTTTTTTCACCATGGGAGCTGAGAGTTTGATCGATGTAAGATTGAAAACGCAAAAATTAAGTTTGCGTTTTTTTTTTTTTCAATGTATTGTAGTCTCACAATAATGGTGATGCCGATCTGAGAACACAAGTATTCAAGAATATTGAGAAAAAATAAAATTTGAATAAAATTAGCTAAGAATGGTGCTACGATCAAAACATTGAACAAGGGTGTTCATTTTCGAAAAAAACCTTAAAGTCCAAATATCTCGAAAACCGTGCGACTTTTACTGAACCTATTTTAGCTTTTTCATAACGTGCTCAGTGCCCTCTATCCGTAGTTCAAGGATTATCCACTCATTACCTAACACCCTGTTGTTTGTTGCACCAGCTATCTTTCTCTATTCATGTAATAAGAGAAAATTAAACAAAAAGCAGGTTGTTTTTTTTCTTCTTTAACTTAAATTTTTACAAGGTTTTAATGCATAAATAATGAATGAACCTCGATTTGTCCGCGGACGTGTGTACTTATGTAAACACAAGCACTTTATCGTATAAGACAAAGAAATTCAAACAATATTTACGGGATAAGAATGTGCAAATGCGAACTTATACCTTTAAAGGTCATAATACTGATAATATAAGTACGTAAGTTACGTAGGGTTACGTTACGGCTACGTAACGTATCCTAATGGACAAAGGGCCGATTTTTTCAATTACCAAACAAAAGCATATTAGATAATATAACATTGTTAGTACTTATTTACTCGTATAATATTAGGTAAAAAAATTAGTTCCTGCAGTTTCTGTAAACATAGTTTTTGTACTTATGTCTACTCGTTGCCACATTCTGTTTTTATTTTTTTCCTCAATCACCCAAAGGTTAACTGGAAGAGATCCCTTAAAAGGGATAAGTTCGCCTTTGTACATTCCTATTCTGTGAATACAGTTTTAGAATTTCTGCGTTTTGTACAATAAAGTGTTTACATACATACACACGTTCGCGGACATATCAAGGTCCATTAAAAACAGCCTATTTTAAGTTTTATTTTCTCTTAAGTAATGCGCAATATATAAATTTAGTAGAGAAATATAGCTGGTGCAAAGTTAATTTTATAGTCCGTTTTCTATATCCTTATTAACGTAACTCTTGCTTTAAGTTGCTTAGTAATAAAATGATCCAAGTCACACAAATACACATTTATTTCATAAGGGTTGGTAAAAATCATGTTATTTTTAAAATAATCTAAAATCGGATTATTTTGATTTAAATCCGATTTTTTCGTTTTTTTTTGTACTCGCTGATCTTTTTTAATTTGGAAGTCAGTTATTAATTAAATAAAAAGACAACATATATTTTTAATTACATCACATATAATCAAATCAATTTTTAAAAAACATACTGTCATTTAAATTAAGCATTAGTTTAGTTTTATCAAAAGGAAGACTAATTGGGCTGCCTTTTCGGTACCTAATCTATTTCTTATTTTGCTGTGCACCAAATTGAATGCCGATAATATACTTTCAACACCAGCGGAAGAAGCAACTGTACATAGGAGTTGCTTGATTATATCCAATTCTTCTTCGGTTACACATTTCTTTTCATATTATGTATTGCTACCCACCAATCAATAGTTTATGTCGGGGGAAGTCCCTTGACATATTTCGGCTTATTTGGTCGTAGTAAAAAAATATTGACTTAAATCATCGATTTTTATAAAAAAATCAATTGATTTTAATTGCGATTTAAATCACTGATTTAAATCAAGTGATTGAAATCATATCAACCCTGAATTAAAACCTTAAACGCTTATCCTTACGTTAAAATATGGAACATACATATTTGACACTAACTCGCGTTTGACGTATTCTCATGTTCTTGCATGCTAAGCCCACTGTCCTTTTCTTTCGATCATGTCATAACTGTGGAATAATTGATATTTGGAGTATATGTGTTTCGGAGTAACCCACCTTGGTCACCTGTGTGACGCTTACGAAAGCGCGATGCGGCTACTCGGGGTCCGTGGGGCGCAGAATTTTGCTCTGCGTTGGCATCGCGCCACGCGGATGCTGCGCCTTCTGAGTGCCAATACTGCTAACCCTTTAGTTAAGAACTTTTTGGTAGAAAAATAATGTGATGTTTAATTCACCATAGGCATAGTAGACCTACTCAAAGAATTGTCTGGTTGTTCTGACATTGCAAAACGACGCCTTGGCAACGCGATTTACGGACTGTATTTTCTGATAAAAATAATTAAAAGACTAATATTATCTCAAACGTATTTGTTATTTGGTCTCGCAACATAACGCTAACCCAGGAAATTACCACCACGGATTCATAAAAAAAACATTGTGATTCAATTACCTCAAGTCCAATTCTCTGTTCATGTTTCCGGTGGTGAAGCACCTTCAAAATTATTATTCGGACTTATAATACGATGATGATGATGAAATTGATGAATCTATATTAAACCTTTTTAATTAACTAATTAGAGATAAAATTATTCCCATCACTATTTCATCCTCTATCAAAAGACAATTACAGTCAGGTATACTTGTTATTTTCATTGGCAGTATGAATAGGAACAGACTTTTGTTCAAAGGTTGTGACGTAAAGGGGAAGTACCTCAAATCCTTGAAATAAGCTCATTTTACTTACAGAAAACATTCTTTTATTTTTTCAAGGTGAATAACTGCATTCACATTTTTTTTTTAAGTTTACCATAACGGGAATCGAACCAACTAAAAATGCAAAAAAATCAATGAAATCTATCATTAATCCAGTTTTATCATCTACATAATGAAGCATACATAGGTAATGCATACCTAAAACAATCTGTAGCAGGCTATTGCAAACTATTCACAAATTACTAAATTCTTACTTTTGTATGTTGACGTAGCCAAATGGCAAAAAACGGAACCCTTATGGATTCGTCATGTCTGTTTGTCTATCTGGCCGTCCGTATGTCACAGCCACTTTTTTCCTAAACTATAAGAACTATATATACTGTTGAAACTTGGTAAGTAGATGTATTCTGTGATCCGCATTAAGATTTTCACACAAAAATAGAAAAAAATACAATAAATTTTGGGGTTCCCATACTTACAACTAAAACTCCAAAAAATGTTTTTCGTCAAACCCGTACATGTGGTGTATCTATGGATAGGTCTTCAAAAATGATATTGAGGTTTCCAATATCATTTTTTCTATACTGAATAGTTTGCGCGAGAGACACTTTCAAAGTGGTACGAGGGCTGCTACTTATGTATCCGGAATCTGGGATTCCAACATTTATAAACGTTATATCTGACCTCCATGGTAAAATTTGTTTTTTTTTTTTAATACTGGCCGCTATAATTTTTTTTCTTATGTACTCTAGTCTTTTGTTTTTGGCGGGATCAAAATGTCATCTCGCTGCAAGAATGGAACTCACTCGTGAAAATATTCGTGCTATGATTTATTATGATTTTCGGCGTGGTTTAACGCAACAACAGTGCATAGATCAATTAACTCCGACTTTTGGTGATGAAGCTCCATCGAAAAGCACTGTGTACCACTGGTTTAGTGAGTTCAATCGTGGACGTAGTATGCTCACGGACGAAGTTAAGGAAGGTCGCCCGAAATCGGTCGTTGTACCACAAAATATTGAAGCTGTGCGAAAACTTATAATGCATGACCGTCATGTTACATATCGCGAGATAGAGGCGACTCTGGGCATATGTATGACGAGCATTTATAAGATATTACATGACCATGTAGCTGTAAAAAAAATTTGTTCCCGTTGGATCCCTCACAATTTAACTAAAGATCAAAAACAGGCTCGCGTCGAATGGTGCAAGAAAATGTTAAAAAAATATATCCGTGGTGACTCAAATCTGTTTATAATATCTACACAGGTGACGAATCCTGGATCTATGCGTATGATCCGGAAACTAAACAACAATCAACAGTGTGGGTGTTTCAAAATGAGCCGAACCCTACGAAAGTAACTCGTGCAAAAAGCACCTTGAAGCAAATGGTCGCCTGCTTTTTCGGTATTAATGGCCATGTGGCTACAGTGCCACTAGAGAATCGTAAAACGGTTAATTCGGAATGGTACACGACCATTTGTTTGCCGGAGGTATTTGAAGAAATACGTAAAAACAACCAGCGACGCAGAATCGTTCTTCACCATGACAATGCCAGCTGTCATACATCACGCGAAACGACTCGATTTTTGGAAGGTCAAAATATAGAATTAACGGGTCATCCGCCGTACAGCCCTGATTTGGCACCCAATGATTTATATTTATTCCCAAATGTAAAGAATAAATTACGTGGTCAACGATTTTCGACCCGTGAAGATGCAGTCGACGCGTTCAAACAGCACGTTTTGGAGATACCTCAGTCAGAGTGGAAAAAATGTTTTAAAAATTGGTTTCAACGTATGCAAAAGTGCATCGATCATAAGGGAATATTTTGAAAAACAATAAAACCATATTTAGTCATATACGTTTGTTATTTTTTTCTATTCCGGTTACATAAGTAGCAGCCCTCGTAAAATGTGTGTCCCCCCTGTAACTTCTAAAATAAGGGAATGATAAAACTAAAAAGAATATATGATGTACCATGCAAAGTTCCACCGAAAATTGGTTTGAATGAGATTAGTAAGTAGTTATTTTTTAATACGTCATAAATCGTAAACCGCAATTTAACTTTCACGGAACCCTTCATGGGAGAGTCCGACTCGCACTTGGCCGCTTTTTTTGAAACAATTTAGCGAAAGTAATTATATAAGATACTACTGAAAAACTTACGAAGTAAAATATGAAATGAAGGATTTTTCGTGACATGGGCATAAAAGAAAATTAGAAAAAATCAGATTAAAATGATCGATATCTCCGAAACTAGTAAAAATCGCTGAACATAATTGTTAAATCGATAGCTTTTCTGCTCTATCAGCCCTAGGCGGGATGACGTCGTTTTATGGGACACCTGTATGTATAAAAAATATAGGTAAATTTAGTAAAAACTCATTTAATTTATATTTATGATTGTATTCAATATCAGTAACAGAACTTATGGACCGACTTAGTATACCAAATTTCAAGTTAATAGCTTATTTAAACATAAAACTTCCGTGAGACTTTATTAAGGAGATCACACCGGGTTACTCACGTAAAAATTGACGAAAAACGCTCGACATGTTTCGGGCTCGTCCGGAGTCCCTATTCATGAGCAGACGCGGCCGCAGCACGACGAACACAAAAATAGCTTATTTAGTCATTGAGAAAAAAAGGATGAGACTGCTGCTTTTATGGGCGTGTTTATCGATGTGGATAACCGTGGATAAAGCATCTGTCACTTTCTGACCAGTATATAGGTATAAGTGCGACAGTGACGGGTGCTTTATCCACCGCGATAAAGGCGACCATAATACGGGCCCTGAACGTAGGTTTACAACTGCTGAGATGGCCGAAAATTTAGTGATGTATTGACAGCTTTGATTTATTAATTAATTAACTAAGAGAAGTTTTTACCCAGCAAGGCCACAGAGACGAAAAAAACGGTTTAAATACAAAAAGAATATTGGTGCTTTTAAATATTGGGCTTTTTGTTTTAATAACACAAACATGTTAAGATAGGTTCAACTAATCCTCAAATCGAATTTGATGTTGCGTTAACCCCTTTAACTCCTTACACGGCACTTTAGCTTGGTGCGAATGACATTTGACACAACTTTTCGGTATTTTTATACTTTAAGGGATATGCTGCGGTCTACATTTGGCGTTTTATTAAAATTTTAGTCCAAATATGTCTGAATTGAAATATTTAAACCTTAAGAAAACTTTGTTTCACGGATCAAATTTACCCAACTTATTTTTTATTACCAATAAAAAAAACAAAGTACGTCTAAGTAAAAAAACGTAATATGCATGTAACGAAACATTAGAGACAAGTTTAATGATGCGACACCATTTTACCACATGTTAATCGATACTTATTATCATACGTCGCACTCCAGCGGGCATTTTGGGGGCACGTCATTTGGTAAGGTATACAAAAAAAAACTGAATTTACGAGTACACGTACTTAGTACAAAAGCAATTGTTTTTAACACAGTTTTGCATGTTGGCTAAGCGTTCTACGCTAGCCCCCTTACTAATAAACGTTGAGTAACGGTGGTATAGCTATACAATGTTTTGTCCTTATCTGTCATTGTAACAGATGTTATTATATTTTCAGTCAGACGAAGAACCTTGACTGCGAAGAATTTAGAGAAAATAATTACCATACATATCTGTGCTTTTGTTTGCTTTTTGCTTTAATTACTTTAAGAAAAAAGGGCAGAGGTGAAAATCCCTTCCGGAGACCTGGGAATGGAGGGCCCAGGTACTGCCGGGCTCGCACCGACGAAATGACGTGCCCCCAAAATGCCCGCTGGAGTGCGACGTATGCTTATTATATTGTAAGTAACGAACGTGTAAATTAACTTGTAGATGCCATTAAAATAAATAAATAAATAATAACGTGTAAAGTCCGTTTGAAGGCCCCCAAGTCCTATTGGTTCGGAAATACAGCGCGATATCTTTAAAAAAAAGTAATAATATTCTCAAACATGCAATGGAATGTTGGCGTTATGTTAGTTATTTTAGGCCTCAAAGTATCACGTTGCGGGCGGAACACCTCGAGAGAACTGTAAAGGAATTTCATACAAAATTGAAGGCCTAGGCCTGGAAGTATTTTTTTTTTAATTTTTGTGTGTACATGGCGGCTGTGTTTATGAACAGCCTAAATAGCTGTTTTTTTTTAATATACTTAGCCGTCCTTCCAACCAAAGCGTTTGCATAAATGCACCAGGTACCAGGAGGGCAGAGGTTATTAGGGATGCGTAGCGCAACTTAGATCGCAGGCGGTGTATGTAGCACGGTGCGGCCCGCGCGGCGGCGCAGCGACGGCGGGCGGGCGCTCGCACCCGACACAGCGCGGATGACTGAGCACTGTAGGTTACTTTTAATGTTTATACACTCCTAGTATTTGACATTGTAGTTTTTGTTTTAAATTTTTAAATGAATGATTATATGTTTGAGAAAAGCACTATACAAACCTCGGCGTGAAGTGGGGTTGCCAGCCTCGTAACTATCCGTCTATATGAACTCGGCCGGCAACCCCCTACTTCCCGGCCTCTGTAGTAATGTACTATTGATACACTTTTAGTCTATGACATATTGAAAAGTAAAACAAACATGGAAGAATTTTGATTGTACGAGTGAAAGAGACTTAGTTATCCTAGTCCAAACATGGTTTTAAAAAACAAAAAGTGGTAAGTAATGAAATTTCATACATTTTCGCGGTCGCAGCCGTTGGTAGGTAAATGATAACATTTTTATTTATTTATTAGGGCTTAGAACTCAGAACATAGCGGGCTTAAAAAAAACATATTTTATTGGCTATTGTGTGCATCCATTATGACTCTAGGAAAATTTCATACCCAAATTATAAAGACACGCTATCGACGGGGCGGTTGATTGGCAACTGGCCGGCCGGCAACTTATTTTTCGCCGTGCGCGCAATACCGATGACACGTAACAACATAATACATCTCTATTGGTTTTGCGTCGCTTTCATACTAACCCGTAGACTTTATGTGAGAGACAAAATAGTTGCGGAAACAAAAGTTGCTCGTGCGCGCTAGCCCTTGTTGTGAATCCGCCTTTAAACATTATTGTTACCATAGAATATTTTTGAACATTGACTGCTGACTCTGGCAATTTATGTATGTATTTATTTATTTTATGGCCAAAGAATAACACATCCTGTCAATTTTCATGCAGTTTTATATAGTTTGATTTTATTTATCGAGATTACACAATAGGGAATACAAATTTTGCCACTATAATTTCAGACTCAGAATGGTTTTTTTATGACGCTTAACAATTTGAGGCACATTTGAATTGGGTCTACCGATAAATAAATTTAAACATTATTGGTTTGGTTTCATAATTTTACATAAGTAATAAACATTACAGTACCTACAACTATGTGACATAATTTATTTGAAAAATAAAAATTTGTTCTGTAGGTACTATACACTACTTCACATAGGAGTATTTCTCAAAAAGTTGTCCACTTTCGGAAAATGAAATTGTCCCTTCATAAAAAACGCAATGTAGCAAAGACATAGTTTCTGTCTCAAATTCTTGTAGTTTTAATGTTGTCTGGGTCTCTTATATATACTTTAGAAACATTATCGCACCGGTAGGTAAATTACCTTCATACAAATTGTCACTGACCCCTTCATACCGAAGGAACTAAAACTCGTCGTGTAACTGTTATTTCCAATTAGACCAAGGTTTTTTTATCTTATACAGTTTTGTATTGCCGGACACTATTCAAAAGCCTAATTTAACTCTAGGTGTGTCATTTACTATTTTAATTTCATAAACAATTAATGTCCACGCTTTTTCTCGTAATTTCTTGACGCCATTTACCGCATCGGAACTGGAATTTATTTGGTAGACTTACCTTTTTGGGGGGGTATTCGTAGCGATGCTATCGAAAATGGCTGAGTTGCTATGTAGAACTATCTTAAATTTTCTATTATCTTAGTATATGTCTAGATTTTAATGTTTTTTGACCCAGAACTTTTGCTGTATCGAGTCCAGACCATAGAACTCTGCAGTTTCATACGTATTTGTAGCGGTGCTATCGAAAACGGCTGAGATGCTATGTAGAACTATCTTAATTTTTCTATTATCTTAGTATATGTCTAGATTTTAATGTTTTTTGAGCCAGAACTCTTGCTGTATCGACTCCAGACCGCAGACCTGTGCAGTTTCATATGTATTTGTAGGGTTGCTATTGAAAACCGCTGAAATGCTATGCAGAACTATCTTAAAAGCTACAGCATCCCAACATATGTCTAGTTTTTTATGTTTTTTTTTACCCAGAACTATTGCTGTATCAACTCCAGACCACACACAGAATTATGCATTTTTTGACGTATTTGAAGCCAAGGCAATGAGAACTGCTGAGATGCTAATAGGCGGAATGCGAAGTTAACATCTCATTTATATTTTTTCGTTTTTTGGCTAGAACTATTGCTATGTCGACTCCAGACCACAGAACTATGCATTTTCTGACGTATTTAAGGCCCAGGCATCGAGAACTGGTGAGATGCTAAAAGGTGAAATGCGAAGTTAGCATCTCATTTTGAAAAAAACGTTTTTTTGAAAAAAAAAAAGCAGAACTATCGAAAATAAATATGTAGAACTGTAGAACTATTGGGGATGCTACTAGAACTGTGTTTAAATTTTGAGATTCCAGAAATTGATATGCTAGGTTCACAGACATGATGCCAATCCCGTAGCTTTCCATGGACAATGCTAAAATAGCGCAACTATTTTGTTATGGCTTGTTAAACAACTCGGTAGTCGGAGCATCGCACGTGTAACGCATAATAATAGTCATCATGTCAGCCGAAAGACGTCCACTGCTGGACATAGGCCTCCCCCAAGGCTCTCCACTCAGACCGGTCTTGTGCTTTTTGCATCCACCGCGTTCCCGCGATCTTTACAAGGTCGTCACTCCATCTTGTTGGAGGCCTACCTACAGCTCGTCTCCCGGTCCGCGGACGCCACTCAAGAACTTTCTGACCCCATCGGCCATCAGTCCTGCGAGCAATGTGCCCCGCCCACCGCCACTTAAGTTTGGCTATTCTTCAGGCTATGTCGGTAACCTTAGTTCTACTGCGGATATCGTCATTTCTGATTCTATCACGCAGAGAAACCCCGAGCATAGCCCTCTCCATAGCCCTCTGAGTGACTTTGAGCTTCCTTATAAGGCCCATTGTTAGCGCCCACTGAGACGTGGGCGCTAACACGTATAATCCGTAAGGCATCACTGGCAACACACACTGGTCACATAATAATAGTACATTACTGCAAAGACCAGTAAGTGAGCCATCTTGGACGAGTAGGAGTTAGAAGGCCGAGCCGCCTGGCGAGGCCTTTTATACATACGAGTCCAGGATGACTCTTAATGGTCGAAGCATGTATAGTGCTTTTCTCAAAAATAGAACAAGTAGAATGTTTTTTTTTTTTTGTAAAATAATTATAACCTCATGTACATAACCCTCAGGGCGCTAGTCCGACTCGCGCTTAGCCGTTTTTTTAATTAATTTAAACTATTCACTATATGTTAGACCGGTCGCGATGTACTAGGCGCGCACAAAACGGACATGGTGCGTGTGACGTTCTTGTAAATAAAGAGAAGTCGCGCGATGTCTGCTCTGAACGAGAACTGCTTTGGGTTTATGATACCCTGGTACTTTTGTGGGGAAATTGTTTTATGCGCACTTTTTTATTTATTTTGATTTCAGCTTTTCATGTATAAATAAAAAGCAATTTAAATTGTTTTTTTTTTATAATGGTGCTCATTGCAGAAATCCTAATGGAGTCAAAATAGTTTTCACTTTCATATATTTTTTTGTGATGTGACCTTTTCTTGCTTACCTCTGTAGTCTTTTTGAAGGCTGTCCACAGGTCTGTACCGATAGTTCCAAATTCAAATAACATGATATGTAATGGAATTTCATACATACTTACTGGACACTTTTTCATTCCGAATTCCAATCCTCTCTACTTACCGGACACTTTCGATCATTGCCTGGTAATTCTTAAAACTTTCTGGTGACTTTTTAATGATGTAATGGCAACTTTACGTATCATTTTTGAGAAAAAATATTTCCTGACTTGGTTTTAAGACAAACCGTAAGTAATCTTATAATTACATACATTCAAAAACTTGTTGTATTGTTACTGTTTACGTTGGTGTCTTGTAATATCAAATTCAATAGATGGTTTTGATGTAGGTATAAAATTATGATTGCATAACCAAATTTCCTCACACGATTTCGTGACATTTTCATGACGTCAAGAAATTTTGGATGATTCATGCAGGAGGTCAGAGTGGGCATTATTCGAATAATTATTTATTCGAATGATTATTCGATTAAAAAATTATTCGTAATATTTTTATTCGCCGAATGATTTATTTGCGAATGATTTATTCGCGAATAAATTATCCGCGAATGAATCATTCGACTACTTTTCGAATAACTAATAAATTATTCGCTATTTTATTCGGATAAATTCACGAATAATATTTGTAATTTTTTGGTTATTCCATTCAAATAACTAACACAAATTAGAAATAAAGTGACTCGTTTATAAGTACTGCACATTTCAACACCATAAAGATTGACAATAAAGTTAAGGGATAAACCCAGGTAGTAAAATAAACAAAGGAGCAGCGTAGACATCGGATTAGTCACACGTAGTTCGTAACTTTCTAGCCTGGCCTAAAAAGAGATAGATATATGATAGATATATGAAAGAGTGAGATAACAACGTTTTCTTATCAGTTGTTCATTCCTGAGCGAATCTAATAGTTCATACAGGGTGTTCGGCACATGGACCGTCAATTTTTTTTGGATATCGTTGGGGTTATTTGCTGTCTTTTCGCCCTTGGACCTTGGGTCATAAAGGTCACGGTGTTGAAGATATGAATTTTGAAATGTTTTTTCTCAAATTTTCCGAAATTCCACCTTTAAACGTTTGTAACATTTTTATTAATGACAGTAAAAAAAATATATTTTGTATTTAATACTTGCTAATACATGCTTGTTCAAATTATAATAGTCTTTTTTCTAATTGATAGTCTCAAAGGGAGTTCAGGAACTCTAAGGGTAGCACGTGACTTGCTCTGTGTCTATGACATTGTCTACCAAGAGATACCTACTCCACAACATCGCCTTCTACGCAAGACATTTTTTTATTTATCCGCCCGACAATTTCGTTTGTCGGTCCTAATATTACCCTCTTGCACAAATATTATCTATTCTTTATATTGTTTTTTAGATCGGTGTACACGTTATTTTTTAGATCAACTGTGTTTTGTACAATATTACAGAATTCGCGGTTTAATTTATTCAAATCGTTACTATCTCTCGCCATACGATCTTCGCCAATTTTTAGTAGAGCTGCCGCATATATTGCCCCGACTGTGTATCATGGTGTACTCCTAGTTCCTGGCATATTTGTAGTGAGATAAAATATATATATATATATATACCCATATCGTAGATGCCGAAATGCATTTATTTTATCCGCTGGTGTGCCCCTAGTTATCACCAGTAGATGAGATCTGTCTAAATTTGCCGTTTCAAAGCACCATCCCTCCCATGATAGTTTGGTTGCTCTTAAAATATCCATCATAGTTCAATATTAATTATATTATATTATGAGTCTTAATCCTAATTTTAATATCTATCATTATAAATGGCCGAACACCCAAACATAAATGACCGAATTCTCATACAAACTACCATTACCCTTTTGGGTGATTTTCGAGATAATAAGTATAAATTTAATCTAATTCCGTTCCGCGGTTAATCCGTGAAAGCGTAACAAACAGACAGACGACAGACAAAATTACTTTCACATTTATAGTATTAGTATGGATTTTCTTTCTACAGCAATATTATAATATGTAGGTACCTATCGATGTATAGATTTTTGACTCATTAAGTATTGTTTGAACTGACATTTTAGAATTAAATAACCGTCCAATTTTCGCCAAAAAATAAAATGACTGTCCGTATTTTTTTTAAGTGATCATTATAACCGCCCGAATATTAAATAATAGCCGAAGAATAAGTATTGTAAACGGCGGAAAAAAAAGTTAAAATCTGGATAAGTCAAAACTGTCAACGTCAATCTGACACCGCTCCTTTGGATATAGACTAACAAAACTGAATATACAAAGCCTGTCTCATGTTGTCACACTGGGTGGCAGAAGCCATAGAAGAAATAAATTAATCAATTTCACAATTTGGTCAAATAATTACTAATCTTATTATTCTATATTAGTAATTATTTATCTAAATATGATGTTATTTTCAAAATCTGCGTCCCCAAAACTAAGAAAATCTTACCTATGACAACTTTTTTAAAAAACATAATGGCCGCCATTTTGAATTTCTACCTATACTTTCACATTTCGAAATCTGCGTCCTCAAAATCTAAGAAAATGTCAATTACGTCTATGTAATTATTTTCAAGTGATCATAATAACCGCCCTAATATTAAATAACAGCCGTAGAATTAATACGCCGTGAATAAGTATTGAAAATAGCGGAAAAAAATGTTAAAATCTGGATATATCAACGCTGACAACGTCAATCTGACACCGCTCCTTTTGCTAAAGACTAACAAAACTGAATGTACAAAGCCTGTCTCATGTTGTCACACTGGGTGGCAGAAGCCATAGGAGAAATAAATTATTCAATTGCACAATTTTGTCAAACAATTACTAATCTTATTCTATATTAGTAATTATTTGCGTCCCAAAAACTAAGAAAATGTTACCAATGACAACTTTTTCAAAAAACATCATTGCCGCCAGCTTGATTTATAAATTTGACATCATTTTCATAATCTGCGTCCCCAAAATGTAAGAAAATGATACCAATGATGACTTTTTCAATAAACATCATAAATTTTGAATTCCAAATTTGATATCATTTTCGAAATCTGTGTTATCGCAACCCAAGAAATTGACACCCATGATGACTTTTTCAAAAAACACCAAACATATTGTCGTTATTCCCTCGGGAACTTTTAAATTTTACGGGGTGGGATTTTCCTATGTGTTAATCCAGGGTATAAGATATCTCCATTCTAAATTTTATCCAAATCCATCCAGCGCCATTGCAGCGTCAAGAAGGAACAAACTAAAACTCCGTTTTACCCCCCTTAAGAGTAGTTTTTTCTAAATAGCTGAAAGTAGTATTTTTTATTTATAAACAGTAGCCTAAATACCAATTTCTAAATTGCTTATTTTAAAAATAACTAATCTCCCATACAAAATTTTACCCCCTATTTTAACCCTTTAGGGGATGAAGTTCCAAAAATCCTTTATTAGTGCACCCCTAGGGTACCCAAGGAATATTCCCTTCAAATTTCATGTCCGTAGGTCCAGCGGTTTGGGCTGTGTGTTGATATATCAACAATCAGTTTAGCATTTTATATAATAGATTGGACCAAGCTAAAAATGATGAAGAACTCTAAAGTGCATATCAGAAGAGCTTTACAACGTACCTAAGTATTTACACCTACCGTAACTAATGAGAGTTTTGTAACTAAGCGTGTCGGGCAGAGATGGGTATTAATCGATTAATTTTTTAATCAAACAATTAATCGATTAAAAAATCAATCGTCCAAAATTAATCTCGACTAAATTCCACGATTAAATCTCGATTAAAAATTGGAACACGCACACACAGTATATAAAAAGTAGCCACCATCTTGAACTTTTTAGTTATTCGACTGATTGTTTCCAAAATCGATATCTGGGGATCTGTGTGGTCTCAGAGAACGAATCCGTTGACAGATTGAGAAAAAGTAGCCGCCATCTTGAACTTTTTTGTTATTCGACTGATTTCTTCCAAAATCGATATCTGGGGATCTCTGTGGTCTCCGACAATGAATCTGTTGACAGATTGAGAAAAAGTAGCCGCCATCTTGAACTTTTTAGTTATTCGACTGATTGTTTCCGAAACCGATGTCTGGGTATCTGTGTGGTCTCCGACAATTAATCCGTTGACAGATTGGGAAAAAGTAGCCGCCATCTTGAATTTTTTTGTTATTCGTCTGATCGCTTTCAAAATCGATATCTCGACAGGTGAGTTCGATGAAAGAGTTCTGGAAGTTTGTTTACTGTCGCTTGATAAAACTGTTATATTTTCTTCTGTCTATGTACACATTTCATTCAACGTCGCAGCTTCGGTTGTCGTTTGTATATCTTTTTGACGTGATAACGTCTTATAAATCGATGAACGTCGGCTGCACGCACGAAACGTCACGTTCCGCCTCATTGTAACGTTCCGCTTGAGCCCGGCTGCACGCATGAAAAAGCGTGACTGATTGTTACGTTCCGCCTGAAATTAAGTAATGAAATGAGGTGATAATGCCTTTAAATAAAAGTAAAATTCTGCGTAATGATCTATACCTACATACGAGTATAATAAAGTTGTAGAAGGGAATAAATCTGTGTATTCGAGATATTTACCCAAAAATACTACAGGGACCCTCAGAATGTGCAGCAGAACACATTTCCACAATTTTTAGTGTTGGTTTCTTTTTGTCAGTTTAATTTTATTTCTCCTCGCATCAATTGAAAACCACTGAACCAATGTTAACGCGGTTTACACTAAAACGTTTCAATAAACGGTGACCAGGTTCATATATTAACTCCCACTCACCGGGCACTCTCACTCTTGAATGACATGGTGCTGCAGAGCTCTGACGTGGATATATTTTTTGAGTCGCCTAGCCAATTTATTAATAAGGTCATATTGTTTTTTTAATAATAAAAGCTTCCTAGATGATTTAATATAATGTATAATATTAAGAATTTTAATATTAATTATGTGTAAGTAATGTTAACTTATTTTTTTTTATATATTACCATGCGAGCGTCTTGGCTCCTATGCTGTAAGCTTGTGTATGAAATTGATATGACAAATAAATAAAAATAAAAAAAAATAAAAAATAAGATAAGACAATTAAAGGGGGAAAAGAGGGGTCAAAGTTAGTATGGAAAAAAGTTACCGGATTGAGCTGGTTACTTGAAACTTTGTAAAATTACTCTTCGTAACAAATTAAACTATACCTATTTCAGGATTTCTCGATTTAAGTTTAAACAACTAATAAATTATCAAATTAGGCCAATTACATGTATTTCTTTAAACCCCTATTCGAGGGCCGTTGATCACTTTACGTGATTACAAATATCAACATTTTATTCTCCGTTTATTAAATAGAAACTGTATTCAAGGATTTTTAAAAATTCAATGTACAAAATGTTATAAATAGACAAAATAAAATATTCCAATACATTGTTGTAACAAATAAGACGCCATGACACGCCATGATGGCGCGCATCAAAGAACACGACAACCATAATATCCCTCTCATAACTGGAGAGATCAAGACAAAAAGCACGCGATCATAGATTAACGTTATAGAAGCGACGTTGTGATTGAAACTAACATTGTCACGCTGATGCTTGGAAACATTGTTTTAATGCATATAAAGTTCGAATTCATACCTATTTAAGACAATATTTGGACTACCAAAATCCTATTGACGTGATAACGTCTTATAAATCGATGAACGCCGGCTGCACGCACGAAAAAGCATGGCTGAAAAAGCGTCACGTTCCGCCTAAGCTGAACGTTATCAGAAGAAGAAAAGAAGAAGAAGAAATACATTTATTCACCAACCATAAGACACACAAATATACAAATGATTCAAGAAAACAATGAAGGTAACAGGCACAGCACGCAAATGTGTGTCCTCGCGGCAGTGAAACGGACACTGGCTCAGCAAAATGCTGAGGTGTCAGACACCTACAGCGCTGATTTTCAGCCAGTACCGGCAGTGACCCACGGAACGCTGTACAAACATACTTTATTATACGTGTAAACTACTCACATAATACTTAGTTATTATAGCAGAAAAATAAATGGGAATATAATAATTAAAAATTAAATGCATACATAAATACTGATATACAGCCTTGATAAAACTGAAAATGATTTAAAAGGTCAATTTAAAAGCAGCAGGTTGAATCAATGATGAGTGTAGGTAAGTGCTGGATGAGGGTTAGGATTTCTGGAGTGTCAACAAATAACCCTTAAGGTTGCGCTTAAAGGTGTACCTGCTAGACACTCCTTGGATAGGAGGAGGGAGATCATTCCAGCACTTGGACGCCGCAAACCTGAAACTACCTCTGAAAGCCGCAGTCCGGTGTATAGGCACGATGGCGATTGCCTTATACCTGCGCGCACTTCTCGACCATTTAATTCGGTTAAAAAGGTAAGATGGAGTCTCGCTACGTACAACACCAAACAGCAGAGTGGCGAGGTGCAGGCGCCTGCGTGCAGGCATGTTCAACAGGTTTGCGGCGTTCAAGTAGGGAGTGATGTGGGAGCGGGGAGGGACGCGGAAACAAAAACGTGCGCATGCGTTTTGAACACGTTGTATCAACCTGTTAGATCTACCAATAATGCAGCCATCATAGACTACATCACAATAGTTAAATCTAGATAATATAAGCGATTCACAAAGGTCAACACGCAAATCGACACTTAGGTAATCACGCATATTATATAGAACTTTAAGGCGATGGAAGCAGTTGCTCACTACTCTGTAGTGTCTAAGTATGTGGCTCTCAAAGCGCAAATTGCCATCCATAAGAAGGCCAAGGTTATTTGCTTCTACCACCTGTTCTATTGGCTCACCCCTGACGGCAACATCCCTGGTAGTCAGAGCATTCAGAGTATTACGAATTTGATGTCTTGACCGAGAAACCACATATTTCGACTTGCTGGGATTGAGAACTAAGCAGTTCTTCTCCGACCAAGAGGAAATACGATCGAGGTCTTCGGTAATTGCGTTCACGGCGGCTAACGTGTCCGACGGCGCGCTGGAGAAGTAAAGTTGCAGGTCATCCGCGTAAAGATGGTATCTACTGTTCTTTATACTGTGAATAATGTCAGCGCTGTACAATATAAAGAGCAGGGGACCCAAGATCGAACCCTGCGGCACTCCCCTAGTCACAGGACAAGGAGAGGACCACAGAGTACTACCATCCATCCTACGCAACGCAACTGCCTGCGCACGACTGGACAAGTAGCTGCTAAACCAATTAATCGCAGTGACATCAAATCCGTAATAGGACATCTTAGATAACAGCAAGGGTACGCTAAATGCAGTCGAGAGCCCTGGAGAAATCTAAAAGAACCATAATGGTACCTTTACCAGCATCCCGAGCCTCTAGGATATTGTCGACTACATCGAGTAACGCAGTAACTGTCGACCGACCCTTGAGAAAACCCGTCTGCAGCTCAGGTAGGATACTGTTCTTCTCCAGGTATTCCAATAGCTGTTCACAAACCACCCTTTCTATTATCTTAGACGTACAAGAAAGGATACTTATAGGGCAGAGTTCGGACAAATTGGCAGGGTTCGGCTTTTTTGGTAACGGTATCACTTGAGCGAGTTTCCAGTCTGTTGGGAAAGTCATAGTCTCAATACTTTTGTTAATGATGTAGGTCAGTATGTCAGAAGATCTCGGAAGAGTCATGAGTAGCATGTCAATATCAATCGAGTCGAGTCCTTTCGCGGTATTTTTAATCGAAGTCATAATTTTTGTGACAGTTCTAGACGTTGTGGGTGAAAGAGTAAAAGTCTTGCTACCGTGCCTACCGAATTCGTAAAAAGTAAGGTCAGATATTGTTACGTCCTGTTTTCCGGGGACGTTGAGGAAATGGCGGTTTATTAAGTCAGGGTCGTCAAAAAGCGTCGGGAGTTCAGTCTGTTATCACGTAAAATTATCGTCCGTAAACCGACTTAACAGACACCCGATGTTTTTTTATACCTGGGGCAAGGTTTATAAAGCTACAAATTACAATTTACAGGTTACATTAGAAGTTTCCATTTGATATAACCTCGACCAATGACGACCAGATATTTGAGCAGTGTTGCCAGTTTAGACCTGTAAAATTGTAACTTGTAGCTTTATACAACGTGTTCCTGGTAGATTGAGAGATGGTAATGAACTTGTTTTAAGCTTTTAGCGATGCGTTCCATGTAAAATATCCATAGCGTCAAAATGTTTTTCACAAGTGTAGCCATTTGGAACGTCTAAAAAATCTAACAATATAATGATATATTGTCATTTTAATAAGAGCAGGTAGAAAAAATACAAGCAATGAAAGCTTTAAAAAAATTTTGTATTAAGTTGTCTTTCAAGTGTCAATTTCGAGAGTCATAGGATACCACACTGATCCCAAAATATCAATTTTGGAAACAATCAGTAAAATAAGTAAAAAGTTCAAGATGGCGGCTACTTTTTCTCAATCTGTCAACGGATTCGTTGTCGTTGAACAAACAGATCCCCAAACATGGATTTTGGAAGCAATCAGTCGAATAAATCAAAAGTTCAAGATAGCGGCTACTTTTTCCCAATCTGTCAACGGATTAGCTGTCGGATACCACACAGCACCCCAGATATCGATTTTGGATACAATCAGTCCAATAACTAAAAAGTTCAAGATGGCGGCTACTTTTTCCCAATCTGTCAACGGATTCGATGTCGGAGACCACACAGAACCCCAGATATCGATTTTGGAAACAATCAGTCCAATAACTAAACAGTTCAAGATGGCGGCTACTTTTTTCCCAATCTGTCAATGGATTAGTTGTCGGAGACCACACAGATACCCAGATATCGGTTTTGGAAACAATCAGTCGAATAACTAAAAAGTTCAAGATGGCGGCTACTTTTTCCCAATCTGTCAACGGATTAGTTGTCGGAGACCACAAAATTCCCCAGATAGCGATTTTGGAAGCAATCAGTCGAATAAATAAAAAGTTCAAGATGGCGGCTACTTTTTGCCAATCTGTCAACGGATTCGTTGTCTTGTCGGAGACCACACAGATCACCAGATATCGATTTTGGAAGCAATCAGTCGAATAAATAAAAAGTTCAAGATGGCGGCTACTTTTTCCCAATCTGTCAACGGATTCGTTGTCGGATGAATATTGGGGCGTTTCAACCGTCGTCATTATATACATATACATGTTTATATATATATACACATACATACACATCGGTCATCACCACAATAAGACATTTCAAGTTCACCGCAAGTAACGCCGCGGGAAACTCATAGTCATGTATAAACAATTAAATTTTCTACGTTTTAGTAGCTCAACTATCTTAATCGAGATATCTTATCGCCACCCTTGAAATAGGTAACGTTGAGGAGTTCCGTTGGCCATCTGTGGTCTTCATCATCAGTTCCATTTCACCAAATGATACTTTCTGAATGCAATTGCTGGACTTGTTACTAAAAATACTGAAATTGCTATAGTATGCCTATAATAATTGAGGGGTTCCCTCAAAAACTTATGGATCCCGTCATCAGGTTACTATTTGGTGACAATGAGACCACCTCGGAAGTATACTCTACCAAACAAAAAAAGAATTTTTGAAATCGGACTATAACTGACGGAGAAATCAAATCAAATCAGTCAAACTGAGAACCTCCTTTTTTAAGTCGGTTAAAATACTAAAGTAACTAAGTGTAACAAATACTTTTCTGAAAACCGCATCAAAATCAGTTCAGCCAAACGCGAGATAATAGGGAACAAACATACATACATACATACATACAGGTCAAACTGAGAACCTCCTTTTTTGAAGTCGCCACACTTCACGCCAAACCAAATCCGACTCGAGGACAACCGACCACAATGAAGATCGCCGAACCTAACTGTCAAATCAAGTACCTACTACAGAAATCACGCGATGCAAAATCGAAGCGATCGTTAACAAACAAAACCCTAGTGTGCCCTAGTTATGTGCAAATGCTAGAAGGTATTATTTGACCCAGCGAAATAGTGCTTCAAGGACAACATTTCATTCCCCCTACCTCGCCGAGTGCGCCTGTTGTGTGGATTGCTAAGTAGTACAAAAATATGTTGTATGAATTGCGCGTAGGGATTGAAATAGCTTGAAGCCGTTTAATAACACTTGATAGGGAAAGCCTAACGTGGGTTTTAAGGATTCGGTAAGTGCTTAGTCGAATTAATTGTATCGTTTTGGAAAGCTTTTCATTGGGGTAAGTCGATGATATGCTTACCGCATCGTTAGGGTGTGTAAAAACCAGTCAATCAAATACCCTATTCAAAACTCTTTAAAGGGTAAGCGGTTCCGGTCCCTGGTCATATGAGGTTGAAAAGTTGTGGAGAGCTTATGCATCCTTGCCTCACACCTCGTTCTGTTCGATCGTAAGCTAGCGCGTCTTCGCGTTCAAATTTTAGTCTGAGCACAAGCCTAGAGGTTCTGCAAGAACACTCATCCCACCTCTCTCATAATTCGAAACAGGGGGACAGTTAATACAATCGAATGCTTTGGCGTAATCAATGAAACATAGGACCATTGGCTTGTTGTATTCACAGGTTTTTCGTATTTGCTGCCTCATAAGAGGGCTGCTACTTATGTAACCGGAATAGAAAAAAATAACAAACGTATATGACTAAATATGGTTTTATTGTTTTTCAAAATATTCTCCCTTATGATCGATGCACTTTTGCATACGTTGAAACCAATTTTTAAAACATTTTTTCCACTCTGACTGACGTATCTCCAAAACGTGCTGTTTGAACGCGTCGACTGCATCTTCACGGGTCGAAAATCGTTGACCACGTAATTTATTCTTTACATTTGGGAATAAATAGAAATCATTGGGTGCCAAATCAGGGCTGTACTGCGGATGACCCGTTAATTCTATATTTTGACCTTCCAAAAATCGAGTCGTTTCGCGTGATGTATGACAGCTGGCATTGTCATGGTGAAGAACGATTCTGTGTCGCTGGTTGTTTTTACGTATTTCTTCAAATACCTCCGGCAAACAAATGGTCGTGTACCATTCCGAATTAACCGTTTTACGATTCTCTAGTGGCACTGTAGCCACATGGCCATTAATACCGAAAAAGCAGGCGACCATTTGCTTTAAGGTGCTTTTTGCACGAGTTACTTTCGTAGGGTTCGGCTCATTTTGAAACACCCACACTGTTGATTGTTGTTTAGTTTCCGGATCATACGCATAGATCCAGGATTCGTCACCTGTGTAGATATTATAAACAGATTTGAGTCACCACGGATATATTTTTTTAACATTTTCTTGCACCATTCGACGCGAGCCTGTTTTTGATCTTTAGTTAAATTGTGAGGGATCCAACGGGAACAAATTTTTTTTACAGCTAAATGGTCATGTAATATCTTATTAATGCTCGTCATACATATGCCCAGAGTCGCCTCTATCTCGCGATATGATAAAAAAAAAAAGATAAAAGATGTTTATTCAGTAAGTAGGCCGCACGGGCACTTTTACACGTCAAAAATCTACCAGCGCTTCGCAAGAGACCACTGCTGAGAAGAAACGCCGCAAGAAACTCAACAGTAAGTCGTTTTTTTTTAAAATTACTTATACAATTATAGAACTTAACCTAGCATTATATGCAATATTATGTAACATGACGGTCATGCATTATAAGTTTTCGCACAGCTTCAATATTTTGTGGTACAACGACCGATTTCGGGAGACCTTCCTTAACTTCGTCCGTGAGCATACTACGTCCACGATTGAACTCACTAAACCAGTGGTACACAGTGCTTTTCGATGGAGCTTCATCACCAAAAGTCGAAGTTAATTGATCTATGCACTGTTGTTGCGTTAAACCACGCCGAAAATCATAATAAATCATAGCACGAATATTTTCACGAGTGAGTTCCATTCTTGCAGCGAGATGACGATGATGAGGCGAGATGAACAAAAGACTAGCGTACATAAGAAAAAAAATTATAGCGGCCAGTATTAAAAAAAGTTCAAATTTTACCGTGGAGGTCAGATATAACGTTTATAAATGCTGGATTTCTTACCTTCACGCGTGGAACCTTTTGCGCAAGGGAACAATGATGGATTTCGTCCAGTCATCGGGCCAATGGCCAGTCCTCCAAACTTTGGCACGTGTAACGTGGAGAGCTTTGTTGCCTTCTGGGCTTAGGCTCTTGATGAGTTGCGCTGTAATACCGTCGCCCTCGCTAGCCTTTAGTTTGAGTTTGCCTATAGCAAACTCCGTAAAACTACTTTCATCCGTTTTTGTGTTTTCATTTGCAATGAACGGCTGCTGGCAGTACGCTCTCTATCGCTCTAGGACTTGCTGTTAGTGTAGTAAGGTTGTCCCTTTTCCGTCGTCAATCGTGCAAGATATTGCTTTGTCCTCCTTTGTAAGGAGTTTGACTCTTTGAAACAGGTCCTTTGAGTGAGCCGTCTTAGCGTCCTTCTCGATTCATCGCAGATGAAAACGTGCATTCCTGTCTCCCCTACAAAGTTGCAAGCTAAGAAGCTTGTAAATGTAATGAATTGTACACGAGATGTCGGTACATGAAAAATGATTTTGGTGCACCTTCCTCTGTGCTTGTGAGGGATCATGCTCAGGAGAAAATGATTAATGTAAATTACTTAATAAAACGATACTTAATAAAAAAAAAGAAAAATATAATCTTAATAAATAAATCGTTTTTTTAACAACCGGTGAACTCATTTATTCACTCATTATGTCTTATTTTTCATAGTAAAACCATGACAAATCTAAAGTAATAATTAACGTATGCGGAATGAAATCCAAAAGTTAAAACTATATTTAATGTAATAATAAAACTGTTTTGCTAAAAATGTTTATAATAAATAATAGTATCATTAACAATGTTTAATGCAAAAAACAATTTACTCCTTTGCGAGCTGCTTTGCGACAGTTCCGTGGAACTTTGTCCATGGCTGACGTAAACACAGATGTCAGGATTTCATTTAATTCTAATTTAATCTTTCGAATTTAACTTTGTACATGTATTCGGCGAAAATTATTCGAGTAGATTCGCCGTTTCAGATTTGGCCAAAAAATCTTCGATTGGGCGAAGTTCTGGGGTGTTAGGTGGATTTGCTAATATGGGTCCGTACGGGATTTCTAACTCGTCAATTTTGCTTATTTTTGTTTTAGTTGTGACTGGAAGTAAAATCCGGCCAAAACACCAAATTAGCTCCGCTATGTTCCGATTTTATAAAATCCCGCACAATTGACAACAATTCATATGTGCTAAGGTAGTAAATTAAAATACCATTTGTAGATTTTACACTGCTGATTACCGTAAAAATATATTTGGATTTTTTTACGCAGTAGTTTTTTTATATTTAGGAAAAACAGTAAAAAAAAGTCTGATTGTGAATGTTAGGAATACACTTATAGTGCCCTTAGTCCATTTATTACCATAGGAATTGAAAAAGATATGCGACTGTCATGTAAATTTTTTATCTGTCTGACGGATTACTTGATTCTAACGACACGCTTTCGATTCTCGTAATACTATTGTTTTGATATACGCTATTTAAAATGAAAGTGACTAACGGATTTGTAAAAGCGGGTAGCCGCAATCTGCCCGAAGTCGACGAATTTATGTTGTTACAGTTGTTAATATTGACAAGTGACATGACATGACAGTCAGTTCTGTTTCTGATTAAAGTTACTTTTTTTATTTTATATCATGCTAAGATCACGACATCAGTAATCCTAACTTTGTATATACGGTCTTTTTAATGACTATTTCTTTAATAAATTATTAACAACGAATTTAAGTTAAATTAAGAAAAACCGAGGAACACGGGTAGTCTAACTTTTAACCAGCTATTATAAACGCGAAAAAACAAAAACAAACATCGCTCCATGTATCGGTCGGCATTAACGGCTAACCCAGATTCAAAAAAACTGACTTAAACATACAGCGAGGGCTGATCACAAGCCACAGTAAAACATTTAAAACTTTTTTGGGAAACTTCGTAGGCTCCACATATTTCACTTTTTCTTCAGTTGGGCGAGTGGTGTTTTTGAAATAATAATTCCCTTGCCATTAATTTCCGTCTAATTTGAAATATGATTCTTCGTTCATTACCAGAGATCGTAATAGGTAGAGCTAATTTACTCTCACACTCGCAAGCTCGTCCGTTTAATCCAATACTCGGCCCGCAATTGCCTACTTCCATTCCTAGGCAATAATGTACTATTAAACAGAGGTTCAAACTTTGTCCAGATTTCATTCCGCATACGTTATTTATTGACACCAGCTATTGCCTAACGCACTCGCAATCGCAATCGGTTTCAAAGCGGAACAATTGTTTTCATTTTGTATGCAGACAAGCCTTCGATTTTCAAAACGATTGCGATTGCGAGTGCGTTAGGCAAAAGGCGCTCTGATTATCATTTTCCCAGAGCTTATTTTGTAGTCTAAAGTGAGAGCGCTTTTATAGCAGTCATTCAATGTGATGACAATACAAAAAAAACTTTGACAATAGTATCACTTAACTGCATACAAAATATCTATAAGTACGCTTAGAAAAGCTTTTTAACACATAATACAGCGACACGATTCTAATTTATAGAGGTAATAATTTAGAGCGCTTAACTTCTAAAGTTCTATATTGACGATTACAAACCCTTATTAAACGCTAGAGGTTCTATAATAGAACAACTAACGGCTTTAGTTATTAAGAGCGGTAATGTAGAACTTTTTACTATTGTTATAGAGGTAAAGGAATCTTATAACTCTAAGATCAATAGAGGCAACTACTATCTGTTAAAGTTGTATAATAGCGCCAGAAAACCCTTATAAACTCCAGGTGATCTATAATAGCCAGTGATCGGAATAGGTAGAGTATATTTACCTAAAGTTCGCAAAAGGACATAATATAGAGTGGTTACAACCAGGTGAAATATTAATTTATTTTTATTGAATTCCGGATTTCTGTTATTTTTCTGGTACTAGTAAATGTAGTCGCAAGGAAGTCTCCAGTTTATGTCTCTGTTCTACGAAGTAAATACGAGCCCCAATTAAAATGAGTTCGTCCGCCAGGAAAAAAAATATTAACCTAACTTCAACATAAAATTCTGGGAGACCTAGATGTTTAGTAGAAAATCTAACATAAAAACCATAAAGATTATAAATAATATTTTATTTTCCAACAAAAAAAATTATAACAATCCACGGTAATTAAAAAAAAAACATTATTTCGCAAAATGTAACACCCGCAAAAAAGTTCGTCTTCAGTTCAACCGACGCAGAATAGAACGTCTACCATTTGGTGGCGTCACCTTTTGCATCTAAAACGGCTTTGATCCTGAACGGCATTGAATCTACTAACTCTCGCCACAATTTTTTAGGGGTTATTCCATTCCAGACACAGCTTAGTTTCTCCTTAAGATCAGCTTTTGACCTAGAAGGGTCTTTTCGCAACTTCTTCTTCATTTTCCACCACAAAGTTTCTATGGGAGACAAGTCTGGGCTGCTGGACGGCCATAACATGGTAGGGATTTTTTTGGACTTCAGCCTCGCCATCGTTGACTTGGCGGTATGGCATAAGGCACCGTCTTGTTGAAAAGTAAATGCATTTCTAAGTTTCAACTTCGGTATAGACGGCAGCAAACTCTCTTCCAAGATGCTTTTGTATTTCTCGGCATTGACGGTTCCATCTATAAATTGCAGACGGCCTACACCCTGTGCCGACATACAGCCCCAAATCATCAAAGATGCCGGAAACTTCACCTTTCGCTTAAGACAGTCATTATGAAATGCCTCTCCTTTTTCTCGAATGACTTTACTTCGTTCGTCGCCAACTGTGACGTCGAATTTCGATTCGTCGCTCCATATTATTCTTCGCCACTGATCGGCAGTCCAGTTTCTGTGTTCTTTAGCGAATTTCAACCTGTTTTTTTTCTGTGTTTGAGTAAGTAACGGTTTCTCTTTAGCTGTGTAAAAACCGTAGCCCATTTTCTTCAGTACTCTCTTGCAGGTGTCGACTGATATATTCTTTTTAATAGCGTCACGCCATAGTACGGTAAGTTCTTCGTGGTGCTTTGCTAGTTATTCGTGGACGGCCAGTTTTCTTTAAACAGGAGACTGTTCCGTGTTTTCGATGATGCTCGATGATCGTTTGAATTGTAGATCGTGGCAACGACAGGTCCTTGTATATTTGGTTCGTCGATTTGCCCTTATTGTTATGAGAAATTATTATTTTCCGCACTTCTTCGGGCACTGGTTTACCTCGTGCCATTTTTATAGAATAATGATTAAGAAGTAATGATAATTTGCTTGTAATTTGGCTTTTTTTATAGCCCGTTGACATATTAGATGACAGAGAATATTCTTTATTCAAATTGAATTATTTTACATCATACCACTTAAAAAGCAGTTTTTATTTTAAATAGACGACCTGTTTTGCGTCAAATATGAACTAGACGTAATTTTTTGCTTACAAGATGATAACTTTATGATAGAATTACATTAAGATCGTTAAAATGATCACACTTTGTACAACACAAGATTAAACTAGGTGTAATGACCTCGTGTGTAGCGTATTCCATTAATCATCAAAGTCAATCCGAGATTAAATATCTGCCTTACAATTAAATATTGTATTTTGAAGTGCAACTAGACGATCTATTATGCATTGGGGCTCGTATACTCCACCTATTAATTAGATACTTAAAATAAATGAGTTACAGGCCCCTTTTATCACAAACTGGCATAAAATATCCCATACCGTGTGTAAATATTAAGGATATTTAGCATTAATAATAACGGAAATCCGGAATTCAATAAAAATAAATTAATATTTCATCCGGTTGTAACCACTCTATAATATGTCCTTTTGCGAACTTTAGGTAAATATTCTCTACCTATTCCGATCACTGATAATAGCAATTACTGGATGCCTTCAGTTCTTTAATGGATTTAACGAAATCTTTTCTAGCTCCAAATAACTGAGGTCCATAAAGCTCCATTATACTACTTTAAGCGATACAATAGAAATATTCAGTACTTAAGTAGACGCTATATACATGTGAAGGATTTAAAATCCAAATATTTGGTGGCTTATACCGGGCCGCCACTTGTATTGATCAAATTTAAAATAAACAAAGCCATACAAACAAAACAATTAGTGTTAACACCAGGGATCGTATACCGGTATTATTTTCATACAAAAATACCGGTATTCAATTTCGGTATCTCGCTTATTATTGAATATTATTGCTCTTCAATGAATTTATATTATAGAATTGTGTTATTACCTAAATTACAGTCGAAAATATCAAGGAAATAATGCAAATTAAGGAAGATATTTCAATTTTAATTAATACCGGTATTGATCCCTGGTTAACACCATTTTGTTAAGTATTCTGATGTATTATATATGTATATGCCAAACCGATATACTTCAATACATTCAAACAATAATTAACTTAGTTTGTCATGGATTTACTATGAAAAATAAGACTGTGGATAAACTTCATGTTCATGATACATTGCCTACTTTAGTTGCAAAGTTTGTAGGGCCTGCCTATATTAAACGCGCAATGGAAATATAACGATCGATCTTTAGCTTGTGTCGCTCGGCTTTTTGATAGGGATACTAAGAGGGGTGCCTTTTTCGCTGTGGTTTTGAAAAACTAAAGACAATTTATTTAAGTGTTAAATGGTAAACTATTGTTTTTCAAAGTAATCACCGTGACATGTAATGTAATACACTTTTTCATTCGATCGAACCAGTTTTCGAAACACTTATTCCAGGCCGAAGTTGGGGTCTCCTAAATGGCCGTTTTGTATGCCTCAACCGCTACTTCAGGCGTCCGGTACCGTTGACCACGAAGTCGTTTGCTGATTTTTGGAAAAGTGAAGATATCATTAGGGCTTAAGTCTGGGCTGTACGGCGGATGTTCCAGATTTTCGACGTTTTGCTCTTTTAAAAACGCAATTGTCTGCCGGGCGGTGTGCGAGCTCGCATTATCGTGGTGCAGTACTATACGACGTCTTGAGTTATTTTTTCCGAACTCGCCGTTAACTTCTGGTAAACAAACAGTGGTATACCAGTCAGCATTAACTGTTATACGATCTTCGAGCACGATGGTGGCAACGTGGCCACTTATCGCTACTATGTGGCGACCATTTTTTTCGAAGTGCTCAGTGAGCATATTACTTAGGTCTAAACAGTCGACCGCTGTTAAGAATCCGGATCGTAGGCATATATCCAAGATTCGTCACCTCTGGTAGATAATGTCATAAACGTGTTTAGAGTCTCCTCGGTTGAATTGCCGCAGAGTTTTGCGACACCATCTAACGCGAGCCGTTTTTTAACAGACTTCAAAAAAAAGGAGGTTCTCAGTTTGACCTGTATGTATGTATGTATGTATGTATGTATGTTTGTCCGAACCGATTTTGATGCAGTTTTCAGAAAAGTATTTGTGACACTTAGGAGAAGGTTTTAGTATTTTACCACAAATGGCTAACGGAACTCCTCAAAGGTACCTATTTCAAGGGTGGCGATAAGATATTTCGATTAAGATAGTTGAGCAATTGTAACGAAAAACATTTAATTGTTTAAATATGACTATGACTTTCCCGAGGCGTTGCTTGCGGCGAGCTCAAAATGTCAAATAGTTTCATATCAACTAAGAAGTGGAACTACATAACAGCTTATTAATATGATCACTAGGTATAGGTCAGTCCAACTGAAGTCGGCTTTTGGGTAAAAATATTGAGAGTCGCCGACTTCAATTGGACTGACCTGTACCTACCATTTTAAAAGAAGTTATTTTTTGCGTTATTGAAGGCGGTTTTGTGTTTTTTAAACATTTATTTTTGGTCTTCACTAATGGCCTACTGTTTTATCAGTAGGTAAACTAACTAGTCGTCAAAAACCGTAACTAATGGTTAAAATCTCAAGGGAATATGTCAAATTTTCGTTTTTTTTTTTTCGAGTTTTAACAATTAGTTGAGTTAACTACTGATCAAACAACAGGGCCTAAGTAAATGTGGTATCCAGCGTGAGATAATTTTTTTACGCCTAAGTGATCATGCAAAATATTTTGAACACTGGTCCCTAAAATACTTAATGAAGCTTCTTTCTCACGGTATGTGGCATGGCGATCTTCGACGATCAGTTGCCGTGCAGCATCAATGTTCTCCTGGGTTACGGCTGTTTTTGGTCAGCCTTCACGATGCCTTACACTAAGACTACCAACTACGTTGAAATTCTAAATACCAACGTTGCACAGTCCGGATGCATGGTGCTTTATTATTAAACACCGTAGTCAGCTCTTCAAAGAACTGAAGACGGTTTAAACCCCTTATGAAGTTGTTCAAAATTATCGCATGTAGGTAAATTTTAACACTAAAAGAATAACCCCTTCGGAAGAAATATACGACTTAGTTATTTGTTAAACTAACCATTCACATAAGAGAAACCTAAAGAGCTAAAGCGTAGATGGTCAGCAGTAAATTGATATCCCGCTCTTACTGCATAACCAAATATAAGGGTTACCCTTATAAATAGCGCTTTAAAAAGTAAATCGAACGGATTTTAAGCGATACGGCTTTTCTAAATAAATCCTTACAATAACCCATTCGAAACCCCTTGAATGGGATAGCGGGCCGGTCCCCGCCTGTAGTACAGTCACCAACAGATATATTGTAGCGGGCGAGGTACTCAAATATTTCGGAGCAGCATTACTTTTCAATAAATTCGTTACACTAGTTATGGTCAATAACACCAGAACATGCAGTTTATCATAAATATAACACCAGCGAGCTTTCAATAAATTCGGAAAATATAACGAGGTAAAAATATCAGAAAGCACAGAACATCAAAGGTATCTACGCACTCAGGGTGATCATAAAGATCGGAACATTTATGGAAAATATACCTTAAGTCTGTATAATTATTATGCATGTCGATCTTTGGCATGACGTATTTATGTTTTGTTTGGAATTCGAATCTACTCGTGACGTGTACACGTCACGAGTAGATTCGACATGCATAATAATTATAGTAACGAATTTAAACTGTGTGATACAGACTTAAGGTATATTTTCCATAAATGTTCCGATCTTTATGATCACCCTGAGTGCGTAGATACCTTTGACGTTCTGTGCTTTCTGATATTTTTACCTCGTTATGTGTTCCGAATTTATTGAAAGGTCGCTGCTCTTATATTTATGACAAACTGCATGTTCTGGTGTTATTGACCATAACTAGTGTAACGAATTTATTGAAAAGTAATGCTGCTTCGAAATATTTGAGTACCTCGCCCGCTACAATATATCTGATGGCGACTGTACCATATGAACAGTTGTGCAAATGATTATTATAGATTTTGATTTTACAGAATACTAGCTGTTGCCCGCGACTCCTTCCGCGCTGAAAAATAAAACATAGCCTATGTTACTCGGGGTTAATGTAACATTCTAATGGTGAAATATTTGTTGTAATCGGTCCAGTAGTTTGCGAGTTTACTCATTACAACACACACAAAAATACAAATCTTTTCTCTTTACAATATTATATAGAATACAAGTTTTGAGATTATAATGTTCATATTAAATGAGCATTATAAATTTCGGTCTTTGAGGATGTGATAGTTGCAAATAAAATCAGACATAATGAACTTATAGGATTTAATTTTAGATTAAACTAGTGCACACATACTCGTACCGCTCAGTGGGCTGCGCGCCTAGTAAAGCGTTCCTAATTATTTTTTAGTCCATTACTTGGTTTTTTTAATCGAAATTATTTTAAAGCAATATGTATTTCAGAATTATTAAATAAAAACACAATTTGGAGAATAATACATGTAAATGAAAAAAATAGGAATAAATATTAAAAAAAAAAAACTAAACAAACTAAAATATTTTTTTAAGTTATACGCTAGTTATAATAATAATAATAAATATTTTTATTTCAGGATGAAATTCCATAGATTGTTTGTTTCAAATGCCCTTAACCTATATTAGTAGGTGCGATAAATACATCTTAAATTAATTAATTAAATAATATACCTATTACATCTTCTATCAAAGCCCCACTTTCCTATTAAGAAAACATCACCCATAGATTGTTGAGTTATGGCAGTCACCATTTCCTTCTGAGATTACACTATACGAGCCGCAATAATAATATGGTCCAGCAAGTTTTGCAATTCCGCCTCCGCTGTGGATTCGGTAACTTTTACGCCCTCAGGATAGCATTGTTTCTTTGCTTCTACAACTTTACCGTACGAAGGTAAAACTGGATTTCTTTTAGAATTTATAAATATGCGGAGCAACAGATATTGATGCTTCGTAAGTTTGGCTTCCGTTATGAGACATAATACTTCGTCAGGATTCACTCCACTAGTACCGAGGTCTGACGTTTTCCTCCGTTTTCTGACTGCCGACTCATCAAACTGAACTAACACTTTAAGCCTTCTGCGGTGTGACTGCTTAGGTACTGCAAGCCGAGAAATATTTTTTTGGTCGGCCAGCAACGGCTGCGGCCTCCGTTGTTGATGGTTCGTCGGGAATATTATGTGGCGTATTTTTGTTCAACATGGATATTTTCGGTAGATTCACACTTGCTTTCTCACTCAGCCACTTAGAATGTTTATTTTGAACTGTTTTTTTTTTTTCGAGAAGTGATCCGTAAAACGACAAGTTGTTGGCAAATATACTTGATAACGTATTCCAAAATGGCGGTATCTGGGTGAATTGCAGAAAAAATGTACCTTTTGAATTACATAACTAAACTGAGAGTAAACGAAATTGATAATTGATGCAACGAACAAGATATCACTAGTATTATTCCATATGTCCGACGCTTTATGTGATCACATAAAGCGTCGGACACATGGAATAATACTAGTGATATCTTGTGGTTTCATTCGTAGAATTATTTAATGAAACGTTTTAATTTAATCAGCAATATTTATTCATTATTTTTGGTTTACATAAAAAAGAAAACTGAATAAATATTTTTTTTTCTATTTTGACTGTTGCTATTTTCTGTGAGAGTTGATATCTGGTGCAAATAAATGCTCGAAATAAGCCCAGACCAAAGTAAAGTTTTAAAAGACGTAAATAAAAAAAACCCAACAAAGCATCGCTTTAAAAATGAACCTAAAAGAGGTCAAGCACTTAAAAGTTCTTCGAAATCTTCTCTGATTAATGCTCTTTCCAACGATGTAACATATGCGAAGATTTCATTTTATTAACTGGAATGATTAGCTAATTTAGTTGAACACTTGGCAAAATACTGGTATTTTCTTTCAAGCATGTTAAGACCAAGGCTAAAGAATTTTGCCAAGTGTCCAGCATTGTTTTTAGTAGTTTTAGTGAATCAATAGCTACAACCAGCCATAACGTTCCAAAAAAAATACAGGAAAACCTCCAAAAAAATCGGTTAAGGAATTGACAGAGAAGCAAAAAAAATACAGTCCATATACATACTCATATGTATGGTGACCATAGTACAATTGGGGGCATTTCAACTTAAAAAAATGTTACAGATTTTCACACCAATATTTTCCCTATAGTTTTTTTGTATGAACTAGGCCTTACACTTTATCAGTTTCGTTACATAACGAAAAATAACGAAACTGTAAATGAAAATATGAGAAATCTTAACCTTAAAAATATATTTCCCTTCAAACGTGTAAAGCACTGTTCTAGAGAGAAACTTACCTGAGGTAATCGCCGTCAATCACCCTGAGATTTTTTAGATTTTAAACACTAGGCTGTCGATCCGTGTGCCCCTTCGTTGAAAATATAATGGCTGTCGCTGTGTTCAACAGTTTTACAGAGGTCAAAGTGTTGACCGATTGATACAAAGTAATTCTACTAAGATATAAATCTTTTTTTTGTGATTAACTGCTTCGTAACTAACGCTGAGTAACGAAAGTCCAGTAAGTTGGTACAGGTAAATTAATATTAAAATTTCATAACTATTTATAATAATTATGAATAATTATAATTGAATATATTTGTACGGAACTTAAAGATTAACTAAAAAGGACTGAATAATTTACAGTTATACTTTATAAGAATTGATATAAATCGTTACAAAGGGCATTGGGTAAATTTGTTTGAAGAATATTGTCATTTTTTTTCAGCGGCCGCTGATGATTTTTACATAGTTATTTAGAGGACCTCTAAATACACATAGATATATATAATTTATGGCGGTAAATAATATCGGAGCGGAGATTTTAAAGATTTAAGTATTCAGTTTTTAGTACAAAAGTACGCCCAAGTATGAATATTTAAATATCTCGGCTCCGATGCACTTTAGAGTATTACATTACATAACAAAATATGTTTATTTTTAATAATTCTATCATAATTTACCACTTTTATGAATGGCCGCTCACCTTGAAAATATATGAATTTTACAAATGACAACACTTTTACCCAAACCCCTTTACTAGATAAAAACACACTCGGAATTGGGACATGAAAATAATGTATGAATTACTCAAGTATCACACGACTTATTTTATTTTTTAATTATGTAAATCAAAAGGAATTTAAATGAAAATAATTTAGCTGAATATTAAGAATTGTTGTTCTAAAAGAAAAATAATTTCATTGCCTTTTCTTCTCATAATTTAACTTTAAATCCATCGTGTTTTCACGGGTCACTAGATCAACTGAAAGGTACATTTTTTCTGCAATTCACCCATCTACGTTATCGTCATCCGGCTCCATACAATAGGTATGCTGTAACACTGGACGGCCTTTTTCTGTGTCTGAACCACTCGTAGACAGCCATACTTCCAATATAGAACCCCTTGAAAAGGATCTGACGTACGTATGTGCACATCTGAAAAAATATTACACAATCAATAAACATATTCGTAAGATTTGCGTAGAATTGCTACACTTCGGTCTACGCAGGCGTAGCAGGCTTCTAACTAGACAATCCGCAAATTTCCGCAGACAAATGTTTATGGCCGTCAGTCTAGACACATTTGACTTCTTAATAAAGTATAAATTATCATTACGTTTGATTAAGAACATAGTTAAAATTAAAAGTAAACTATACTTAATTTTGAAGAATTTCGAAATAAAATAGGTCGTGGCGTAGACTCATCGAAATATCTATGTTCTTGAGGCCGTATACGAAATTTAGCTTATTTTGTGATTTTACAGTTAAAATACAGCTTTTCTATAAGTTTTAATGCTCAACATTAAATGTCATTTTAGATATGATACTTGTGATCGAATAAATGAGCTAAGAATGAATGAGCCACTTTTTTATTTTTGTCGAGTATTATAATGCGAGATTTAGGTTGTTTTAAAACATTATTTATTGCCAATTGTTTTGAACTTTTTGGATATTTTAGGTAATGGATTGATTTTGAAATAAAGTTTATTTCTGTTGTTTTAATTTTATGAACGAGAGTTCTGAGTAGCCGAAATCAAAAATAATGTTTGCCCGTTTTCTATAAAAAAATACCAAGTTTATTATTTCTTTTACTCGAAAAATTTATATGAAAGTTGTAAAAAGTAATTCATACATTTTTTAGACGACTTTTACAGCAATACATTGTAAATTTTTCATACCGTTAAGACGTCAAAACGATTCATAAATATGTGACATTCTAAACCTCTTCCAGCAAAATTCACACAACAGTCGCCGGTGTC
Source organism: Acleris literana (assembly GCA_946894065.1). Taxonomy (NCBI): domain Eukaryota; kingdom Metazoa; phylum Arthropoda; class Insecta; order Lepidoptera; family Tortricidae; genus Acleris; species Acleris literana. The sequence continues at coordinate 30,971,144 of OX335668.1, read as the reverse complement.
AGGTCGATTAATCAAAATAAAATAATAAAAGCAAAAAAGTAGCTCATACATTCGTTACAATTAGAAGTTATCTTTCGTGTTGTGCATTAAAACTTGTAGAAATACAGTATTTCAACTGTAAAATCACGTCAATCAGCGAAATCGGCAAAATTTGCGCTGAAACTTGGCCGAGTTGATTCTTAGCTGGTCTTGACTAGATTCAGACCGGGAGCCATCGAGAGCCATGGCGCATTTAGTAGCGGGAGGGGCGGGGAGGGGGAAGTTTAACGCTGCTGCGCTTTAATTGAAGCAACATTTCACTAAAACTATACATATTATGGCATGCGATATATCATTTTCAGATAAATCAAGGACGAGAAATCTATATTTCGAACAAAAAAAATGCACTTCTGTTCTAGAACGTAAAAACCATATCGTATTTGACCTGTTATCATATTATTGTCAACTCCTATTTACTTGACAGTAATGACGGAATGAGTATAAAACAATTCCATAGCAGGTCAAATACGATATCGTGTTTACCGTCTAGAATAGAGGCCCTGTACTTGTTATGGCGTCCAATATATCATTTTCGGGTAAATTAAGGATGTGAAGGTAAATCTCTGAAATAAAAATAATGCACTTTAGAACAAATAGTAAAAAGATGGGCAAAAGACAAAAGTCACGTCCAACTTCTTTTCATTTCTGCCTTTGTTTTTACTCACGTGATATATGTTAAAAATTAAAATATATCTACGTAAAAAGCCACAGTTATCTATTTTTCAAAAATATAAAGTTTAGTTTTACATCCAAGATGGCCATAGAACTAATTCGCGTAAACGTAAACATAACATTATTATAAGTAGGCATCTTTGGCAGTTCAAATATTGTTATTATTGTATGTTTTATAATTTTCTAACAAATATTTCATCCCAAAAATACTTACATAGAAATATTGTTTATTTCTACTCATTTTTAATTCGCGAAGATAACAAATAGAGGTAAGTAAATACAATAAAACTTTACTAACTCTCCATTCTGCGCCCTAACCATGAGTTACAATTACCGTACTCGCTAGTGATTCTAATGTTCTGTCCCTCGCAAACCTCGCAGTATTCTTATAGAGTGCGAGGGACAGAACATTCGATTCGCTAGCGAGTACGGTTATTGTAACTCATTGTAAGGGTATTGGATAGAGACGTTTCTAGAGTATCCTTTCACTTGCCAACTTTACCTAAACTTTGTTCAATGGTATAGGTAAGAAAAGTGCTTTTGAAGCTTGGGAATCCTTTCCTGACCTAACTATAGGTCTCGAGTCAGCGATCGAGGGGCTCATTGAGGATTTGAGGAAGCAAAAAAGCAAATGCAAAAAACAGTGCCGTGTCTGGTGCAATGGTAAAAAAAAGGCTGTTAAATGTTCAGACCTCTGTCTGTGCAGTGGATCTTGTAATATATAAAATGAATTTGCATTGCGTTAACTTTCATGTGTTAAAACAGTACCTAAACCCTACTTTCACGGATGATAATGCATTGAGATCACCCTGACCCACGCTTAATATTATTTTTTCTCTCCCATGTGTTAACAGATATATATGATAAACTATTATATTTTTTTAAACTACATAAGTGTAGCTTTTGGACTACAGTTTTGTTCTGAGATATCTGTTATTATTTTTAAGCACAATAGGTAATTATAAAAAAAAGAAATGATGAATTTTAGTCTTTTCTACTTTATTCATTTTTTTTTGTTAGAAAGTGCATTTTTTGTTGTTCGAAAAAGAGATTCCTCGTCCTTGATTTATCTGAAAATGATAAATAGCATGCCATAATATGAATAGTTTTATAGAAATGTTGCTTCAATTAAAGCGCGGTAGCGTCAAACTTTCCCCCCCTCCCTGTACTAAATGCGCCATGGCTCTCGATGGCTCCCGGTCTGAATCTACTCAAGACCAGCTAAGAATCAACTGTGCCAAGTTTCAGCGCACAGTCACAAAGTGCAGGGTGTCGTGCAGTAATACCCTAGCTATTATGAGTACTAGCCAGACCACCGTGTACCGGTACATCAATCACGCTGGAAGGATCAAACCTTTCCTTCCAATGCATAAGTCGTCATACATACGCCAATAACAGGTGGTAAGCAGCGCGAATTTAAACTTACGAGAACATAATGCGCTGCACCGTCTTGACGGTGATGGATTTTATTGTCGTTATCGGTAAACGTCTATCGCAGATATATCTTATGGCCCAAGAGCGAGCAATGGTCAGACCTTCGTTATTTTATAAAAGCTGAAAGTTTCTCAGCGCATATGAACAAAGATAGGAACGATCAGCGAATATGAAGATTAGGTCATCGTGGCTTTGGCAGAAAACAGGTAACAAAGGTATTATATTACTTAAACTACTCGCAAAGTCGGGAAACTACACTAACGAGCATAAAAAAACGGGTCAGAGTGCGTTTTTCATACTAAAGAGGCTATTTCGAAGACTTGTTTCCTCGCCAGGGGATGCTTTTAGTGAAATCTGATGATGGATAACCCGAGCATCGATACAGGACTTCCGGAGTGCATAGGGGTACCCAACTGATTGAATCTGCGGTTAACGTCGGAATTGCACATGTTCAGAATAAATGTTTAAAAAAACAAAAGTGCAAAAAATAACTTCTTATAAAATGGTAGGTAGGTCAGTCTAACTGAAGTCGGCGTCCCACAATATTTTAAACCAAAAGCCGACTTCAGTTAGACTGAACTACCTACCATTTTATTAGAAGTTAAGTTATTTTTTGCATTTTTGAAGGCGGGTTTTTGTTTTTTTAAACATTTATTTTATTTTGTTCTTTTTAGTGATCCTAATTATGCTGTTATTTAGTCCCACTTCTCAATTAATGAGAAACTATAGAACATTTCAAACTCGCCCCAGGCAACGCCGCGGGAATGTCATAGTCATATTTAAATCTAAATGTCATAGTCGCTCAAGTACCTTAATCGAGATATCTTATCGCCACCCTTGAAATAGGTACTATTAAGGAGTTCCGGTGGCCATCTGTGGTCTTCATCATCAGTTCCACTTCACCATATAGCACTTTTACAGTGAAAAATACCGATATCGGTATAGGTGTGCCTATAATATTTGAGGAGTTCCCTTGATTTCTCCAAGATCCGACCATCAGATCCTGACGTGTTGACAATGGGACCAACTAGAAAGTATACCCATTAAAACAACGAAACAAAATTTCAAATCGGTGCAGTGGTCTTCGAGTAATCGGGGAACACATAAAAATATCCCGACGAATTGAGAACCTCCTCCTTTTTTGTAGTCTGTTAAAAACATCTAAAATGGCAGTAAAATATAAGGAAATCCAAATGCTGACCCAAACTCTCTTGCTGTAGTGTTAACTGATTTTGCGATCAGTTCGGTATTTATCTTAAGAACTTTTGACCCCCTCTGTTGAACCTCGGAGTATCCACCATTAAACCTCACTCAAAACAAGCCCTGGCAAGGAACCAAGGCTTCGAAATGGCCTCGTTTGTATGAAAAACGCACTCTGACCCGTTACTTTGGCTCCTTACTGTATATTTGAGTTGGGGGACATGCGTTGAGAAACTTTTCGCTTTTTTAAAACAACAGCCTGGCGGTTGTTGGCTCTTGCTCTATGGTGCTTTAGTGCTGAAAAGTTAAAGGCCCGCACAAAACCGTGCGGTAGCGGCTGTTGCGCTGTTTTGTGTTGACAATTTATGTTTTTGTATTATAATTTATTTAAAATATATTAATATTTTAGTGACAAATGCACCGAAAGAGCAACAGTTAGAATCTGGCGGCGACGAGTTGGCGGGAGTGTCATGGCGCCACCAGCAGCAAGCTTCCTATGCGCCGCCCATCTCATCTGCAGCCGACCCCTACAGCGCGGCAGGTAGGTACATAAGCTATTATATCTTTACATCCTACATAGATCTGCAATTTGCGACTGCTGGTTGTGGTCACTGATTAGTGAGACAACTCATATATGTACTAGGAAGTTTACAATGACGTTCAATGTTTCTTTCAAACAACAAAATAAAACTAATTGTATCATTGAAGAAATTAAAAGAAAAGTAATTTCATCTGCGTGTTCATAAAGTAGGCAAAGATAATACTAAATTTAAATTAATTTTGCTGTTGCAAGAACTGGACAAGAACAACTAATGTCGCAATATTGTAACAAATAAATATATATTCTTTTTTCCAAATTAATACTATAATAAATAACAAGTAAACACTATCAGATGGCTGTAAATAGTTTGGTGCCGGACGTCAAAGAGGCTGCAGCTCAGCGCCACACAACTTTGGGTTGTAAATATTCGAAGGTGAATTGATAAGTTCTGAGGCCTGGTAAAAATAACCAAGGGGCTCATTTTTTATAACAATTTGATTTTTCTACATACTTATAGTCTACATGAAGGTTAATGCACTTAGTCCAACTAGCCTCCAACTTAATTAACCCATAAAAAATATATCGCTGAGGTCGTTTTAAGTAAGTCTACTGCTTCTTGTACCTTCATATTCGTCGTAATATTTGTCCCCCCAAGTTTGGGAAGAGATGATAATCGGAACGCGCTAAATCCGGTGAGTGAGGAAGATGCGGCATAGTAGGAGATCCGAATAGGAGACGACCTTCACCCAGCTGTTTATTCGATAAAAAGTATTTTATATCAAATTTAATATGTTAAGTAATATTTGGCGAATAGGCTGTAGGCTGAAAAATTTCAGTCCAGAATATAATTAATTAAAAATTTAAAGATCAACTTTAAAATAAAAAATCAATTGCTTGTTTAATAGACAAATTACATAACAATCGAAAGCATGAAGCCTATAGAATATGCAAATGTTAGGTTGACTATTTTTTCCCATCATAAATATTGGGTAGGTAAAGTCTGTTTCTATTCAGACTGCCAATGAAAATAAAAAGTATGCCTGACTGTAATTGTCTTTTGATAGAGGATGAAATAGTGATGGGAATAATTTTACCTCTAATTAGTTAATTAAAAAGGTTTAATATATTCATCATTATCATCGTATTATAAGTCCGAATAATAATTTTGAAGGTGCTTCACCACCGGAAACACGAACAGAGAATTGGATTTGAGTAAATTGAATCACAATGATTTTTTTATGAAGTGGTGGTAATTTCCTGATTTAGCGTTATGTTGCGAGATTAAATAACAAATACGTTTAAGATAATATAAGTATTTTAATTATTTTTTATCAGAAAATACAGTTCGTAAATCGCGTTGCCAAGGCGTCGTTTTGCATTGTCAGAACAACCAGACAATTCGTTGAGTTGGTCTACTATGCCTATGGTGAATTAAACGTCACATTATTTTTCTACCAAAAAGTTCTTAACTAAAGGGTTGGCAGTGTTGGCAGTGTTGGCACTCAGAAGGCGCAACATCCGCGTGGCGCGATGCCAACGCAGAACAAAATTCCGCGCCCCACGGACTTGAGTAGGCGCGTCGCGCTTTCGTAATTTATCTTAAATACTTTTTCATGTGTGAATGTTATATATAGGGTGTTAGGTAATGAGTGGATAATCCTTGAACTATGGATAGAGGGCACTTAGGACGTTATGAAAAAGCTAAAATAGGTCTAGTAAAAGGATATTTGGACTTTTAATCGGATTTTTTGTCATTTTTCCTTATGTCCATGTTACGAAAAACCTTAACTTAATTTCATGTATTAATTCATATTTTTTTCACTTTTTTCTTGTATGGTTAGAATCACTATGAACTAAGGAAGTTTTTAAAGCTACATGCCAAGTTTTTTTCACGACAACTTTTTGAGTAAACTCACTAAGTTACTTTTTCCATACTAAGAAATCCCCGCGTTTGTTTTTCACGTAGTATGGAAAAACAAACTTTGTGCGTTTACTCAAAAAGTTGTCATGAAAAAAAACTGGGCATGTAGCTTTAAAAACTTCCTTAGTTCGTAGTGATTCTAACCATGCAAGAAACAACGAAAAAAAAATTGAATTAATACATGAACTTAGGGGTTTTTCGTAACACGGACATAAGGAAAAATGACAAAAAATCCGATTAAAATGACCAATATCTCGGAAACTATTAACAATTGCTGAACATACATGGGGGTTAAATCGATAGCTTATGAGCTGTTCTATCAGCCCTATTCGGGTTATCCACTATTTACCAAATACCCTGTATACATTCATAAATTTTAGAATATCCCAGTAATTTGTAATGATAAAGGTGTTTTTCATACTTTAGAAACACATTTATAACAATAGACGTCTCAAGATCTTTTACATAAAGGCTCTCGTTAAAACGAATACTTACGGTATCCTACACGACATTACACCTTAATGTATGCTACTACTAATTCTAATCAAAGGTGAAACGGTGGAATTTAAAATAACTCATCTAACAACAATCTATCTATATATATAAAAGGCAAAACTGACTGACTGACTTAGATATTAACGCACAGCCGAAACTACTGTACCTAGAAACTTGAAATTTGGTACAGGGTTTCATGATGAAGTGAGCACTAAGAAAGGATTTTGAGAAATTCAACCCCTAAGGGGATGAAATAGGGGGTGAAGTTTATATGAAATTTTCTCATTTCTGGACTTAGAAGTATGAAAATAAATATATAAGTTATCGATTACAATTAAAAATTATCTGTGCAGGTGTAATGGACAAAAATCCGCCCTAAATGGGTAAAATGGGGAGCTAAAGTTTGTATGGAAATTTTCTCATTTCTGGACTAGCAGTATGAAATAGGTATATAAGTTCTCGATTACAATCAAAAATGATTTGTGTAGATGAAATTGATAAAATTCCTCCTTAAAGGGGTAAAATGGGGGGATTAAATTTGTATGTAAATTTTCTAATTTCTATACTTAGCAGTATTATATAGGTATGGTTATTGGTATATGGGGTCCTGATTACAAATAAATATGATCTGCGTAGGTAAAGATAAAGAAAGAGGAAATAGCTTTCCACTTATTAGGGGAGAGTTTCTACGGGAATTCCTTATTTCTGGACTTAAAAGTATGACTGGTCACAATTTAAAATGATTCGTATGGCGAAGTTGGCGACTTCAATTGGGGAGGGGGTTTTTCATACAAAATGTACAACTAAAATGTGGAAATTAAATTGATATTTAAAATGATATGTGAAATAAATTTGCTAATCAGTATGCAGTACCTAACTTAAAGATTACTTATCAGGTTGTGCATAATAAAATCAATAATATTAAGGGAGCGTAATTTTTGTGTGATTATCCATTCTTATTTATCTTTTACCTAATTTACAAATAATTATGTATAGTGCTCAATCTATCTATCTTTAAAATGCTAAACTGATTGTTGATAAATTAACGCACAGCCCAAACCGCTGGACCTAGAAGCTTGAAGTTTTGCACGTAGATACCTACCTTATACAGTGAAGAGATCCACTAAGGAAGGATTTTTGTTTATAAGGGGGTAAAAAAGGGGATGAACGTTTGTATGAAAGTCCGTCAATTTTGAAGTTATTTTGGGGTTTAGGCGACAATTGAAAATTAATTTATTTTATCGCGAATTTAGCAGATTCTCATCTACCAGTGATAACTAGGGGTACGCCGGCGCATAAAATAAATGCATGTCGGCATCTACAATAATAGGAGGTATATGTAAAAAAAATGTATCTATCTGACTACAAATATGCCAACAACTACACAATCATACAGTCGGGCCAGCAGCTCTACTAAAAATTGGCGAAAATCGTATGGCAAGAGATAGTAGCGGTATGATTACATTAAACCGCGAATTCTATAATATTTTACAAAACACAGATGATCTGAAAAATAACGTGTATCCCGATCTACAAAACAACATAAAGAATAGATAATGGTTGTGTAAGAGGGCAATATTAGCACCGACAAACGAAATTGTCGGGTGGATAAATTAAAAAAATAATGTCTCACGTAGAAGGCGATATTGTGGAGTATCTCTCGGTAGACATTGTCATTGACACCGAGCCAGTCACGGCCTACCCTTAAAGTTCCTGAACTCTTTGGAGCTATCGGGAGTGCCCTCTCATAAGTTCATGCTTAAATTTGGTGTCCCTGTACTCCGGTACTCCATCAATAGCGTAAGGGCAATAATTATGTCTGGAATTGCTAAAGGAGAACATGTTTTAATTCACCGCATTCCTATAAGTAATTCCGAAAGATACGAGGGCAGAGTGAGAAGTCTGGTAAAAATCATATTAGGGGTAATTTTTTCACAAATTCATTAATGTCAAGTTGTAATGCAGCCTTTTTGGAGGTAAATCGTATATTTTCAGCCAGTTCGCACGTTTTTACTTCGTTCTTCGTCACTAGTTTTTTTTGACAGCTATGAAAAACAAAACAATCACTTTGGTGTTTGCAAACATGGAGAAAAGTGAGTTTCGTGTTCTGATTAAACATTATTTTTTGCGAAAAAAAACAATTACGGAAACAAAAAAACAAATTGACAAATATTACGGGAACTCTGCTCCATCGATTAAAATGATCCACAAGTGGTTTACGGATTTTCGTTGTGGCCGTACAAGCACTGCTGACGCCGACTGACCCGGACGCCCAGTTGAAGTCACTACACCAAAGATGATCACCAAAATCCATGACATCGTATTGAACGACCGAAGAGTAAAGGTCCGTGAGATAGCTAATATTGTAAGTATTTCAGACGAACGAGTCCGTAATATCCTTCACACTTGTTTGGATATGAAGAAGCTCTCCGCCCGTTGTGTGCCGCGATTGCTCACAGTGGATCAAAAACGCACTAAGGTGACCCTGTCAGAGGCATGTTTGGTGAAGTTTAGGTGTAATGAAAAGGACTTCTTGCGTCGTTTCATAACTGTTGACGAAACCTGGATTCATCATCATACACCAGAAACCAAGGAGCATTCAAAACAATGGATTGCTTCAGGTGAACCTGCACCAAAGAAGGTCAAAGCAGTTTTATCTGCGAATAAAGTTATGGCTACTGTCTTCTGGGATGCTCGTGGTGTAATATACGTTGATTTACTTCAGAAAGGTAAAACGATTAACGGCGAATATTATGCCAACTTGTTACAGCGATTTCATGAAGTTTTAGTGGAAAAACGACCCCATTTGGCGAAAAAGGAAATCATTTTTCACCAAGACAACGCACGGGTCCACACTTGTGCCATTGCTATGGCTAAAATCCACGAGCTGCGTTACGAATTGCTCCCGCATCCGCCTTATTCTACTGATTTAGCCCCCTGCGACTATTTTCTTTTCCCAAACTTGAAGAAATGGCTCGGTGGAAAAAGATTTTTTTCCAACGAAGAAATCATCGCAGAAACCAATGCGTTTTTTTATTACGGAGGGAATCGAAAAGCTAATTTATTATTATTATTTTTACTATTTATGAGTTCATCTGAACATACTGAGTTTTGACACATTTTCCTGCTCAACTACGCATGATATATATATTTTAATGTTAAATTCATTGTTTTATCTAATGCTAGGTTAAGTTCTATAATTGTATAAGTAATTTTTAAAAAACGACTGACTGTTGAGTTTCTTGCGGCGTTTCTTCTCAGCAGTGGTCTCTTGCGAAGCGCTGGTAGATTTTTGACGTGTAAAAGTGCCCGTGCGGCCTATTTACTGAATAAACATCTTTTATCTTTTTTTTTATCTTTTAGAAAGCGATGGACCAAGTGTATTGAGTTAAATGGGGACTACGTTGAAAAATAAATATTTACTTTTACAAAAAAAAAAAATAGTTTATTTCTTTTCAGACTTTTCACTCTGCCCTCGTATAACATTTGACTTTAAAAAGGGTTTTGATTGACCAGATTTTGCCATGAACATAAACATAGCGGAAGGTCAAACACTAGAAGTAGCCGGTTTAGAAGCAAACTGTTTTTCCCATAGGCAACTGTATCTAGCATGCTCAAGAGTATCCAGGCCACGAAATCTTCATGTTTTAGCGAAAGATGGCAAAACAAAAAATATTGTATACTAAAATTTATTAACCTAAATGACGTTATCCAATTCAACTTCTTTTTAATTTTTTAGCTGAATATAACATGTGAATTCAAAGGTCATCCCGCCAGGGAGGAACTCGAACTATAAAATTACTTAAAACTATTAATTTACTTAACTGCGGTAAACGAGTTCTAAGCGGGCAAAAGCTAGTTTTAAATATAGGTGATTAAAAAATAACTCACTGATCATCTCGTGAAAATCGGTGGAATTTCAATTCTTTTTCAAACCTTGATGAAGATTAACAGTTAAAAACAGAACAAATCGTATAAACCATTATTAAATTTTATTACGAGTCACACCCTTGTAATTAGAGAGGGCAAACTAAAGGAGATTGCACTCGCCGACTCTGCCGCCCGCTTCCCCGCGTACCCCCCATCGTTGCCCCTCGCAAGTACATGAGTCGGCCGACTGTTAGTAATAATAAGACTGTGGTTATGACATGATCGAAAGAAAGGGACAGTGGGCTTAGCATGCAAGAACATGAGAATACGTCAAAAGCGAGTTACTGTCAAATATGACTGTTCCATATTTTAACGTAAGGATAAGCGTTTAAGGGTTTAAGTAAATGTGTATTTTGTGTGACTTGGGTCCTTTTATTACTAAGCAACTAAAAGTACAGTTGCGTCATATTTTATATATTTTTTCGGTATTGCTAGGGTAAAATCAAATATATCAAGAAAATTGAGATAGAAACCCATAGAATAAGAAAAGCATAGAAACCGGACTATAAAATGAACTTTGCACCAGCTATATTTCTCTAATAAATTTATATATTGCGCATTACTTAAGAGAAAATAAAACTTAAAATAGGCTGTTTTTAATGAACCTTGATATGTCCACGAACGTGTGTATGTATGTAAACACTTTATTGAACAAAACGCTGAAATTCAAAAACGATATTTACAGAATAGGAATGTACAAAGGCGAACTTATCCCCTTAAGGGATCTCTTCCAGCTAACCTTTGGGTGATTGATGAAAAAAAGAAAAACAGAATGTGGCAACGAGTAGACATAAGTACAAAAACTATGTTTACAGAAACTGCATTAACTAAATTTAAAACCTAAAATTATACGAGTAAAGAAGTACTAACAATGTTATATTATCTCTAATATGCTTTTGTTTGGTAATTGAAAAAATCGGCTCTTAGTCCATTAGGTTACGTTACGTACGTACTTATATTATCAGTATTAAGACCCAAAAGTTAACTGGAAGAGATCCTTTAAAGGTATAAGTTCGCATTTGCACATTCTTATCCCGTAAATATGGTCTATTCCCACTAGTTCCACCGACAGTTCTACTGGTGGAACTAGTGGGAATTTTTATTCCCACTAGTTCTATTATTCAACGGACTTCAGATAGTAGAACTAGTGGGACTGAATTTTTCGGTCTATTCCCACTAGTTCCACCAGTAGAACTGTCGGTGGAACTAGTGGGAATAGACCGTAAATATTGTGTTTGAATTTCTATGTCTTATACGATAAAGTGCTTGTGTTTACATAAGTACACACGTTCGCGGACAAATCGAAGTTCGTTCATTATTTATGCATACCTTGTAAAAAATTAAGTTAAAGAAGAAAAAAACGACCTGCTTTTTGTTTCATTTTCTTTTATTACATGACTAGAGAAAGATAGCTGGTGCAAAGTTCATCTTATAGTGCGGCTTCTATGCTATAGTATGTTCTTATTCTATATTAAATTCTATTTTACTGACAACTTTTTATTTGACTATAAATCATGAATGACGTTAAATGTGACACTAGTTCACGAGTAGCATACTAAGCCCACTGGTCAAGGTTAACGTAACATCAAATTCGAATCTTCTCGTAGCCATTGTAATAAGCTTGTGTTATTACAACAGAAAGCATTTCGAAATAATTAAGAACAATATTGATTTTTTGTTATATAAACCGTTTATTGGTTTTCGTCTCTGTCGCACCCAGCAGTGCGACAGAGACGAAAACCTCTCTTACCTAATTAATCAATCAAATCTATTAAGACATCACTACCTTTTCATTACAAATTATATTTCGTAAAAACTAAATGTATATGTCAAGCACCAGTCAGTGTCATCGTATTTTACCCAAAGGGCTTTTAATCAAAAAATAAAATGTTAAATAAAGATTACTGCCTCAAAATAAACATGAAGACAATGAGTAAGTGTATAAATAAATGACTATGCTCAACCTTCAAAAGTACGCGAATATGGAGTTATAATTATAATGGTAAATTGATTTGTTTATAACAGTGCCCGAATGAATAGGAACAGACTTTAGGTAAGTACGAGTATAAACACGTAAGTCGGTACTAATATTGCACTAAACCTAACGTTTGCATATTCTATAGGCTTCATACTTACGATTAGTATGTAACTTGTCTATTAAACAAGCAATGACAAAAACACCAGCCAACCTATGCGCCATAATATTACTTGCCATATTAAATTTGATATAATAGTACATTATTGCCTAGGCATGGAAGTAGGCAATTGCGGGCGGGGTATTGGATTAAACGGACGAGCTTGCGAGTCCGTTTAAAAATACGAAGCCCGCAATTGCTGTTCCTGCCGAGGCAAACATAGTGCTTTTCTCAAAAATCGCAAGAAAAAATTTGTGTTGGAGTCAAATCTTCATCGCTTGAACTAATTTTTTGAATTGCATACAAACAGCAACTTCATGTGAAAAAACCATCACTCCTTACCGCCTTTTTGTTTATGACAAGGAGAAACGCAGTTCTTGTTGAAAAAAAAAACAAAAGCTATTCCAGGCACAAATAAAAAAGTTATGTTTCGAGTAAAATTTGGATGTATAAGACTTGTGCCCTCATTTTATTATGGCCCTTTTCACTTTTTAAAAAGTTACAAGGTAGATAGTAATGCAATTTGTATGCAACATTGCGGGCTTGTGTAGCGAGCACGCAATGTTTTTTTTTTTAATTTTAGAACTGTCAGTAAACTATGTACTTCGCGTCTCAATGTGTAGATAGGAATGTCAACATTTCCGGACATTTTTGAGAAAAATACTTTTTATCGAATAAACAGCTGGGTGAAAGTCGTCTCCTATTCGGATCTTAGACCAGCAGCACTTCAAATCCACAATAATGTATTTATTTGTGCCATTGATTTCGCCGAAGTGTGAACGCGAGCGTTGTTTTCGTAAAAAGTACTTTTTTCGGCTACATTCCAGGTATCTTTTCTTTATTTTAATTTCCTCACGCGGAGACGTAAAAGAGCACAATAGTAGTCCGAATTTATTGTTTTGCCCGTTTCAAGATAGTCTTATCATGATAACCAACCCCCATGCAATCCCAGTAAACTGCGTCCATTACCTTATTAGCTTACAAAATGACCTTTGGGTGGTGGTGAATCTGAACTTTTCTATTCCATGGATTGTTCTCTCGATTCTGTGGTACTGTAGTGGACACATATCTTTATCATAGTTATAAAACGATTGAGAAAATCTTCAATGTCACGTTGAAACATGTTCAAACAATCTTGCGAAATTGTAACACGTACTCGTTTGTTCTTAATTAAAAGCAGTCAACCTTAGGCTCAAAACTTTTTAATGCACCTTCGTATATTTATGATGATGATGAGAGCAAATGTCCCTGCGGAGACCAAGACCTGACGCAACGGTTGACACTTATTGCACTAAATAAAAAATACTAGTGCAGCCTTTTAATCAAATGCTCCCTGATTTTTGGAGTCCATGCCAAAATGTTTAAAAGGAGCCCTTGTGGCGAAACTTGGGGTGTCTGTTTGTATGTCACAGCTGTTTTCCTTTATTAAAAAAGCTATCGACTTGAAATTTGGTTTGGTTTGATAACTTGCTTGACCCCATGTGACTAAGGCAATAGTAGATTCATAACCAAGGGTTGAAAGTGACCCATTTCACCTGAGCCAATAGTTCGAGGGGAAATGGGTAATTTCACCCGAGTTAGACACTCTACTTTTCATTTTTACTGTAAGTATTTTATAAAAGAGATATATTCGTGACGTAATAAAGGTCAAATTTCTTGTTTCGAACGGATGTTCGGCGTTCAACATCCGTTTTGTATATAAGCTCCTTGGTCGTGACCAACTCGATTAAACTTTTCTAATGTTGGCAGTATGTGTATTTTCTAGATGGCCATGCCGAAACGTGAAAAAAAAGTGTCATGCTATGGTATCATGGCATTATGGCGGGCAGCAGAATAGAGGAATAATTTTAAATGTTGATTTACTATAATAACGAAAAAAGTAGACCAGTCGTAAAATGGTTTTAATATGACACTATAGATCGTAATAAATACGTCGTTTTACGTATACCCGAGTTAAGATATATGAAAAGTTTTTATTTTAATAATATGACGTAGCTCAATTATCTAAGACTCCGTGGCCAATAGTAACTATTAAAAAAAAATACTTTCCACCCTACAGGTGAAAACGCAATTTTCCACCCGGCTATCTACCCATTCAAATTAAACTTTCCGAACAGGAGAGATGAAAAAAAAATGGTTAGTTGCAAGTCGATTTTGAGCACTGAGGGATTAGCACCTAAGTACTGGTATGGGAAGTTAGAAAAATAAAAAAATCCTACTGCTGTATTGTCTTATTATATAACAAAAGCCACACCACGCGTGACATACTATCTAAAGTAAACAGAAAACGTAGGTAAGTGCTTTTTCTCAAACATGCATGTTGGCGTTATGTTAGTTATTTTAAGCTTCAAAGTAACACTTTTCGGACGGAACAACTCAAGAGAACTGTAAAGGAATTTCATTCAAAAGTAATTTTTATTTTTATTTTTATTAAGATTGCACAGTCTTGAGATTGCCATCGTAAGATTGCACAGTCTTAAGATTGCACAATCTTGAGATTGCCATCGTAAGATTGTAGTCTTGAGATTGCCGTCGTAAGATTGTAGGCTTGAGATTGTCATCGTAAGATTGCAGTCTTGAGATTGCCATCGTAATATTGTAGTCTTGAGACTGCCATCGTAAGATTTCAGTATTGAGAGTGCCATCGTAAGATTGCAGTTTGAGATTGCAATCGTAACATTGCAGTCTTGAGATTGCTATCGTAAGATTACAGTCATGAATGTACTTTTAATATTTAGAGTGATGTATTTTTTTTATTTCATTGCATATATATATGTTTGAGAAAAGCATTATTCATTCCTCTCCGTGAAAAGTGGTTGCCAGCCTCGCAACTATCCGTCTATATGAACTCGGCCGGCAACCCCCTACTTCCCGGCCTCTATAGTAATGTACTATTATGTACACACGTATCATAACTCTTCTATAATGCGTTCAGAACCCGTTGGCAATGTCCAGCATTATTTTTCTGTTGTTTTTTGGTGGTGGTGTGTGTGCCTCTATTTTAGGCGGTAAAAACCATGTCGTCTTTGACCTGTTATGATATTGTTTTTAACTCTGCCGCCATTTTTGTCACGTAAATAAGAGCTATAAAAACGTTGAAAATACGATAACAGATCAAAGACGATATGGTTTTTACCGCTTAGAATCTCGCCCCTGGCTGGTGGCTGTAACGTAATGTTCTTATTACGATTTCCAATATGATAATGATATGAGTTTCAAAGTTGGAACATCTTCCAAAACCAACACGATTAAAATAGGAATCAATAGTATCAATTGGAATTAAAATTTAGTCAATATGAAACGTCATCTAGATATGATTTTTAGTATTTATCGCCAGACATAGACCTGTTATCGTAATGTCATCATTTTGATAGTGATAGCTCTTATTTACTTGAAAGTAATGGCGGCCGAGTTAAAAACAATACCAAATCAGGGCAAATACGATGTGGTCTTTACCGCCCAGAATAAAGGCGATAAAGGTCGAACTTCTGGTGCCGATGAAGTCAATTTGCATTAGGATGATTAAAAACACCACAAACCCTTATTCACAGACCTTAATCTCAATAGATACCGCGAGTGTAAGTACTTAGCGTGTCAAAAAACCGTTTAATTTCTGCTTTCTATGCGGCTTCGTTAAGTCCGCGTTCGACCGTCATCACTAGACCCCGTTATCTTGTCGCAGTGACATCGCTATTTTGTAGGGATTGAATGTTTTTTTTATCGACCATCTCTATATCGATGTTTGTAGTTTATATTATTCAACCAAGCGATTAATTTTTGCCTTTTAAATCTCTTCTCAATTTCAATATTGCGTAGGTATTAAAACTTATTGATTAAAAATAAGTAGATATCCTCATTAGTATCGTATCTCGTAGATGCAATAACCTTATGTAATGATTGTGGAAAAACTAAGATAAGCAGTTTTAACTAACGAACACACGCGACTTTTATTCCCATTACTTTTTATCACAACTTTAGTAGTTATTGTCTTTAACTCATTGTCAGTGACATGACATAACTTTAAGCACAATACCATCGACATTTAGATAGTCGATAAAATAAACATTCAATCCCTACAAAAAAACGACGTCAGTGCGACAAGATAACGGGATCTAGTCATCACCCCCGGACGTCAACCGATAACTAGAAAAATGAGAGTTGTAAAAACTGTACAGGAAAAGCTGACTAAAATAATGGACACGTTTCCTTCCATAATAAGTAAATTTCTTCTAAAATTATGTTTTATCTATTTAAAACCATTTATTTTAGGTTTTTCGTGGTTTTACTATGAAAAATAAGACTTTGTGGGATAACTTCATATTCATGATACATTGCCTACTTTAGTTGCAAAGTTGTAGCACCTGCCTATATAAAGGTCACAGCTCATTGGAACCACCCGGCACACGACCAATGCCTCTATTCAAGACTGTAAAAACCATATCGTGTTTGATCTGTTATCGAATTGTCAACGTTTTGATAGCTCTTATTTTCTTGACAGTAATGGCGGCTGACGTCATAACAATACCATAACAGGTAAACTACTATATCGTTTTTACCGCCTAGAATACCGGCCTAGCACCGCCTCGCCCCGAGCGGTTAGTATTCTTTATATGGATTTGTATGATTAGATTAGATTAGATATATTTATTTCATTTTGAAAATTTACATGTCATTTTTTAAATTAAAATACCATGAATTCACAAAAAGATCGTCAGAGTGTATAACAATAATAATAAAATAAATAATAGTCAAAATCAAAATACAGTAAAAAATTAAAATAAAGAAATAATATGTGAAGTCAAAGGAGTAAAATATGTTTAAATGTCAAATAATTTATAAAAGCTAGGGCATCCTAGATATAAATTGTGAAGAGTCAAAAGGTAAAAGTATGGGCATGCGCACTAACCGCTCGAGGAGAGGCGGTGCGGGTCGGGTGCCGGGTGGTTCTAATGAGCTCTGACGTTTGAACGCGCAATGGAAATAAAACGATCGAACTTTACCTTGTGTCGCTCGGCTTCTTAGTCCCTAAAAAACCGGGCAGGAGCATGTCTGACCATGCTCAGTGTAGGGTTCCGAAGCTGAAGCCGAAGTTACTACACAAACACCATCTCAAAAAACAATAAGTATGAACTAATTCACTATTTCAAGTTATTTGGTGCTGTCTTAGATGATTATTAACCGACTTCAAAAAAGGAGGAGGATATACGTTCCCCTGTATGTATTTTTAGGGTTCCGTAGCCAAATGGCAAAAAACGGAACCCTTATAGATTCGTCATGTCTGTCCGTCTGTCCGTCCGTATGTCACAGCCACTTTATTCCGTAACTATAAGAGCTATACTGTGGAAACTTGGTAAGTAGATGTATTCGGTGAACCGCATTAAGATTTTCATACAAAAATAGAAAAAAAACAATAAATTTTTGGGGTTCCCCATACTTAGAACTGAAACTCAAAAATTTTTTTTTCATCAAACTCATACGTGTGGGGTATCTATGGATAGGTATTCAAAAATGATATTGAGGTTTCTATTATAATTTTTTTCTAAACTGAATAGTTTGCGCGAGAGACGCTTCCAAAGTGGAAAAATGTGTGTCCCCCCCCCCGTAACTTCTAAAATAAGGGAATGATAAATGTAAAAATAATATATGATGTACATTACCATGCAAACTTCCACCGAAAATTGGTTTGAACGAGATCTAATAATTAGTTTTTTTTTAATACGTTATAAATCGTAAACCGCATTTTACCTTTCATTCAATCAACTCCAATATAATAAAGAATAAAGAAAAACATTTATTTAGATGTATAGTTGTACGGAACCCTACGTGCGCGAGTCCGACTCGCACTTGGCCGGTTTTTTTATATGTGTGTTCACCGATTACTCCGTCAATTGTGGATCGATTTTAAAAAATATTTTTTAGTTTGATAGAGTATACTTCCGAGGTTGTCCCATTGATTGTCACCAAATCTGAATCTGATGAGGGGATCAGTGAGGAATTGAGGGAACTCCTCAAATATTGTAGCCTAAAATATAGCGATTTTAGTATTTTTAGTAACAAGTCCAGCATTTGCATTCAAAAAGTATCATTTGGTGAAGTGGAACTTATGATGAAGACCACGGATGGCCATCGGAACTCCTCAACGGTACTGATTTCAAGGGCGGCGATAAGCTATCTCGAATAAGATAGTTGAGCGACTACAACGAAGAATATTTACTTGTTGAAATATGTCTATGACCAGACCTAGGAATATACGGGGCAAAATTAAATGACAGCTGGGGATTGCCTATATCGATAAACTCAATTATCGATGCTTTTCCCATTTACTAGTGATGGCTCCAAGTTTTGTTTGTAAGAAAATGTTTTATTGAAAGTATGCAAATGAAACAAAATAGAAATATAATTCTGGTTATTCTTTATTTTAAAAGGATCTTTTTAATCTTCACTCATCATCATCATATTTTGTTACTCTTAACAAGTTCGTTTATTTTAACAATAGTAAATGTGACAGTCATTCTGAAATACAAAATAAGGAAAAAAATTATGATGATGATGAGTGAACGTTAAAAAAACCTTTTAAAATAAAGAATAACCAGAATTATGTTGCTATTTTGTTTCATTTTCATACTTTCAATAAAATTTTATTTTTATAAATAACTCTTGGGGCGATCACTAGTGGGTCTCTATTGATTGCCATAAAGTTAAAGTTTCTATTATTGTTGCCCAAAACGTTTTACATCATACCTATTATTAGTCATAATGTTTAAAGTCTTAATATTGAAGTGAATAAATCGGAATGTAATTATTGCGGGTCATATTGGTTGGAAGTCATAAAATTCATAGTCATACCAATTAATGTCATAACAATATTTATTTTATTTTGTTTACATACATACATATTTGATGTCATGTTTAAACCGCCTTAATATTAATTGTCACAACGCCATCAAATTATTTAGGACTGTTAAAAATATATACAATAAAATATACCTAAAATTAACTTAAAACTACACTAATCTAATAAACCGCTGCCAGTGGGCATCGCTCCCAAAATGCTGGCTGCATTGCCACGTTGAATGGCAATGCTTAATCTTTATGCCAAATAAAGGCCAGCATTTTGGTCACGAGATGTGTCGACCAGGCGCTTGGAAAGATCTTTAAAAAAATTATGAGCTCCTGGTCCCCACGGTCCTAAAGTTTCGACCCCAAAAGGCTCAAATACGTAGCTTCTATCGAGCTGACTGTACTTGCGCCTTTTCAGGGTCTCCACTGATTCTGCCGCGGATCCAGCCTTAATTCTCGATCCGGGAAGGTGTGACGGCGCAAGGGTGTCCACGCAAGTAGCATCCCACACCAATGGCCGTCCCAACTTCCACGGAATAAGGGTCATCCCATCAGGTCTTTTACCATCGTCACGCATGAGACCATTTGGTTCCAAAATGGCCGCTCAATTGGCGCTGGTAAAAGCCCGGCGGATAATGTCATTAAGGCTGGAGCACAAAATAGATAGGTACAGAAGTCAATCTACATACAAAGTGCGCTCGAGCATCGCACACATAGACACTGCCCACGGACACGACGTCTCGGACCGGCTGGGACCAGTGCGAGCGCGAGTGCCATCCGCTTGAGACACGCGTGTGTGAACTTTTTACAAAGTAACAAAATTATAACTGTTCACAGGATGGTTGTTTAAATTCAACATTAAATTTTTTAAGCTACCAGTGGTTTCAGATAGGTAAGTAGGTATCTGCTTGTAGGTATTTTGATGGTTCGTTTTAACGTTACACAGAACAGTTAGGTAGGTAGGTAAGCTCCCCGCCCCGGCCCCTGAAAAATATATCTAAGATCGATTTATATAATAGTTTCCTATATTGAATCAGTATAAACGAAGTACTTAACTAAATTATTGTAAGGTAAATTCACGCCACCTTATGTAATTAGTTTTTTTTTTTTGTGTGTAGATATTGTGTTGTTTTTAGTGTCATTTGATAGGTTTAGGTCTAAAACGGATAGGGCAATGGAAATTTTGTAACTAGGGTAATCCTTTACAAGTTATTAGGGATTTTCGATAGTGAAAATTGACAAACGTAAAATTTTGTATGTTTCTGTTCCGTAAACTTTTTGTATTGTAATAGTAGGCTTTATTGTTTTGTTACAACTAGATACGAGTGCCACTACCACGATAGTGTTTTGTGCATAAGCCATAGTTGACAACCCTAAAGCGACCGCCGAGCGTAGGTATGAAAAGTGAAGTACATACATGTGATTTACTTCTGTACCTATCTGTTTTGTGGCTGGAGTGACGGGAGAATCTGCGAGCGCTTCTCGCGCAGTACAAGCCGTGGTGACCAAGCCGGTCGACGCTAGCTCCACACTGGCAACGGTGAGGAGCACAACATTGCGCACCCAAGCGGAGTGAAGTTGCAATTCTGAAAGTAGATGAATCTAAAAGAGTTCCAGTGTTCGACGATGGGAGCGCCTGTAGCCATAAACCTGATTCCCATACTCCAACCGCTAGGAGACGGGCACGATCTGCGTAGCTGTTGCACGTTTCTAAGAGTTGATTCCGTATTTGCTCGCAGATCGGTCCATCCCACAACCTCTGAGAAGAAGGAGTTTTGGGGAGCTCGGTATTCGGGCAGGCTACAAGCCATGCATTTCTGGCCTGTTCAAAATGAGGGAATAACAATTAAACTTCATAATTTCAAAGGTAATAATAGTACTTGTAATAAATGTTATTAGATCAAAACTTGTTAGTCAAAAGTACACACATACAACTTACAACATGTATGATGTGACAGGGTCGACGTAGCTCCGCTTTGCTTTCTGGGTAGTTAAGGCCTTCGGCCTTGACGCAATACTAACCTAACCTAACCTATTGATCTAAATTTATCGTCTATAGAAGGGGTTTTTTGATTAGATGGGGTTCCGCGATTTCAATTATAGAGATTTGAATAAATACCAAAATAAAGGTATGAATAAAAATAATGGATACTGTAAAAAAAAATATAAAATATTTCTGACTGATTATAAATATGCCTTTGAATGTTATAGTTTTACGTTATGACCTTTGCATATTATAATATTTTACATTATGGATTATTAACGTTCGAATTATAAAGCGTTATGACCAAACATTTTTATGACTTCTGATAGTTATGAACATAAATAATATGAATACAAAAGTATGACTTTCAATAATCGAAACAATAAATGTACGGCAGTCAAAGGGATCCCGATCAGTAGTATATGGGAAAAGCATCGATAATTGAGTTTATCGATGTAGGCAATCCCTAGCTGTCATTTAATTTTGCTCCGTATATTCCTAGGTATGACTACGACTTTCCCGCGGTGTTGCTTGCGGCGCGCTTGAAATAACTTAAAGTTTCATATCAACCAAGAAGTGGGACTACGTAACAGCGTATTATGATCACTAAAAAGTATTAAAAAAAAAAAAAGTTTTAAATAACTTCTTTTAAAATTGTAGGTACCTAATAGGTTAGTCCAACTGAAGTCGGCGACCACAATATTTTCAACAAAAAAGCCGACATGAGTTAGACTAACCAATTAGGTACACCTACAATTTTAAAAAAAGTTATTTTTTGCGTTTGTGAAGGCGGTTTTTTCGTAGGTATAAACATTTTAGTCGCCTGTATCTCAGGATCTAATCAAGTCTACTTAGTCGTCATAGTTTTTATTTAAAATTCGTTATATGTGCTTTTATCTAAGATATTTATCAGATTTTTAGTATTTGTAGTTTTGGTTGTGTTTGGGCACTTGACTCTAACAAAAAATTAGCGCTTTGAAGCTTTATTATTTCACAAACCCGCAATATTTTTGAAAGACCTATCCAACGGCTAACGAAACGAGAACAAAAAACATCGCCACGATACGTGTAGGGGAGGTACACTAAAAAAATAGATTTCAAGATTTTATTTTACCGATATGGAAACAGTAACATCATTATTAGTAAGTTGAAAGGAGAGACAGTGCCGGAAACGGACCAAATAGTCCCGGAATTATACAAGGCAGGACCTAGTGAGTTTATACAACAGGTCAGCAACCAACATAAGGCACGAATCATGGTTGGAAAATAAAGTAGGTACTAGAAGACTGGCTCATTACAAAGCAGGTACCGATGCCGAAGAAAAAATGCCCACAGCACGTCAACGACTTCAGAAGAATATCGATTTGCAAAGTAGGATACCGTATCTACGCCAATTTTCTTTTAAGAAAACTAGAAGCGAAAATCGAAGCTGTTGGAAGCTATCAGGCAGCATTTCTGAATAACAGGTAACAGAGGACCATCTATTTACATTCTCTAGAGTCGAAAGAGCACTACACCAATAAAAGTTGAGCCTACTGGAGATCCAGAGCGCCAAACAGGTGTTTACTAAAAAAATATACAAGAGACCAGAAACCAACACTGATACGGAACCTGAAGATAATGACGCATGAAGGGAAAAAATGCAACATGAAAACCTAGATTCCTGCACCAGGGAACAACGTGCCTGAGATCTAGTGGTATCAGTAAAACGCAGTCTTAACTTCCTCTCCGTATTTATTACACAACAATTATAGTATCTATCTTCCCTCATTCGGGCCACGATGCTAGTATTCGGGTCTTGATCTATCCTCCCCACACCCCATCCACCTGCAAAAGCCCCGAACACTCCCTACCTGTAAAGCCGGCTTCCCGGTGTCTTGGACATGGGTGGCAGTTGCTGACATCGGGTGGCAGGCGACAGCGAGGCTGTACAAAAGGGCCTAGGTATCCACGCGGTCCCTACGTGACCTGGTCCCTGTACGGGGGATGTTAAAGTTTCTATATACACCCTGATCCTACAGCTCGCGTAGTGTCCCTGCGGGCACCTGAGCCCCCCTGTTAAACCGACCTGTTTCTACCTCTTTGAATGTGGTAAACGACTCTGCGTCCTTGCAGCAGAACTGCTGGCTGGGTGTAGTCATCGGAACGGGACGGAAAGGAACGGAAGTAAATGATATATGCTTAACTTAGATTTATTTGATCTGCTATGAGGGGAAGCGGATAGTGGTCTCTAACTGTGTTAGCATTAAGCTCGCGGTAATCGACACAAAGACAGCACATACGGGTATTTGAGCGATCTACGCGACCAAAATTATTTTCTTGTAGAAATCCATTCTAAAGGGTATTAATAATTAAAACAAGGTATATTTTCAAACCAATAATAATATTTTATTGAAAAAACGATATGATATTAATCTTCTGGATTTGGCGTGGCTGATATCAGCATGGCAATTGTTTCTGGCAAGAATTCTTAACATTTTATTTCTTGTTATGCTCCTCATGCTGCTTTTGAGAGAGTCCGAGCTGAGAAGTAATCTATTTAAAACATCTCTATTACAGGACTCCCTGGAGAACTTTCGGGCGTAGTCTTGACGATATTTTCTATAGGGGTCTATATCGGATGGCATACAATTATTAGTCCTATCGTTATGTCGCATAACGTCTTTTGTCCTAATAACGTATGGCATACACTTAGTTCCGCATATTTTTGATTGTCCGAAATTGTTGCTCCTATTATCGTTTGTCCTAAATATTATTTGTCCTATCGTTTTATGTGGCTAAGATTCAACTGTCGAATGATTGAAGTGCATAATTGTAATATTCCTAATCCTATTAATAGTACTAATAAAAAAAAACTATTTCTGTTTATGTATAAAAAAAATGTTTTATTTACAAACCTAACCTTGTCAACCTTGTAGGTTCCCGCGTTTCGCTCGCTCGTTAGGGTCACAGTTCTACCTAACACTCCTCGCTTCACTCTTCGTCGTACCTAACCTAACCGAAATCTGACCTGCCTGAAGGTAGAATACATAACGATTCTGACTTCACGCCTACCATAGCTTAGTTTAGGTGCTGTAATTGTAGCCAATTTAATAATAGGCAAAATAATTCTTAGGACAATTCATGTTAGGAATATTATGCTTTAGGTAATTAGATTTTAGAGGTATCAATATTAGGACAAACTTGCTTTAGGACTTAAAATGAGTATGCGCAAAAAATATTAGGACAAACGAAGTAGTATGCCATTCAACAGTATGCCAAAAATTCTCGGCCAAACATTTTTAGGACAAAAAACGTTATGCGATACGACAGCACCCGTTCTATAGTGCTTATTGCGGGTCTCTGCAGCTTCTTCGAACAGTTGCCCTATAGGCAGCAACGCATTTTTTATTATAACAGATCCATGGACTAGGGTTTTGTGCCTCGTTGGTGTCATAGGGCGCCAGCTATACAAATTTACGTACAAACGAGCAGTATATATGGCGTATTTTCCGTATTTTTCCGGGTCAATTGAATATCCACTCGAAATTGTCTCTAATATCACTTTTAGTCTATGTATTAAGTCGTAATCAATTCCTGTTATTTCAGATGCTAATTTTAGAACCACCTCTGTGGGGGTTAGCCGATTAGCAGCCGTTTTAACGTAGTTTATTTCTTCATCCGTTATATCCGTACTCTCTTTTAGGAATCCCAATCTAATAAGCCTGCAAAATCGTGGAGAAGATGGCTTAGGATTTTCCCATACAATTTTCTGCTCATCTTTACCACAGATCAATCTCTAAGGAACAAAACACCTTTGAAAGATATTAGCATCTGAGTCTGCAACATTCTCAAATTTTTGTTTGAACTGAGACTGCTGAGAGCCGTCACACCCCATTTAAAAATCAATTTCAGGCTCTCCCGTTCTTGCTCATGTAATAAGTACTTCTTCGTAATTTGATAGACGCCTGACAGTAAGATCCGCTAAAGCTTGTAAATTACATTCAGCAGAGGTGGTCGTCACTTTACTTTCATCAGGGGGTAGATAACATTCTTGTTTTACCTTCTGCAAAAGAGAGTAACAGGGAAAGAACTTCTAATTAGTGTTTCGGATAATTTCATATTGCCGACGAGTTAAGTCTGCATCTACAAACATTGATAGAGCTTGAAACGGTGTAAGACTGTCAGCTTCTGTTTTTCTTGATTAATGAAGTGCTTTTTTGTATTTTGTTGCCCTTGTCGGAGACTTTATTATTTCTTTTAAAAATTCGCGTTACGTTTCCCAGTTTTTCGCAATTCAGTTGCTGCAGCATGAACAATTGGGTGAATCAACTTTTAAGGTACTCCCTATTTTTCGACATGTTCCACAAATTATCCGTTTTTAGAAAGACGATATATTTGCTAATGACGTGGCTTACACGTTTATTAAATCAGACAGATAGGCTAACATTTTATACGTATTTGATTTATAATATTTAGTACAGTTTTGAATAGTTATATAGTATGTAACGCAGGGGACGATGTTGTCCCCAGAATTTGTATGAAAAAAGTGCATTTTCCCCGGAGTTACCAAGGTTTTTCGAAGATTAAAAATTATTTGAGATGTTTAACGTGTGAAGTCTGTAAATTTGATGGTCTGATTTTGATATTCAGACATTATTATTAACGATAAATCACCAGGAAAGTTTTAATACCGCAAAAGAAAAGGAGTACCGTAAAACTACACAACTATGGTCCTAGTCTGCAACAATAGTCCAATTTTCCTCATTGAATTATTCTAAAATATGATACCTTACTGCTATTATTGCTGTGTATATGTACAGTTCAGCCTAAAATCAATTGCTCTAAACTCTAGCTATAGCTAAAGCTATCATATTTTAACAATAATGTGATAAGTAAAACTGGACTATTGTTGTAAGCTAGGGCCATAGTTGTGTAGTTTTACGGTACCTTAAAAGTTGATTCACCCAATTGCTTCTCCGCCTAAAGTACATCGAACTTCCTCCGTTTTCCTTCTTTTAGATCTTTCACTGGATTTCTCAAATAACTTGCACGGTCGACCTCTTCTAGCTTGTATAACCACGGGAAGTTCAAAGGTTCCTTGGACCCATAAATCATTGTTTTGCCGAAAAACAAGTTTTTTTTTTATTGGCTTTAGTCCATCTTTGCTTAATTTCAGTTTTAAAATGAGCAAATCTTCGATTAAAATTACCGATTTGGTCCTCGTGGTATTTTCGACCGATAAGTTTATCTTTTCAAAAGTTGAGCTTTTCCTCAATATTTGGTAAATCGAAGTTGCAGATGCGGTCAAATAAATGCTTGCGAGTGAGTCACAAGCCTTACACCTGACGTACTCTGTGATCCTAAAACAAACAAAAGACCATTAAAAACGGACTTAACATAAATCAAGATATAAGTAAAAAAAAACCATAAGACTTAAAGTGACTATAATAATGCTAATCCGCGAGTATCCGCGGCTATATTTTTAACTGTTATCTTCTTTGAGGTCCAAAATCTATATATATATAAAAGGAAAACCTGACCGACTGACTTAGATATCAACGCACAGCCGAAACTACTGTACCTAGAAACTTGAAATTTGGTACAGGGGTTCCTTTCATGGTGTTAGTGTAACTATCAAGGGGGGATAGTGCTTTAAGATGGCGAATTTAGACAGATTCTCATCTACCAGTGATAACTAGGGGCACGCTGGCAGATATAATAAACGCATGTCGGCATCTACAATAGGTAGGTAGGTATATGTTAAAAAATTGTATCTATCTGACTACAAATATGCCAACAACTACACAATGATACCAGTCGGGCCAGCAGCTCTACTAAAAATTGTCAAAAATCGTATGGCAAGAGATAGTAACGATATGATTACATTAAACCGCGAATTCTGTAATAATGTACAAAACACAGTTGATCTAAAAAATAACGTGTACCCAAATCTACAAAACAACATAAAGAATAGATAATGGTTGTGTGAGAGTGCAATATTAGCAACGACAAACGAAGTTTTCGGGTAGATAAATGGAAAAAAAATAGAAGGCGATACTGTGGAATATCTCTCGGTAGACAATGTCATAGATACCGAGCAAGTCACGTCCTACTTAGAGTTCCTAAAGTCTTTGGAGCTATTGGGAGTGGCCTCTCATAAGGTCATGTTTAAATTTGGTCTCCCGGTACTCCGGTACTCCATGAATATCATAAGGGCTATAATTATGTCTGGAATAGCTAAAGGAGAAAATGTTTTAATTAGAAGCAAACTATTTTTCCCATAGGCATCTGTATGTAGCATGCTCAAGAGTATCCAGCCCACGAAATCTTCGAAAGATGGCAAAAAAAATAATGGTATACTAAAATTTATTAACCTAGATGACGTTATCCAATTAAACTCCTTTTTAAATTTCGAGATGATTATAACATGTGATTTAAAGGTCATTCTGGCCAGGGAGGAAGTCAAACTATTAAATTACTTAAAACTATTAATTTACTTAACTGCGGTAAACGAGTTCTACGGGGACGAAGTCGCGGGCAAAAGCTATTATAATATAAAATTGAAATCAAAACCGGATCTGACCCGATAATACTGTTACGCCGATGGCATAAGGCGTCTCATTTTTTATCGTCAACTTTGGTGCTTTAGAAGCCTTTTCAGCAGGCTGAAATATCGTTTCCGTCCGTTTCAGAGGTAGCTCTATCACATATCAAAATTTCGACCAACTTGCTGTTGTTTTCAGGCGCCTGAAACATGTTTCTAGTCCGTTTCAAGCCACCCTCTAACAGATGACGCCATAACCTGAAAACTCATTTTCAGGCATTTTCAGGACCCCTTATGGGCCTTTGAAGTACATTTCAGTACATGGCAATTTTTCCACTAAGAGTGAAAGAGATAGCATGATTAGAAATAGACGGCAATACTGAGAACTTTCGAAAAGTGTGTGAAAGAGATAACACGACTAGAAAGAGACGGCGATAGTGAGAACCTTCCAGAAGCGTGTGAAAGAGATAACACGAAATGAGACAGCAATACGCGGAACAGATTGTAAACAATAAGGTAGCAAGGCGTAGAACATTCCAGAAACGAATAGTCTCGATCGTCCTTGGCGGGGCGAAGTACATCGAACATTCCGAAAGGCATTCTGCAAAGATCGGATACGGGAAGTATAAAAGGCGGACCTACCGGCAACCGAGATTCAGTCTTTACTTGGAAAGCGAACAGTGCGAATAAGAGCGACCCAAGCGATCATCTGAGTATTCGAAGTTTATTTTCTCTAAGAAAGTATTTTCCAAGTATCTTTCTATACAGTAATAAAGATAATAAAATTTGCTACAATTTGAGCGTAACTTGAGCATCTGGCCTACTGTTTTATCAGTAGGTAAACTAACTAGTCGTCAAAAACCGTAACTAATGGTTAAAATCTCAAGGGAATGTGTCAAATTTTCGTTTTTTTTTTCGAGTTTTAACAATTAGTTGAATTAACTACTGATCAAACAACAGGGCCTAAGTAAATGTGGTATCCAGCGTGAGATAATTTTTTTACGCCTAAGTGATCATGCAAAATATTTTGAACACTGGTCCCTAAAATGCTTAATGAAGCTTCTTTCTCACGGTATGTGGCATGGCGATCTTCGACGATCAGTTGCCGTGCAGCATCAATGTTCTCCTGGGTTACGGCTGTTTTTGGTCGGCCTTCACGATGCCTATCACCAACGGCCAAACCCTATATTCAAACCGCGGATAGATAAGCCTTACTACGGGTTAAAATTTGACATTTGCCCATACAAAATGTGTCAAATTTCAATCCGAAGTAAGCCTATCTATCCGCGGTTTGAATATTGGGTTCCGACATAAGACTAGAGCAACCACGTTGAAATTCCAAATACCAACGTTCCACAGTCCGAATGCATGGTGCTTCATTTTTAAAAACCGTAGTCAGCTCTTCAAAGCACTGAAGACGCGTTAAACCCCTTTTAAAGTTGTAAAATATTATCGCACGTAAATTATCCTTCGAAATTTCCATTTTCACAACCGACTTGTCAACTTTGAACCGACGCTGTACTAAAACGAATCGGCCGATGTCGAGACATTCTTTTGTTTTTGAATTCTAAATTCAAATATTTTAAGATGATACTAGTTTTTTTTTAATAATCACGGGAGTTTTGCAATCGACAGAACTTAAAAGGCAGCCCTCGTAGTGAGCACAGGTTGCGCTCAAATTGTAGCAAATTTAGTTATCTTTATTAAAGTACAACCAAAGATTCTTGAAAAACGTTTCCTTAGGGTAATTTTTTCAAAAAAACTGAAACATGTGCCAAAATTTCGCAGCTTTTCGAGCACCATGGGGTTAGCACAGGGTTTTCAAGTTTGCAAATTTGGGGTTGGAGTCATGTGATATATTATTTGAAAACTTTAAGTTTATGAAAATGATAATTATTTACTTGTAAGGCCTATTTACAAGTCATTTGATTCAAATAATTATATAAAAAAGGTAATTATGTCGACACATTATGTTGTGTTAACAATTACATTAACTTAGACAATCTTATATTAGATTCATAGATTTTAAAACAATATTTTTAGGTATACCTATTTAGGTAATTAACGTGAATCGCAAAGAAAAAGACCCCCCTGCCCCCTGTTATTTCAGTAAGTATTTAATATAAAAATCTCAAAAATATGTAGATAATATTCCGTACATTACCGGAAAACTAAAATAATTGTTTCAGCACTTATGTTTTTTTTTTAGGAAAATGATTTAAACTGTCATAGGGCCGGGCCAACTTTGTTAAGGTAGGTAAAATAGTCTGTCGGTAAAAAAGTATAGATACTACAGACAGTAGATATGTCCCACATGGTCGGGCTTCTAAAAGATAAAGACATCAATTAGCAAATCCAGTAAGTTTCGCTTTCTCTGGGGCCCGTTCGTTAGCAGAAGTCCACTGTTTTGACTGATGTTTCGTATCTGGCGTATAATGGTGAATGCACGTTTCATCTACCGTCACAAATCGACGTAAAAAAATATTAAAATAACGCTTGAACTTGGCTAAGCATTGCTCTGAAGTTGTTGCACCCATCTTCCGGAAAGTTTTTTCATACTCAAAATATAATGCAAGATATCAAAAACTCTTTCAGATGAAATATGTACAGTCTCAGCTATCACACGTATCTTCACTCGACGGTCATCTAACACAATGTCGTGAACTTTATTCATGCCATCATCAGTGGTCACTTAAATCGGCCTTCCAGAGCGTACTGCGTCATATTGGTAGTAGTACGTACAGATCGAAATTCTGTAAATCACTTGTGTACCATTCATAGCAGATACCCCATAATATTTTCTGAGCCGTCCTTCAGTCTCTTTGGTAGTTTTCCCACGTAAAAAGTAATGTTTAATTAACACGCGAAATTCTCTTTTCACCATTTTCTCTTTCTTCCAACAATTTACCGATCTCATCAGACATGACTATAATTTTTTTATTTTCCCACCATTTCAAAAAAAAACTGCCATCTACTAAAGAGTCCAAAATTAGAAAATAAAAGTTCATATCGACCCTTAAAGTATCAAATGTCGTAAAAGCCACTTTGGCCGAAATTGGTTTTGTATGCACTTCTATTCAGTTTTTTGCGTTATATCAAACTGTATATTTGGAATGTTCAAATTCGCAAAAAAATGTCTTTTACGTCGCACTTCGATTCACGTTTAAAACCTTTTTTTTAATGTAATGATCAAGTTGGAGGGCGAAGTTTAAAAATTAATATTGTAAAAGACATTTTTTTTTTGACTTGACTTAAACAACATTTTGATATTATATCAGAAAAAAATATATAATCATTTTTGGCGTAAAAACCGTATATTAACTTGGTATTTACGACAAATTATTCATTGAATATTTACTAAACACTAATGTAAATTTTGCTGTATAAGAAACGACTTTTTAAAACATGGTTTCTACGACAATCTCATTATAAGAGCTGTAAAAAAATAATGCCCATTTTGTTTTAACCTCTTAAGACACACCAAACAATGAAAATTTTCAATGGATTATGATTATTTTATTGTGAATGAAATAAAGTCAATTTTTGATTATTAGTCTTAAAAAAAAGACTTTCTACTTTTTTCCTTTGCACCAGATCTTTATTACAATAGCCGTATTTATTATATACTATTTTTAGTACAAAGGATCTCAGGTTAGGAGGTTAAGTGCCACCATACGCTTTACAGCAAGGGCATCAACTGGCTTTTACAACAAACGATCCTTTACTGCTGCGGATTCAATCGGTTTTTTACTACAAACCGTTCTTCACTGCTAGTGATTCAATCGGCATTTACTGGAAATGATCCTTTACTGCTAGGGATCCAATCGGCGTTTACTACAAACGCTCCTTCACTGCTGGGGATTCAATCGGCTTTTACTACAAGCGGCCCTTCACTGCTAGTGATTCAATCGGCATTTACTGGAAATGATCCTTTACTGATAGGGATTCAATCAGCTTTAACTACAAACGGTCCTTCACTCTTAGCGATTCAATCGGCTTTCACTGCGGACGTTTGTACTTTAATAAGGAATACATTATTTTTTACAACTATTCATTTAAAAAAAAATGCATTATGTTTGAAAAAAATATAGTATCGTAAAATCATGTATGTTTTCTAATGCAATAGTTCACTGAAAAATATCCCTTTAAGTGATCTGGACAACTCGCATTTATTATTTTTATTACTAAAACTGTTAAGTACCTTAAAAACTGTTACAAATGATTATAAAAAAGTATTTTTTTTCTTGTACAATAAAGAGCATACATACATGCATATACGTACATATTTTCTTTATTCATTTGAATGCTGTCCAGTTTTAAAGGGTAATCACATTTTTTAATTTCTGACATCGATGAGTTTTAAGAATTCTAGGTAGGTAACTAGCGTAAAATACTAATAATAATAAGGAGCCCCCTTCTTATTTCTTTAAATTAGTTACACAAATCAGACGTAGATGGGTGCCTAAACCTTGATGCTCAGGTCTGACTTGCACTTGACCGGTTTTGTGGACATTTAAAATGCCAATTTGTATCAAAAGCGAAAATTGTCGCCAGGGGCACATTTTATAAAGCTAAAAGTTACAATTTTACTGGTCTAAACTGGCAAGACTGCTCAAATGGCTGGTCGTCATTGGTCGAGGTTGTGTCAAATGGAAGCTTGTAACCTGTAAATTGTAATTTGTAGTTTTATAAAACAGGCCCCTGCTATCAATAAAATAACCTTACTGTTCAGGACACATAGCAACCTTCTGACAAAGCTCTTCGATAAGTTGTTGGAGTGCACATGACTAGAAGTTATAGTTTTGACCGTCTTGTTTTGATATTGTAATCATACTGTTGAGTTTATGACAGCTTTCATTCACGAATGATTGTTTAATTACGATGTCGAAGCAAGTTGGGTTAATTCAATATCCTTCAATGGGGTTCTCTATCGTTTGACCGAATTTCATATGCGATAATTTCATTTGCCCGAATTTCATATGACATAATTTTATATGCCATAACGAATCATCTGCCATAATGATCATTCGGTATATTTTCACTTGACATAATTGTTAGGTGCCATAACGATACGTATGCCATTATTTTCATTTTGCCAAGTGTTATAAAATTCAAAAATCAAATTCAAAAATCAAAATATTTATTCAGCAAATAGGCCACACGAGGGCTCTTTTACACGTCGGTAATAGAGAGTGAATCTACCAGCGCTTCGGACAAGACCATCATTGCGGAGAAGAAGCGCCGCAAGAAACTCCACAAGAATGTTTCAACCATAAAAACATAATAATACTTAAAAGTAAGTAACATTAAGTAATAATAAGGTAATAAAGTAATAAATAATAAATTCTTAAAACTACCAAAAATAAACTTATTACAAATGTAAGGTCAATAAACCTTAAACTAAAAATAATGTGTACGAGAACAACACAACGAGGTCTCTACGTCAAAAGCCAAAATTAGAATAATTAATTGAACAACAAGTCCTTGCAAACGTGAACAGACCGGACCCCACAAACAGCACCTGTTCACGAGTATGACGCGTATCTCAGCCATCGCCTCTCACAACCATGTGTTCGGGAAAGTGGCGACCCGATCAACGACGCCGCCGTAAGCAAAGACCTTTGAGCGAGCATGACATGATCATGCTGCCGGACAATATAAAATAAATATTGTGTGAAACAGCTGTCCGGCGAGAAACATTACAGTTTTTTCTCGTTTAAAAGCGTCTTGTACACACAGGAAGTAGTAAAGAAAATACAAATAGTAAACATAAAATTGAGTGCTTGAATAAACAGTGTGCTTAAAGGCTGTGTTTCTCAAGGTACAAATATTGTTAACTAGCGACCCGCCCTCGCTTCGCTTCGGTTAATATAAGTTAAAGTTATCCCAGTTCATCTGGAAAATATACTTTTCAAATTATAGATAGGTGCATATGTATAGAGGTTTTATTTTATGACGATTTTAGAAATCGTGACTGCCAGTTATCACAGAATCTCTCTATATACAATGTTTACAGTGGACTTTTCAATGCACAATACAAACAAACTTTGCCTAGAGGTGACGACGTGCGAAAGGGCTAGTCAATGGGAAAACTCTCAACGCCTAAGCCTAAGCTAAGAAAAAGTCTAAGCCCGCAACTTTGAATGTATTGTTGTGACTTGTAAATTTTCATTGAAAACGATAATTGTACGGGACATTACAGTCGTTTAAACTTGAAAGGTAAATCTGTTGGTACTTATGGAATCCGGGGAATTAAAACGACTTTTCCAGCCGCACATCCGGACGTCAGTATTGTGGACTCTATTATGAACGTTTTTAAAGATGTTATTTTTGTGGATTAAGGTTCCGTAGTAAAATAATAGGACACCCTTCTTTCAAAACCAATTTATGTGGGGCGATCCAGAAGGTCGCAAGGAATTGAGAAATTCCTTTGGGAAATGGACAGCCTCTTCCAGGTCGAGCACAGTGTCGACAGAGTAGTATATGTGTGTCGATAGAATTAAGCCATTTTCTATACCTACTTGACTATTAGTTGGTGATAAAATAGCTCTCTCCTTAATAGTCTTAAAATTAATATTATTAATTTTGGAATAAACATTGTCGACTACGGCCGAATTCACCAACAATTAATCGGACGGTTAGCGGTTTAACGGTTGTCAAATGAATTGACTAACAGCTGATTAAGACTTCCCCGTCTGTTCAATTGGTTGATGAACTCGGCCCTAATTCATTGACTAAAACGCAAAGATTTTCATTTTGAACATGAATGCTCCTATTATGATAGGGCATCTGTCCATTTCCTAGTTTGAGCAACAACTTTGCAAAGAGCCGGTTTTCATACGTGTAGACAACGAAACTCTCATATTTGTTTTGATTTCTAATGTATGTTGCGCGTAATTTTGAATCTACCATATCTTCTAAAGTATTTATTTAAATAATATAATTGTACGGGACAATATTAATCTACATTAAATGCCCAAGGCAACTAAGTATTTATCTGGATAAGGTTATTAAATACTGAATCTGAACTTTGGACTTATATTTCCTAATAAATAATAAGTAGGTTAAATTGAAACAATCGTGTGCTAATAATATGTACTTATGTTTATTAGGATTTTGTTCAAAATGAATTCAAAAATTCGATGACGTATCGTCGAATAGGTAACAATACCGTACAGGTCAAAATTGAAGTTTGTATTATATTAAATTAACTCATAATTCGCGTTCAATAATTGCCTTACGCGGTATTTTTAGGTAAGCGACTATATTATGCAACTTTAACATTAATCAATATCGTATTCTGAGGAGGTGCGAGATATTTATTTTTATTTATTCCTCATAAAAATATCATGAAAACGATGCCGCACAGCCACGATTCGCCATATGGTGGCAATGGGTAATCCTCGAACTAAATGGCATCTAATTATTAAGGGCGCTAAATAGACTTTTGCGTGTCAGATATAAAAGCCAAACGGGGTGATAAGTAAAGTTCCACGTAAAGTTTAAATGTACAACGGACCTTAAAGTATCAATATTATTTGGCTTCATTTACTAGTCTTTTATAAACACGACACTAAATCAAAGATTGTGTTTGATTCACATCTTCTTCGTCACAAATTTTACAGTACACATGATTAATGATATTTTTCGCTTGAGATCGAAGGGCTTTTAGGACATTTTCCTGATAACTAACGTTATATTTGTGTAAAAATAACAAACCATAACAAACCCTGACAAGCGGTGAAATTTGAATTGACAGGTGTAAGGTAACATTGCCATATAAAAATCGATTTCTTTTTACTTTTAAATTTTTCATGAGATTCTGGTAGACCTATACCCGTCTTTATCGCACTCATGCGATATCTAATTGTGTAGCTCATGTTTCAAAGGTGACAGTGACGCCACCGGTGCAAATTAAACAAAGTATGTCGGTGTAAAACAAAATGTAAAAATATTTACGGTACTTACGAATGAAATGAGACATCCTTTCTTCCTTTTATAGTTACAGTATAATTTCGGCAGCCTCGAAAAACGTAAGACGGCATTTTTTATGACTTATATTTGGTGCATTTCGGTAATAAAACTTTACTGTTTTTGACGCGTGCGTGTCGGCGGCCACGGCGCGACTGAACGAAAGAAAGGCAATTACCTTCCTTTTCTTTTCTTGTCTTCCTTTTACGCGCAGATGACGTATCTTAATATAAAATATCATTGCAAGCCCCTAATAAATTTGCGTTTAAGAATTTAGTTCGTGCACACTTTTCCTCATTAAACTGTCATCTTATGATTATCCTTTTAGTGTTTTTATACTTAATATATTTATATATGTATTTTTGTGCAATAAAGAATAAATAAATAAATAAATAATAATGGTATCGCGGACTTTTTTGTAGAAATTGATGTCCTGTATAAAACTGTAGTACATCACTTTTCTCTATTGTCAATAGTTTCCGCAGCGTACGCGTTTTTTAGTATTTTTTCACACCTTGGGTTACATTATCGAAGTTTTCATACGGATCCCTAACTTTTATGAAAATATTCGATAGCCTATGTTCATCAGGGATAATGTAGGATTCTAATGGTGAAAGAATTTCCCAAATCGGTCCAGTAGTTTCGGAGCCTATTCAATTCAAACAAACAAAAAATCAATTCTTTCCTCTTTATAATATTAGTGTAGATAGCCTAGACACTACTTAAAGACATCTTTGTCACCTATCAAGTCATTTACAGTGTAAATGCCCTACCCAACAACCAGCGCTTGATGTGAGACTTAAATTTATTGAACGGCATATTGACGATATCATATGGTATCTTGTTGTAAAAATGTATACACTTCCCCGCAAACGAAGTTCTTACCTTACGGAGACGGTGACCTGGAAGAGCGAGCTTATCCCTATTTCTAGTCTTTAAATTATGAACGTCGCGGTTATGACTAAACTCTTGTATGTTTTTGCGTACATACATGATATTCTCAAAGATATATTGGAAGCGACTGTAAGAATATTGATTTCTTTAAATGTATCCCTAAGCGAAACACGAGACCCCAATTGATAAATAGCACGTACAGCCCGCTTCTGTAGTACAAAGGGACGTAGTTTTGCAAACGGGAACCAACCCACAAAGATTTGGCAATAAAATGTCAACTGTCATGCAGAGTACTGTGGGTTGGTTCGAGTTTGCAAAATCTTTGTGGGTTGGTTCCCGTTTGCAAAACTACGTCCTTTTATTTAAGATGATTTGGATGTCAGCCGCTTTTCCCCACAGAAAGATTCCGTAGCTCATTACACTATGGAAATAACTATAGTAGGTACACAAGTCTCGCCGTCTCGACGTCAGTAAGTTGTTGAATTCGCTTTACCGCTTAAGCCGCCGATCTTAGTTTACCTGCAAGTGTGGATATATGCGCACTCCATTGCAGTTTCGCGTCCAGAGTGACATCTAAAAATGTTCTATCTTCGAATTCCGGTGTCTCATCCTTCAGTCTTATTCTATCCGCATTCATACTTTTCACGTTGGACAGAGAAAATTTAAAGCACTTGGTTTTTTTGGTTAACAATTGTAGACAACGCAACATTGATGTCATTAAAATTATCCTGTTTCCTATCCGCTTTAAATATAAGTGACGTATCGTCAGCAAACAAGACTATTTCATGTTTATCGCGCACTACATACGGGAGATCGTTAATATATATTAAAAATAAGAACGGGCCCAGAATAGAGCCAGAATAGAGAAATTGTATGCTATAAATTTTAAACGCCATAAAAATTATTTGCCATAAAACATTCAGAATGCGTAGTATTGCTGGTATAATTTTTGTAGGCGTTTGTTAGTTGTATAATTTTTAAAGTTCAGGGTACCCGAATCATATTGTTATAAAAAATAATCGGGTCTGCAAGGTCGCAGGCTTACATAAGACCTTCTTTACAGTAAGTAGGTTAGAATAGGTAAGTTATCATAATAGTAGTACGTAATCTAGATAGTACTTCATTATACCCACTGAAACACAATGAGACAGTCTGGGTCTGCTTTTTCCCAAATTATGGCAAATGAAGTGTTATCAATATGTTATAGTATAAAATATGAAGTCGCCCTCCGCGTCTGTCTGTATTTCCGCTAACTCCTAAACCACGCAACGGATTTTGATACGGTTTCACTGTCATTTAGAGAATTTATTCCGGATGGTTTGTATGTGTATTTCATTCTAATAAAGTTTTAATAAAGTTGAGAAAACTCAATGCTTACTTAGCTTACGCTGGCTAAACCTTAAGAGATATATCAAAATAATGTAATGAAGACTTGTAGATCTTCAAAAAACCTAGAGAAAAGTCCGCTATGGCATATGACTATCTCCTAAGGTTGACTCACAGTAACCATTTTTATCTTAAAAAATATTAGGTTTAGGTTTAGGGAATTTGCGAAGCCATTTTCTCAGATTCAGTAGTTATCCTTATCCAGATAAATACGTTAAATACCTTGGGCATTTAATGTAGATAAAAATTGTCCTTTACACTATATCATTTAAGTAAATACTTAGAAGATATGACAGATTCAAAATTACGCGCAACCTAAATCTGTATTATTGAAACAGTTGGCCGGGCCTATGGCCGCGCTTCGCCCTATAGTACAGTCAATGACTTTAATTATTCAGCCACTATGGAAACCTGTCATAATGACAGCGTCAAGCCACATGAAAGATAATTAGGCTAAAATTAATGATTAACGTCAAGCGATAGGCAGGGTTCCATAGTGGCTCAAGAATTAGAGTCATTGACTGTACCTATAACTGATCTTCTGTGTTGCCTACTTATATATGAATTACCGAGAGCGTGGAATTGCATAATGTAGTGGTTGTACCGTTCGCATGAAAAGGAAAACCATTTAGGTTTTTTCTTAATTTAATGAGATTACCCTAAACAACTGGAATAAGTAGGTATGTCCTTTTTTTGCTTTTAGTCGCTTTCATTTGTTTAAATTTTCATCTTTAAGGTTGGATATTGCTTATGGGACAGATGAAAATTACATATAGTTCTCCTGATGACTTCTTGGTTTCGAGTTGAAAATATTTATAACATATTTGTTTACTTTGACTCTCAATCGGACCAAAATTACTGCTTCTTTCTGCCATAATTTCTGCAAACTGTGTAACTTAGAGTCGTACATGCCCAGCCAAATAATTCTGAACATTGCGAAAATACAACAAAATAAGAGGTATAATTTTGGCATTGCATTGTAAAAAGTATTTAGAATTTGTCATTGACATCATTTTTGTACTTACTTTTGAATATATAACAAAACTCTTTTTGTGCTGATGGTATGAGAAGTAGAGGAAATTTAAATATACATAGAATGCCTGTAAACACATATTACCACTACATATGCAATTCCACGCTCTCGGTAATTCATCTATACTTTTATTTATATTAATTAATAAAGAAATACAACATTTTCCGATTATTAAATTCGGAAAATGGCTAGGTTAGTTAGATTGAGTTTAGGTTTTGATTAAAATTTATTTTTATGGTGCATTTCATATTTTTTGAATATCTACATACAGGTAAATAAATTAAGAGGTAGAGTCTGTCTAATGAAAGCTGAACCTGGGAAAAAGCGGCAAATTCAAAAAATCTTGATATGGTATTACCGATCAATGAAGGAATAAACGATATTGATACTTTTATTATTTTATTTATTTTGGTGGGCACAAAGGAAGAGGAAACGCGTACTATATTTTCATATATATTATTACGAGCGCTATATTTTGATGAAAAGCACTTTAGGTAAAATACGATGACAGTGACTGGAGCACATTTGGTTTTTCGAAATATATTTGACATGAAAATATAGTGATCTGCACGTGTAGCACAAGTTGAAAATATAGTGATCTGCACGTGTAGCACAAGTTGTATTTTCTAGATAGTAAGGGAGATCCGAGCGACAAACAAGTCACGAGCAACTTGTGCTAGTCGTGCTGTTGATAGATTTCATTGATACGAGAGGTTTTCGTCTGTGTCGCACACAGCATAATAAAACAATGATGATGAGGAATATTATATTCAACCTTTTTAATAAAGTAATTAGAGGTAACATTATTCTCATCACCCTTACACCTCTATCTAACGACAATTATATCTTGGAGAAGAAGCGCCGCAAGAAACTCCAGCAGATCATTTTTTCCAATCATAAAATACAATCCGGTAAAACCGATGCTTTCTCTCAACTCTGCCAATAAGCATCTGAGTGTAGGCACTTGTTTTTTTACAATATAAAATTCATTTATTTTATTTCGGATAGCTTGGATGTCAAAGCTATCTAAATTAGACACCGTGGCCTTGTGAGGTCGCTTTTTTCCGGGAGTACTAAAGTCACCGTTGTTTAATTTTCCCTCATTACTTATTCTTTTTAAAGATGAAACACTGATATCTGTAAGAAGAAAGAAAGTGTTAAATAAACAGAACACCATTTAGAAATACATTGTGTGGTTGCGCAGTACAGCCCCATTGTACAGTCCGACAGCCCTAAAAACATTTGGGTTTAGGTGAAATGAAATTGCATCGGTGAGGTTCTAATCGCAACGGTTTAAGAACAAGGAAGACTCATATAACCCGAACATCTTTTATATCTGGCCGATCAAAAATGACATTAAATAAATAGATAAGGTACTAAAGTGTACACATATTTATGAAATCGACTGTACAGTGTACATTTGGTTCATAAACAACAAAATGCTGTTTGCTCCGCACACAGAAAATACATATCAAATAATATGTTTATGATATCTTTTAACTAAACACCTCCTTATTGTTTTATTGAAACTATGAGTGTCAGTTACATTAATCATCAGTCTATTAAATTAATTTAATAAAATTGTGAATGCTTAGAGATTCAACATGATATAGGGACAGACAATAGGTACCTACACCTATTATATAGGGAAAGACAATGATAATTTTAGTAATTACCGGTCATTGAAGATACTTCTTCCAAATATTTCGTCTGAGTCTGGCAGGCTAACTCAGTTTCCTCAACCTCTTTCAGCTGCTTTACGTTTTCCAGCACACTTTTGTCAACGTGCACGTCCAGGTTTTCTGAAACGAATTTAATTTCGTTTAATTTCTTAATCTCATCGTATAATAGACAGAAAAAGGTAAATTAAACTTAGGATTGCACATAGAGAAATAAGAAGTATCAAAATGAACATGCCGTACTAAAGCCGTACTAACCTATAAATTTGGTCACCGTAACTAAACAATTAATTTTTTGCATCAATAATGCTTTTCTTTCTTCTTGTTTTTCTTTGTACTTCTGTATAATAGTATACAGAATCTCCCGGACACCGCCTCTTATCGTCGACGGCATGATTACTCCGTATTTTTATCAATTTAGATCTCGAATTGACAAGTTTCTAAAAACAAAAAAGTCCAAACGACATATTAAATAGTGTTGCCAGACTCGTCAGCCAAGAAAAATCCAGGTTCAGCTTTCATTAGACAGACTCTAGTGTTTATTATTTAATTTTGTGGATTAAGGGATAAAACTCCATTTTTCTTATTTTAAGGTTGTGTTGCAAATATTTCGAATATAGGTACTGACATAATCCCTGTTGTAAATTTTTAAAAATAAATCGTAACTTATATGCTTTTAGCATGTTAACATAGCCTGGCGGTTGATATTTTAGTAGCTATTTGTTTATGTTTGTGTAATTTTGTGGATTTGGGTTAATAGATTTTTGAAGTGACATCTTCTTATGGGAGGGTAAACCGCTTCGTTGCGTAACGCGTTACGGCGCAAGTCTGTCTGGCTTCCCTTTCCCTCACGCATACGGCAGCGGGGCGGGGCGGGGCGTGGCGGTATAGTTCAACTTAGATTAGTTTAAGTTATCACTTCTCTCGGGCGTCTAAAACTCAAAATGAATTATGCCTCATAAGAAGTCGTTCTAATATAGGTCGTCGAACTAGGGATAATAATAGAAGCAATTTACTTCTTAGTGATGAAATCGAAGAAGAAAGGGAAATCAGGCTGTGAAATAGAAGAGAAAGTAATTCTTTGCGAAGAAATAGAGAGTCATCTACCGAACGTGACGTTGGTCTTAGAGTTGATAGGGATAGACAGATCTCAGCGAGCCAGAGAATCTTTTACTGAGCGTGATTTTCTTCTTATAGGCGACAGGGATAAACGATCTCAGAGAGCCTGAGAATCTTCTCTGTA
Source organism: Acleris literana (assembly GCA_946894065.1). Taxonomy (NCBI): domain Eukaryota; kingdom Metazoa; phylum Arthropoda; class Insecta; order Lepidoptera; family Tortricidae; genus Acleris; species Acleris literana. Next base: position 30,929,221 of record OX335668.1, on the reverse strand, counting down.
CATGAAAGTAGGCCGAACGTAAGTCCACAAGAACTTCTAATTTGTGGCCAAATAAAGTGAATTCTGCATCCCTCTGCAAACCACTATGCAAATGCACCTATCTAAAAATTATTTCACCGTTTGAAAAGTATATTATTCCAGATGAACTTGGGTTACTTTTACTTATATCAACCGAAGCGAAGCGAGGGCGGGTCGCTAGTAGCATATATAATGTAAGGGATTATGAACATTATGGAAATTAAATATTGTGGAAAGTGTTATTATGGTACCTGATATTAGGGAGGTGTTCACATCATGACCCTAGAGTATTATGGCATTCAAAAATGATGCTATGTGATATTAGGGAAAATGAAGGTTATAGCCAGTGACCATTATGGCAAAGGAAATTAATGCAAATGAAATTTTGAAAAATGAAGGGATGATACCCTTCAATGGAAATCTTTGGGCATTATTGAAATAAATCGTAACGTTTCAATATTTGATCGTTGTTATGCGTTTTAAAAGAGACGTGTCAGATATTATTATTGTTGAGCCCAATCTTGGTTAAGATTATTATTAAGTCGTTGCATTGCATGTACTGTATCTACGAGGGCTGCACTGAAAGTTTCGGGAATCTAATACTTACAAACATATTTTTGACACATATTATACCTTTTTATATAATCTCTAAAGTTTCATTATCTTAACGTACTGGCCACATAGAAAAAAAAAGCGATGGTTCGGTTTCAATTGTTTTTTGAAGTCATCGAGTCGCTGCTGAAAATGGAATTGTCCGTGAAAATTTAAGAGCTATGATTTATTACGACTTTAAAAGTGGATTAACACAAAAACAATGTGGAGACCGGATGATTGCTGCTTTTAGTAATGAAGCACCTTCAAAGACGACAATATACAGGTGCAATCACGCAAGAAAACGTCGATGTTGTGCGTCAGCTGATAAAGGAAGACCTACATGTGTCATATCGGGAGATTCAAGAGTGTTTGGGCATTGGAATGAGTTAGATATAAATTATTTTACAGGAACAATTAGGCGTGCGAAAGTACTTTTCCCGTTGGATCCCTCACTTATTGTTTGTCGAGCAGAAAACGACTCGTGTCAATTGGTGCCCCAGAACTTCGAATAAATTCAACGGAGGAAGTTCAAATGCACTTTTTAGCATTGTATCAGGTGACGAGTATTGGATATATGCATATGAGCCTGAAAATAAAAACAAATCTCGAGTATACGTCTACGAAGACGACCTCAAGCCGACAAAAGTTATTCGTTCTCGCAGCACGGCTAAAAAGATGATGGCTACATTGGTCTCTAAATACGTGGCTACTATTCCTCCCGAAGACTGTAGAACCGTCAATGCCGATTGGTACACCACTATTTGTTTGCCGATTATCTTTGCTGACTCTGAAAAAAAAAACCCTAGTCGCCGCATCATCCTTCACCACGACAATGCCAACCCTCACACCGCTTGGAAAACAAATGAGTATCTGGACGGTGAAAAATTCAAATTACTGGACTATCCTTCATACAGCGCCGACTTAAGCCCCAATGACTTTTTCACATTCCCCAAAATTAAGGATAAGTTGCGCGGTCAGCAGTTTCAGAAGCCGGAAGCAGCAGTGGAGGCTTTTAAAATGGTCATTTTGTAGACCCCTATTTCAGACTTCAATGAGTGCTTTAACGACTGGTTTGAACGCATGTAAAAGTGCATAAAATATAAAGGAGAATACTTTGAAAAACAATAAAAATACTTTTATTTAATTTAACTGCATATTTTTTCTATTCCCGAAACTTTCAGTGCGACCCTCGTACATGTAACAACTTCTCTTTTTTGGTATTATAATTTTTGGTTCGAAATCTCATCGAAGAGCTTTTTCCGAAGCTACCACAGGGAATCTAATTACAATATGAAAGGCTCTCAACAGTCTTTGATATATATATCCTCGTAAGGCCCACGTCAAACTTCGGTAGTTCGAAAAAGAATCTTAAGTCAGTCAACTAAAGTCAAAAGTCAATTTGACAGATGTCCTAAATTTAGGACATCGGGCCTTACGAGGATATATATGTATATTGACCCAGTGATAGAAATGGCCTCCGAGTTAACAACAATAAGGACCGTATCGTAAAGAAAGTAGACAACTTTAGGCATCTCTAAAACTAGCACGTATATAAAATAGACATACACTTTTTTTTTAATACTGACCTACATCCTTTTCTTTAAAGTGCAACCAAAAATAATTGCTATTTTTGTCAAACCGTCAACATGGGGCAAATTAACTAACACATTCGAAAAAAACATTTGGACGATTGGTGCAAAATATACGGTATGACGATAAGAAAACTGGCTAAAAAGTACGAGTTGAGTCCCGGGGGCGTACAAAAGATAAAAAAGAAATTTGGTGACTTCTGCACTCTCGAAGATTTGCCTAAATCTGGAAGAAAACCAGGGACAATCGACTTGGCACTAGAAAGAAAGTTGTAAGAATGTTTAAACAAAAGCCGTCGCTTTCAATAAAAGATGCGGCAAAAAGAGCCAAAACTTTTTCGGCTATGGTACAAAGAATCAAACTAAGATGCAACCTAAAAACCTATAAAAAACAAAAACAACCAAAACGAGGTGAAAATCAAACAATAACTGTCAGAAAACGGACAAGGAAATCATACGACCGTATATTGAACAAGAAAAATCAGGGCATTATAATGAATGACGAGACCTATGCAAATTGGACTTTAAAGCCTTACCAGGACCTCAATTGACAACAATTCATATATGCTAAAGTAGTAAAATAAAATACCATTTGTAGATTTTACACTGCTAATTACATTAAAAATATTTTTGTTTTTTTTTATGCAGTAGTTTTTTTTTATTTAGGAAAAACAGTAAAAAAAAGTTGGATTGTGAATGTTAGGAATACACTTATAGCACAAAACAGATAGGTACAGAAGTAAATCACATGTATGTACTTCACTTTTCATACCTACGCTCGGCGGTCGCTCTAGGGTTGTCAACTATGGCTAATGCATAAAACACTAGGTATCGTGGTAGTGGCACTCGTATCTAGTTGTAACAAAACAATAAACCTACTATTACAATACAAAAAGTTTACAGAGCAGAAACATACAAAATTTTACGTTTGTCAATTTTCACTATCGAAAATCCCTAATAACTGCTAAACGATTACCCTAGTTACACAATTTCCATTGCCCTATCCGTTTCAGACCTAAACTTATCAAATGACACTAAAAACAACACAATATCTACACAAACAAAAAAACATGTTTTCAACCTACGTACGGTGGCGTGAGTTTACCTTACAATAATTTAGTTAAGTACTTCGTTTATACTGATTCAAAATAGGAAACTATTATATAAGTCGATTTTAGATATATTCTTCGGGGGCGGGGCGGGGAGCTTACCTACCTACCTAACTGTTCTGTGTAACGTTAAAACGAACCATCGAAATACCTACAAGCAGATACCTACTTACCTATCTGAAACCACTGGTAGCTTAAAAAATTTAATGTTGAATTTAAACAACCATCCACTGAACAGTTATAATTTTGTTTTGCTCCATAATTGCACAAAAAAGTTCACAGACGCGTGTCTCAAGCGGATGGCACTCGCGCTCGCACTGGTCCCAGCCGGTCCGAGATGTCGTGTCCGTGAGCAGTATCTATGTGTGCGTTGCTCGAACGCACTTTGTATGTAGATTGACTTCTGTACTTATCTATTTTGTGCTTATAGTGCCCTTAGTCCATTTATTACCACAGGAATTGAAAAAAATATACAACTGTCATGTCAATTTTTCATCTGTCTGACGGATTCCTTGATTCTAACGACATGCTTTCGATTCTCGTAATACTATTGTTTTGATATACGCTATTTAAAATAAAAGTGACTAACGGATTTGTAAAAGCGGATAGCCGCAATCTGTCCTAAGTCGAAGAATTTATGTTTTTTTTTTTCTTAATTAATGGCTTTCACTCCTTGTGTTTAACAAGGTGTATTTCGCCAGTATCGAGTTTTAGACAATCACCATGGACTTATTAGAGAAACAAGTCCATGGATATCACACGCGAGGACAATTGTTCGGTTGAAGAGATTTACTCTGGTGGACTAAACAGAAGCACATGGGGTTAGCTATGTTGTTACAGTTGTTATGGTTGACAAGTGACATGACATGACAGTCAGCTCTATTTCTGATTGAAGTTACTTTTATTTATTTTATATCATGCTAAGATCACAACATCAGTATTCCTAACTTTGTATATACGGTCTATTTAATGACTATTTCTTTAATAAATTATTAACGACGAATTTAAGTTAAATAAAGAAAAACCGAGAAACACGGGTAGTCTAATTTTTAACCAGCTATTATAAACGTGAAAAAACTAATGCTTTTTTTTTTGAAATGTTGTCAATTTATTACGGTGCCGGCTAATAAGGAGGTTACTCGATAAGATAAGGCCATCAACATCGAGAAATTCGGCAAAAAACATTAGTGTGGCAAGCAATTTGTCAAAGCGGTATGCGATCGCAATCCTTCTGCACTACAGGGAATTTGACCGCCTGCGGTACACCGTGACGAGTGCTTACAGATAATATTACTACCACTCATAAAGAAGCACAGGATTAGCGCTCTAATTTGGCCGGATTTGGCTTCTTACCATTACTCTAAAACAACGAAGGCATGGTATAAAGCCTATAAGGTAGAAGTAGTGGGTAAGGATATGAATCCTCTTAATTGCCCATTTGAGCGATATTGGGCTATCATGAATCGATACCTCTAAAAAAACGTTAAAGCTGTCACATCACAAGTTAACGAATTTAAAAAAATTGAACAGGGCATCCAAAAATGTATCAAATGTGGTCGTCCATAAATAAATGAGACACATTAAAAAGAAAGTTAGGTTGCAGGCAAAATAGATATAATACAACGAATTCATTCAAAACAGCTTTTTATAAAGACCTTATTTTTCAGTTTCTTTTTGTTTCATTATCAGTTTGCACACAGAAAAAAAATGATATAATTTTGAAGTTGTCTACTTTCTTTTCGATACGGTCCTTACGATAAATAACATATCGAATGCAATACCTATCTATTGTAGTACCGCATAGAATAGTGACCCTGGCTCCAGAGTCTATTCGGTGAAACAATATTGCTTTTGACATGTTATCCTATTATCAACGTTATGATTCTTATGATAAAAAGCAGATTGCAAGCTTCTGACAAAGCTCTTCGATACGTTATTGGATTACACAAATTTGAATGACTAATTCTACTGTAGTTTACCAAAAGTTTATATAAATGCTGATGTACCTGAACCGGAACCTGGATTATTTACAAAAATGTACCTAGATACTAATTGGTCTTTATAGAGGCCTGTTGTTTGATCAGTAGTTAAACTAACTAGGTAATTGTTAAAAATCGTGACTAATGGTTAAATCTCAAGGAAACGTGTCTAATTTTCGATTCCTTTTTCGAATTTTAACAATTAGTTGAGTTAACTACTGGTCAAACAACAGGCCTCTATAAAGACCAATTACTTATAGTCTATAGATATATATTATAACGAAGCGTTTTTAAGTTTTTAAATTGAGTTCAATTTTATTGCATAACAAATAATTAATTATCTGTGCATTGTTTAGACTTTAAATCTTATTTAATTTGATAGAGTTAGTCTTATTTTAATTTGACATTCTATTAAAAAAAGTTATAAAACAAGCATATTTCTTAAAATAAGTACTGCTCTTACTACACTTAATTACACATTGTTATGATTGCGTAATGTCTTTTAATACAATATTACCCCCAGTACACTTTAAAAAAGTTGTCATAAAAGCCATTTTCAATTCTTTTTTCTGTCTTAATAGTTGTTTACGTGACGGTTGCGTAATGTCAATTACGCAAAGTCGCGTACAATACTTTATCTACACACATAATTTATAAGTACTCTAAGATGGGTTCAGAAGCCGAAAGGCAAATGACTAGCATTACCTGTGGTAGTAGGTGACAGCGATGACAGCTGTAACGTAATTACATTACGTTATCGAATATTGTAAAGTAATGAGATCTTAGCCAGACAGACTTGTACTGATGGAATTCCATGTGATGCGCTGCCTTTTTATTCGGACTGCATAAGTTTGGCTAGGAAACGCACCCAGTCATTGTGGAAGGAATATTTTGATTGCCGATCCAAAGAGAAAGGTATATGGTACAGAACAATCCAACCGGAGCCTCTAAGTATACGTAGGATAGATTGTACATTAAGCAGAAGAGAAATCTTTTTGGCGACAAGACTTCGTTCTGGGCAAATTCCATTGAAAAAATTTGGTTTGTTGATGAAGAAAGTAACCTCGCCTAATTGTGCTGATTGTAATATGCCAGAAGACGTTTATCATATTATAATGGAATGTGTCCGAAACGAGTCGCTTTGGAGACAGTTGTCATATAACTCTAATATATTCTGCGATGTCGGCGGCTGTAACAGTGCTCTGGCTTTCCCTTTCTCGGACAATGCAAGAGCATTGTTCAAATTGTTGCGTATGGGACTTGTTAATAGAAGTAATTAGTTTTAAGAAAAAATAATGTACTTGTTGTTTTAATGGTGCGGCATCGCACAGTGGGGCAACGGCGGAATTAATTCAATTTTGGGATGGTCATCAGTAGTCACATTTTTTATCTGATATGTATATAAAACATTTCAAATACCTATGATCTAATAAAATATTGCATATATATGTTATTTTTATAAATAAATTAGGCCGCCAAACTCGTACAAATGAACTCGCATGAAATAAACGTTAAAAATACCTTGCATTTGCAAACGGTGTATTCCTCTCAAGTTATTGATTTTGTTTAACATGTTTCATTTATATACAAGAAACATTATTCCTACTATTGTAAATGAAATAACATTTATGGTTTCTCTTAAATTATGAGTAATTTTAGGGCTATAAGAATTTGATAGCATTTCTCCCCTAAATATTACATTTCATTGGCTATAACCTTTTAGCTACAACGACCCTCAAGCTCTAATACAACAATATTTACACATTATTTAATCTAGATCATTATTTAATTGGTTCTAGCTGCAATAATTTGCAAACTTTTTATTACTACCTCATTAAGTGAATGAGCTTATTTTTCTAAGAAAAATACTTAAATGCGTTATCGATGGTAATGAGGGCAATTACAAAGACTATTAAATTATAAAATAGTATAAAAAGGGTATTTACAACATTGTGCATCATTTACTTTTGTGAATTCAATAAAGCAACACCTAATTGTACATTTTATTTTAAGTTCAATCAATGTAGGTTTTATTTAAAATATTAGTTGGAATGATTTTATTACACTTATAAATATATTTAAAATGTGTTTTTTTATCCATTAATCTAAAAAAAACAATTAATTCCGCGGCTCCATACAACGTGCACCACTGTGCATCGTCGCCTCAGCGACCAAGCACTTTAATAAAGATAAAATAAAAATGAGATCCAAATTTGAAACATCTTCCAAAATTAACATCTGTCGTCGCTGTCACCTACTACCACAGGTAATGTTGGTCATTGCCTACGGGTTTTGAACGCATAATAGAGGACTTATGATATGTGTGTAGATAAAAGCCATTTTCAATTATTTTTTCTGTAGTAAAAGCCACACCATCTCTGGATCTATTAAAGCTACATGATTTTATATTATTATGAAACATCTCAAAAACCTGAGCATAATGAACTCAAGTGGTTTATAATAGCTTGAGTATTTCGAAAGATATATGCAAAAATAATGTAACCATTTTCGTTTTTTGCTCGCCCTGAAAAAGTGAATTTTGGCTGTTACGATATTTGATACTTCAAGCGTCGATATGTTAAAATGTTTTTATTACGAGCTGATTATGTACTGTTGCATACTTACATAAGTTATACTACAAGCTTAAAATGATAATAAAAAGTAAACAATGGCTAACTTTTCTTGTATACTCTCCTTGATTCGCAAAGTCATTTTCATGATTTAATCTAAAAAAAAAATCTAATTAAAGTTATTTGGTGCTGTTTTAAGCCGCCTGTATCTCAGTAATCAATCAAGTCTACACTTAGTCCTGATAGTTTTCCTTTTAAGTTCGTTATATGTGCATTCATTTAAGATATTTTTCTGTAGCGGAGAAGGGACACGTAACTCAACTCTAGCGAAAATTACACTTTTCTTGTTCAATATTTCCTAAACAGTCCCCAAAGTCTAAACATTTATAACAACATACACAATGTTTTTTAAGAACTATCCAATGAAACCTCACTCGAAGTAAACATGCAAAAAAACCTTTGCTGTACCCAAAAAGAAATGTTTTTCAAGTTCAAGATTTTATTTTACAACTTTGTTGGCGTACATTAAATGTATAACAGCTATGCCAAATTGCAGCTTTGTAGTACCAATAGTCTCGGAGTTAAACCGCGGACAGACAGACGGACAGACAGACAGAGAGACAGGCAGAAAGACAGACAGACTGACATTGCGAAATTATAGGGGTTCCTTGTTGAAACGCCATTGTTTCTATTCATATTGAGCGTAACCATGGTAACCAAATATCAAGTCGATGATTGCTGACATCCATAATAAGCGTGACCATGGATACCATTAACAATATGTAAATAATCCACATCACAAACACAGTCTTAATAAAAAAAATAACTTCGTCATTTTAATTGTTATTGAATTGTTTTTAAAGATTTAATATACAAATAGGATGTTAAGTGTTCACTAAACGCCAAAACTGATAGGTGACCGGAATGCCCATGGTAATAACCTAATAACAATGCTATAATGATCATAAAAGAGCAGTTATTGCTATGGACACGCTCGTTATAGTACTGTTCTCACGCTTTGGTTACGCTATAGCTGGCATTCTGATTACTGTTAACGATATATTTAGTGGTTTAATAGTACGAGACTAGAAAAAGGCGGTTTATTGTTATGTATGAGCCACTTCCCGTGCTCATATTTTGATAGCTAAACTTATTTTCAATTATTATGTTTATTTACGGTTATAGATATAGGTTGTGGTGGGCTCTTTTCCGCAACTCGACGACTTAAATGTGCGCCTATTTTGCGTGAAAAGTTTATTTACGGTTGCATTCAAATCAATAATATAATATGAAGAGCGTGTAAAATATTATTATTTTAATTTCGCTTTAATTTATATCATTCGAGTTGTGCAATTAATTGCAAATAAATATTTTTTATTATACAGTAACTAAAACAAGTAGATTTTGTGTATTATAAAAGAAAATGGCTCAGTCTAAATTAGTGATGAAAATTGCGAAAGACACATTTTGTTTGTTTTCGAAACTTTGTATCTTTCCTATAAAATACATGTAATTTTCGAAAAAAACAAATTAGGGGTTCGTCTGAAAAATACACCATACACGTATAATACTTGTTTCATACTGATTAATATAAATTGAACAGTAATATACTTAATGTAATCGAATCAATGTTTACGGTTGCGAAAAATACATCGTAAAATACGCGTAAAAAACTTAAACTTGCGAAAGATTCAACTGTAGATCCGCAAACATTCTAGATTTAAAAAAAAAAAGTGACGTTTGAAAGATACATGTATTTTACAAGTAAAATGACTTCAACGCTAGTCTAACGAGTTTTACTTTTTCCTGTTTTTTTACAAAGAAAAAAATATAAAGTAAAAAAAAATGTTAGTGGAATATGGTTATGAAGTTGCCATTAATTGGCAAGTTCATAACCATAATATTCCACTTTTAACATAAATCAAATTACTGATATAGATAATGTTGTTTCCATTGATAAGAAATCTGGGAATAAAAATTATCAAAGTTGTGACGGTTCAGCTAATTAACACTTATTAAACACAGAGTCAAAAAAACAATTGTGACAGAAGTGGTATTCGAACTAGGCTTCAATGCGTGCCAGCTTTCCAGTCGTTTTCATTGAACACTGACGATTTTTACGATCTGTGTCTTCTCTTCCAATGTTAAAGGAAAGCCTATGTTACGAGAGGTGATAGAAACATTTCATAGAATTTTAATAAAAGCATAAAATAATCCTCAATATAAGAGGTGCACACAAAAAACAAACCCTAGTCAATTTGATGTTAGGGCCGATTTACTATGGAAAGCCGACTATGGCCTTTAAACTAAAATGTCACTGTGACATGTCTTACACAATTTTTTTTCAAGAAGTATTCATTTAACAGCTGAAATATTCACTTTTAACGGAACTTTTGTGATGTTCATCACTAGTAAAGATTGTTGGTTCAAATCCCGTTACTAGCCAACTTAGTGTTATAATATGAGCGCGAATGATTTTACCCGAGTCATTGACATTTAACTTATTATATTGGTGTGATTTTCTCTATATAAATATTAATGTCGTTCTCGGCTTAGGGCGACTTTTTCCACAGTCCTATTTCGTTACCTTCTTAACTCGTCCACAATGCCATGTCGTTAGCATGTAATTCCTAAATTGTCACCTTCCTAACTCGTCCACATTTTTATATCGTCAATTTCCTATCTTGTCTTCATTCCTATATTGTTCATAGTGCTAAGTCGTCCACAATCTTATATCGTCCACAGTATTTACTAGTCCACAATGTTAACTCGTCCACAAGACTCAAACGTGGCTTAATGTGATGTTCAATTTTAAACAAATTTTTTAGAGGCTTAGACTGTATAGGTAGAATAACCGTTTGTATAAAACAGACAATTTGTTTTGTTTTCTTTAATATTTTTATTTTTGCTCCCGCTGTAACGACGTTTTTACTAAAGGATGAGTTTGATACATATCATATCCGAGTTGGGACCATTTCGTGACTACTTTCATCTTGTACCTACGTTTTTGTATCTGTTCTGGATTATTTTTGTCACGAATAAATGATTTTCTTTCTTTCTTTCTTTTCTTTTTATATCAAAAACTTATAAATTGTAACACACCCGCGGCATCGCCTCATGGGATTGGTGAAGAGTAGTGAACGAGTTTAGTAGTCGACCCACAATACAAATGTGGACGAGTTGACACTGTGGACTATATAGGAATGCGGACCATGTAGCACTGGACGAAGTAGGAATGTGGACCAGTTAGCACTATGGACCATATAGGAATATTGACGAGTAAAGGCCCATTTACATTATACAACTGAAATAAATAAATTCCACTTCATCTTTGGTAGGTCCAGACATAAAGTTTTAGAGGCACCAAGTATTTTTCTACGTCCTACCTATTTCTTCACCCAACATTTTCCTTCCGTGGTAAGACCGTCGTTAATACCGTAGCGACAATGAATACACCTTCTTTATGCACGGAATCCATTCTTTGAATGATAGATGGAGCGGCAATTCTTGCATTCAATTGACTGTTGGCCTCAGTTTACTCATATTCCAGAATTGAATTCAATTACTTTCAATTTGCAAGACTATCACGTAAGGTTTAGAATGAGCAATTTTTTTATTTCCTTAATTTTATTGCATGGAATGTGCAAGAAAGTTAGAAGTTAGAAGTGTAGTTGTGTAAATGGGCCTTAAAACAAGATTTTAAGTATTCTATAATTATTGCTTACCGACTTCAAAAATAGAAGATTCTAAATTCGTCCATTTATTCTTGTGTTCCTCGATTTCTCCACCAATTATCAGGTGATTTTGATGATTGCTTTTTATGAGTAGGGTATATACTATACAGGGGTGGTCTCATTTATATTTCGTAAAGATCTGGTCATAGGATCTATGGAAAGTCAACGGAACTCCTTAATAATTTCGAGTCTTTTTTTTTTTCAAAATATAAATCATTAAATATTCTTAGAACCAGTATCACAAATGGTGCTTAAGTATTTTGGACAGTACGTCCTAAAAACTTTATTTTAGATCAAAAAAAGTAAAATTAGAAATTACAATAGGATGTTAAAAATAAAGATAAATTTCTAAAGTTTGTTTATTTATATTATATTATTTAAGAAAGGGATTATTTTAAATATTCATTTAAATGCAAAAACAAAAAAATTACTAAAAGGTAATGGAGAGAAAAAAATAAAAGTTTATGCCTACCGCTCTCAAAAAAATATGAGTTCAATACAACTGCAGGTTTTGAACATTGTCTTTGACACCTTATGCGATATAGGTAATAGAGAATGTCAGCCAGCTTACCGTATTCTTCATTAAAAACTAAAAATATCTGTATATAAATAATTTCGATACGTCAAATAGTTTTCGAGATATTGAATTTTAAACTTCGTATGCGGCGCTCGAAACCCGGCGGCTAGCGCTCACGTATGATGACGTCATCGCTTAACAGCGCGACGCGCCCTTATATGAACGAGTAAGTTTACAGGGCTATAACTTTTTAACCGTAACAAGTAGCCAGTTTAAATTTTCACAGAATACGTGTTATTATAAAATCTATCGTTTAAAATTATAAAATGAACAATAAATCAAATCCCAAGAGGGGTCCGTATACAAGAAACATGAAAAAAATACTTTTATTTTAGCATTTTTCTACGGATTGTATTTTTATTATGGCTTCTTATTTTGATGCTATTTTAAGCTTAAATTGTAGTCTAATTTTCATAGTTTCCGACTAAATAGCAATCTCAAGTAAAACTGCTACAATTATGTGACAAAACTGATTTTATCAACACGATGTCTTCCCGTGGATGTCGTAAGAGACGACTAAGGGAATAAAGGCTTGTAGTACTGTTAGGCGATGGGCTTGCAACCTGTCACTAATACGCTGGTAAACATCTTAGCCTAATTGTGCATATTTTGGTTATAGAATTATCAACAAGTTTTTAGAGATGTTTGTAATTCTGTAGCTCTGCCTACCCCACGCTGGGAACGAAGGCGTGAGATTATGTATGTATGTATGTTTTAGGCAGTCACCCATCCTGTTTTAGACTACGCTTGTAACTACAAACTTTGTAAGTTTATTATTACTAATTCGTTTTGATGTTACTATGGTAGTTATGATTATCTATTGTTTTGTATTACATACAGTTTAACTAAAGTAACTGTTTGTCACCGGCCGGCTTTTCTGTTTGTAATATTTGTCGAAGAAGTTGATTAAATAAAATTAGAATAATAATCAAGCACTTTTAATTTTGGGATAACCACTTTTTACATAAAAATACCAAAACATTAATGCAAAAAGTATGTTGATAGCTAAAGTAAAACATCCCATAAAATAAAAACCTAGCGCGAGACGCGAGACGCGGGACGCGGCGGCAGAGCCTGCAGCGGTTGTACTAACACACACACACTATCTTGCATACACGAAATAACACAGTAATAAAATAATGCTCAAAAACAGTTTAACACTGCATACTTGCTACAGTTGGCGTGGCGGCCGCTAATGCCTAGACCTAGCGAAGCGAGAGTGTTGTAGGTAAGTAGGTAGTTACCTATCTAATCGCGGGTGAGGAACTTGGGCTTGGACTTGGCCCGCGCGCGAAATTTGAAATCGATGAAATGAATGCACGAAGTACCAGAACTACTACTAGGTCAATCAAAAATTCATGTTTTATAGTTCATTATTTTATAAGGTAGAAATATAAATTCTACATTAACACGAAATTTGTAAAGAAAGGCTACCACCAAAGCTAGGCAACCACGGCTTACCTAAACACCGTGTTGATTTAACCTCGTAAGGCCCAGTGTGCAATATAATGTACATTATCAAGGCAATTTATTTAATTAACTGTATTGCAATGGAATAAAGTTTATTTTCCTTTCTTCATTAATTGAAAATGGCGTTTTCGAAGAAACGTAATTGAACTTTATTGTCTTGATGGTAGATTCAAAGTCCCACTCACAAAACACTAGCTGTTTGTAGTACGGTAGGCCTTACGAGGTTAAACTAGGCACTTTCTAACATATTTGTAAGAGTTTTACTACAGTTTACTGTTTGATCGTAAACTATATATATTAGTATGGAGTTTAGATTATTATTTAAGCTTAATGTGACACCCAAATAAAAAGCTAACATACAAATACAACCCCTACTTCGCCTTCCAAAGTTAAGCAACTACACGCGTAGTCTAAAACAGGATGGGTGACCGCTTAAAACATCGTTTGATAAAATCAGTTTTATCACTTATTTGTAGCAGTTATACTTGAGATTGGGTCGTAAACTATGTAAATTATACTACAATGTAGGCTCAAAATACCATCAAAATACGAAGCCATTATAAAAATACAATCCGTATAAAAATGCTAAATAAAATGTTTTTTATTCATGTCTCTTGGGATTTGATTTACTGTTCATTTTATAATTTTAAACGATAGATTTTATAATAACACGTATTCTGTGAAAATTTCAACTGGCTACTTATTACGGTTAAAAAGTTATAGCCCTGTTAACTTACTCGTTCATATAAGGGCGCGTACCGCTGTTAAGCGATGACGTCACTCCAGCAAAATGGCCCCCGCGCGCTTTAATATTTTTGACCTAAATTTTAAATGTTCGTAGAATCAAAACTACCGTGTCTATTTGAATGAAATAAAAAGTAGTATGTTTGTTTAATTATAAACTTTACTGTTACAAAGTTTCAAGCGATTTGGCGTACCTACTGACATTTTTCATTCAGATGTGATTCACGAAATCTTCCATGATACACTATGAAATTATTATCGTCTATAGAGATTTTATTCAAATTCATCATGTGACAAAACATTTTTGGAAATCTTATTTTATTTATTCAAGCTAATGATCGCCAGAGTTATTCGTGAAACATCGTCATCAGTCTCATATATTTATACGACTATAAAACGTTTATTGTATTATTGACACTTGTATACTTGGTATAATATAGATGTGATTTATATATATTTATTAATTTCAGGTTATTATGGTACAACAGCTCTTCCTTATCAAGCTTTTGGAGTTGGGGATGGGACATGGTCTACCAATGGAACAGATCCGATGACTTTCCTTGGAGGATACAATCCTCACGATTCATATGGAATGGATGGTAGCTAGAACTTGTTCGATTTACATTATAATTCACCATATGTTAATATTAATTATCTAGGAAAGAGGCCACATTGATACTAAACGCGTGCTGGTTACAAAATTTGCCATAACTTTAAATACCCAAGATAACTTATTGAGAGTGATATCAATCGTACGAAAAACTGTATTAAAATGAAGCCGTGCAAATCCACAAGCTCGACTTCCGTACTCGTATGGTTGACGACAGACATGTTTACATTTTTTACCTTTATAAAGTGCAAAAATGTAAAGATATCTTTGACGTCGACTTTAGATCACTCACTCATAACTAAGATAGTATTTAATGGTTTTGTTTCTGTTGCGATTAATCTGGAGCGCTGTTCTGATTGTACTTGATTGTGAGACGATTCTCTCATCCCAGTGAAAAATTCGTCGAATTATTAACCAGGGAGCTCAAGTTGCCCCGCGTGCACACAATTCGAAACAGCTTGAACTATGTCGACGACCTCGCACAGGATTACTTCAGCTTACCGACCGGTTAATAATCCGCCGTCGAAAACTCGGAACAATTGTATACCTAAGAGAGACTGAAGATGAGGCGTGAGTGTTACGCCTTTTCTTGTCGTTGTCTGCCGGACGAATACGGATAACTCGGATAGTATATACTTCAGTAACGTTTTAATGAATAAAAATATCCGAATTTAAATACTTACGGGATTCAAAAAGTCTTATCCAAACTACACACCCATATTTTGCTAGAACTGTCACACTGTCGAGATTGGTAACGAGAATATTAGCTGGTTTGATAGTGCAATCCGTTGTATGGGAACCTTGCACTTTTTGACTATACGCTGAAACTTGGCACCAGTTGATCTTTAGGTGGTCCATCGAGAGCTACCGTGCATTAAGTCGGGGGGAGGGGGGAGGGAAGTTTGACGCTGCCGCGCTTAATAATTGAAGCCATATTATTTCTCAAAAACTGGGCCGGTATTCTCGGCGGATAATGTTACGATGGTCAGATTTTCTGCCTTTTTAAACAGATATAATAGGATCTCAAAGCTTAAACCAGGATATTGCATATTATTATTATTTCAGATCAGTTTCGCGTACTTCTGTAAATGAGTGCCGTAACTAAGCCTGATAAGTCAGTCAGTTATTAAGGATAAGACCCGAGTCTCCTGAGACTTGTCCAACTACGGACCAATCCCACTCGCCTCTGTAATCGCTTAGGTACTGAACTGCTTGTTTGACCGGTAAATGGAAAAGCACTTGACAAGTAACGATGCATGATTTGGTCTTACGCTGATTTTTTCCACGGAAAGTGCTTTTCTTTGCAGATAGTGTAGTAGAGCACCGACTAAAGCTGCTTTAGGTATATCACTATTTTTCAAGAGGAATATATCAATGGGTGCATGTTTGGGGCCAGTTAGCAGTGTTAGCACCAGCTCAAAATCTGCTCTTTCTGTCTACTTGGGGTTGGACGAAGGTCAAAAACAACTGGGATCCTAACCTAACCTGGGACGGGCTTGCCTGGTACTGCAGAAGCATGTCTAGAAATTGTCAGGTGCAAATGCAAAAAACAGTGCCGTGGCTGGTGCAATTGTAAAAAAAAGGCAGCTTAAATGTTCAGACCTCTGTCTGTGCATTGGATCTTGTAATATATACAATGAATTTGCATTACGTTACCTTTCATGTGTTAAAAACAGAACCTAAACCCTACTTTCACGGATGATCATGCATTGAGATCACCCTGGCCCACGCTTAATATTATTTTTTACCTCCCATGTATCAACAAATGTATAATTATCATAAACTATATATTTTTCAAAACGACATAAGTGTAGCTTACTACTACATTTTTGTTGTGAGATTTCTGTTATTATTTTTAAGCACAATAGGTAATTATAAAAAAATAACAAACTTCTTTCTTTCTTTCTTTTCTACTTTATTCATTTTTTTGTTAGATTGTGCATTTTTTTGTTTGATAAATAGATTCTTCGTCCTTAATTTATCTGAAAATGATATATCACATGCCCTTATAATGTATAGTTACATAGAAATGTTGCTTCAATTAAAGCGCGGCAGCGTCAAACTTCTCACCCTCCCCCTCTCGTGACTAAATACGCCATGGCTCTCGATGGCTCCCGGTCTCAATCTGCTCAAGACCAGCTAAGTTTTAGCGCATAGTCACAAAGTGCAAGATGTCGTGCAATCTTGCAGTAATACCCTAGCTATATTGACAAATTTGATAAATAATAGTATTTTACTCAGTGGTAACTAGTGTATATTATTATTGCGTTTTATCGCGAACTTAAGGGTAAATTAGCTCTATCTATTATGCACGAGTAGCAGAGGTTGTTGTATTTTCTCGCTTGTCGCTCAGTGCGTCTCTGTCGTTACTGAGTAGATAGAAGGGTAGATCCGAGCGACAACCAAGTCGTGGGAAACTTGTGCTAGCCACAATGATCAGAGATCGGACAAGTGGTCGTCATTAGGTACTCGCATAATGTTGACATGGCTCGAAATATTTTAATTAAACAAATTAAATTACATAAATTGATTACGTACACTAAAATTAATTTTGATCATTTGCAAGTCCGTGATAAATAAATAATACAAAGACTTGTTATTGTTTAGATTTATTAAAGCAAATAAACAGTATTTTTTATATATTTTCCTAGGAAGGTTAGATTATTCCTTTTCACGGCTAAAATAAACTTATAAGTTCAAAAGCTCCTTTCGCAATCAACGGATGTTAATGGAGCAAACTTAAGTAGATTAATATTAATGGCCATTCCTCACGTCTTTGTATTATTTATTTATTACTGTCCTAAAAAGGATCAAAATTAAACTTCAGGTAAGAAATCAATTCATTTAATTTTATTATTATAATTAAAATTAAAATCTGAGTCATGTCCACATTATTGCGAGTAATGACGCCAAATGGTCCGAACTCTGATTATCCAGTAATAATGACACGGGAATATCCCTACGAGCGTGCACGAGAACTAGTGCCCTGCCGAAACATGTTATTTTTTAGCCGAAACCGAAATTTGTATAAAATATTAAAGATTCATCAGTATATGTGGAGACGTCAGAATGAGAAGTCAATCATAGACTTGATGATTGTGGATGAACGTTTTCGTAATTAAATTGTAGATACCAGAGCATTTCGGGGAGTAAGCGCAGGTTAAGATCACTACTTAGTGGTAACACGAGTAAGGGGTCTGTTCACACATTGGCGCCATCATGTTCCCTTACCGACAACTGCGTTAGAGAGGATAAAGGTAGAGAAACTGAATGATCAAGTTATAAAAGATGAGTATGTAAGGAAGCTGAAAGATTGTCATTATCAAGAATGGCATGGTTAAATCGGCCATTGAAGTATGCGCTGTTGTAAAGGGAAGAAAGAGCAAGAATGATGGGATAGAGAGGTAGATTGTGAAAGAGAGGAAAAAGTGTTGTTTGGATTTTGTAGCTCTAGAGCTAGGACAAGATCTAAGCGATAGAAAGAAAGAAGAGTATAATAGATCATTAAAAAAAAATAGTGAAAGAAGTTGTGGCTAGAAAGAAAGATCTACTGAATGTAAAGTATGATAGGTTTCTCCTGACAACTTCCGGTCGAATATTAAACTTCTTTGGAGATTGATTAAATCAGCTCGGGGGAAATCGGAGGAAGAAAAAATGCTTAAATAGATGGATAACTTATATTGAAAGCTTGTTTGAATGCGAAGATGTTTGTCTTGCGCCAGAAAGCTTGAGTAAGGATGCAAGTAGCGAAGATGAAAGTGTGATTGGCATGAGTGAAATCATGAAAGCTTTAAAAATTATGAAAGCGGGAAAGTCGGCAGGTTGTGATAGTGTCCATAGAAATCCTGAGGAGAGGAGATAGCGTGGTGGGTAGTCTGTTGTACCGCCTTTTCAGTGCATGTTGGAGTAGCGGCCGAGTTTCGGAAGATTGGGTCAAGCAAGGCCGTTATCGTCCCTCTGTATAAAGGAAAGGGGTCACTGCAAGGCTGAAAAAACTACCGCGGTATCTGCCTCCTCCTGTTGTCGGCAATGTATATGCGATGATTTTAATTGAAAGGGTGTTGAATGTTACGATTGACAAAATCTGGAATGTACGGATCAGGTCTTTTCACTACGCTCTATCACAGAAAAGTTCTTGGCTGTCAACTAAAAGGTTTTCTGTGCTTTTGTGGACCTGGAAAAGGCCTATGGTAGGGTAGATAGAAAGGAGTTGTGGACGGTGCTGTCTATGTATAGAGTGAGCAGCAACCTGGTGCAGGCTTTGAGGTCCCTGAGGGCTCCAGAGCATGTGTGACGATCAATGGGGCACACTCGGCCTGGTTTAATATCTCTAGAGGTGTTAGACAAGGCTATGTTGCCTCACCATGGCTGTTTAATCTATTCTTGGACAGTTGTATGCGAGATTTGAAAGAGTATAAGGATTTGCGTATGCAAGAGATGCTAATCAAATGCCTCTTATATGCCGAGGATCACGTTATACTTGCTCCATCGGTACTTGAGTTGCAGGCGATGGTAACAGTGATGAATGAGGGATTTAAGTAAAAGGGGATGAAAGTAAATGTCGCGAAGACCCAAGGTCATGGTGATAGAGAAGGACGAGGAGATAACTGAGTGCGTGATAAATATAAATGGTGAATTAGTCGAGCAAGGGATTGAATTTGTGTACCTGGGAAGTATGTTTAAAACAGATGGTAAGTTTGAGAAAGATGTCGAGAGGAGTGTGAATGCGGGAAATCAAATTAATGGGGCCCTGTACTCCTTTGTGAGCAGAAGAGGCGTTTCACAAAAAGCGCGACTGCTGGCCCCTCTGATGTATGGTAGTGAATGTTTGGTGTGGCAGGACAAGCATGAAAGTCGTATAAAAGCATTTGAAATGCGCTTTTTGCGTAGTATGTGTGGTGTGAATCTGATTGATAGAGTAAGGAATGAAAAAGTCAGAGATAAATGTGGACTAAAAGAAGATGTAGTGACTAAGATTGAAAAAGGCATGCTTCGATGGTTTGGTCATTTGAAAATGATGGATGAAAGAAGATTGACGAAAGAGATATAAGTACAGAGCGAAAGTGAGTGGACGGGTCGGAAGGGCTAGGCGTACTTTTTCGAATCAAATCGGAGAAATACTGGAAAAGGGCCGAATCTTAAGTACCCGAAACGGACTTGCGTGCATGACTCGATGTATGAATGTGGAAGAAGCGAAAAACATTTGTCAGGATCGTAGCAGGTGGAAAGAAGTGGTCTCTGCCTAGGGACACAGGCGTGATTTTATGTATCTATGTATGTATTAAATATTATGAAGAAAAATATCAGTGGACCGTTATTTTTAGACTTATTCATATAACAATAAACCAGTTGTAAGTCCCGTATAGATCGTATAAAATAAATATTTAAATATCAGGGGACCATCTTACAGAAATTGTCCTAGTCCCAAACTAAGCTCTATAGGCTTGTAATGTGGGTACTAGACGATATAAATACTCATACAGGGTGTGAGGTATTGAGTGGATAATCCGTGAACTACGGATAGAGGGCACTTAGGACATTATGAAAGCCGCACGGTTTTCGAGATTTTTGGACTTTTAAGATATTTTCGAAAATGAACATCCGTGTTCAATGTTTTCATGATAGCACCATTCTAAGCTAATTTTTTTAATTTTATTTTTGCTCAATTTTCTTGAATTCGTGTGTTATCAGGTAGGCATAACCATTTATGTTAGACCACTACGGATAAAAAAAAAGGCATACTTAATTTTTGCGTTTTCAATCGTACATTGATCGAACTTTCAACTCTCTTGGTGAAAAAAAAAATACACTACCGTCTAGTTGCCAATAAGCTTAAAAACATGCCAATTTATTGACAATTTAAAAATAGTAATTACCTGTAGAATTTAAAATCAAAATGCCAAAATAATAAAAAAAATACACGTCCACCCACATTTTTCCCGATTTACTATTTGTATTCCGGGCGTAGAATTTAAAACTTTTTAATTTTTTTTTGTTGCAAAAATGAAATTACTGGCCACTTACGCCATTTATTCCAAATTTAAAAAATATGCCGACATTTTGTCGTACTTTTTTCGAATTCGTTTTGAATTTCGCTATTATAGAAATAGAAATAGAAACATTTATTCGACGATCACTAGAAAAAAAAAAACAAAATAAATTGAACATAAAACAAACAATGGCAACACAGAAAACAAAATTAAACAATGAAGAAAAGGAATAAAATACAATTGTAACATAATGTTGCCATGGGTGATTCTGTGACGTCGAAATTGACGCCACTCAGCACTATGTCACGGCATGAACCGCGACGCTGAGTTTCAGTGGCGCCAACGTGACACACGAACGAAGAGACGAAGACGAAGTGGAATAATAATTCCACTTATTACACTACTACTATATATTATATTCTCTTATTACTTAAATCACTGTTTATGTAGTCAACCGCTGTCTCTTACAGTAATAAATTAATATTTTACTATGGGAATGAATAGAGGAGTAAAATATAATAAATCAGTCATGAATATTAGTACAAAAAATATAAAGGAAGTCAACTGAGCACAGGAAAAAAGGAAGTGGGAGAAAAATAAAAGCAAGGGGGTAAAAAAGCCAATCGGTGCTACCAACATCAGCCCATAACGATCGGCGAGGGTCAGCAGCGGTAAAACCGGGACCTACCCTAATTTACCTCTTCTCACTCTTGGGGTGTGGCTAGATTACGAAACTAAATTATTTTTTATTTATTTCATTTAACGTTCAATTATTGCGTAATGAATTGTGAATTGTGTTTAGATTGTTGTGTTGATTTTTTTTAGTTTAATAATGTTTCGAAACAATACACACCGATAGAATATGCTCAAATGCATTACATTTATGGTGAGTGCCAAGGCAACGCCAGTGCTGCTGCGATTTTTCATCGAATCCATAACGCGTACAGTGAAGACAGAGTTCTTGGCCAGGTTGTACTTCGATCAACAATTAGCAACTAGACAACGGGTCAGCGCAAAAAAAAAACACCTTCTTGGGTACTAACGACTCACCTGCGGCGTCAGGTCTTAATTTCGATTAGTTCTGTTGACAGACAGCCAATGGTTCGTGTAAGTAACACACGGCTGCGCTCGCAAGTTCCTTTTGCGTGAACTTGGCTGGACACGCTGCCGCGTGTCTAGATTTTATATCCTGTTGTACCTAAATGAGAGACAGCGCCTAATAAAAAGCGCTTGTCAATATTCAAGTTATCATAATCTATAGCCCTAATATTTAGAACTTATTTTTTATTTTGTTATGGGTATAGTCGTATATTGCAGCAACACGTCTACACATTTTTGTTATAGAGAGCAGTTAATGGTCAAAACGTAAAACATATATACAATGATAGTCTTAAGTTAATATATACGAGCAAATATTTTAAAATTACCCCGATTTTAAAGTTTGGAAATCTTCGGTTGACGGATATGACGTAGTACGTGTCCACTCAAAGAATACCAGGCGAAGTATGTACCATGGTTAGACCCAAGATTTCATAAATCTATTTTCAATGCATACGAAATGCTATCTGATGAAGAGTTTCTAAAAATGGTGCAGTATATTACGAAATCAGCAGATAATATGCAGTTAAGCACCAGCGATATGATGGGTCAATTTGCGTATCAATCGAAAGGAGGTTCCTGGGGTAACAAGTGTATTTGGCAGTCTGTCACGATCATAAATCCCCTTAATTGGTGGAAAGGTTTATGTTTTACAAAACTGCTTTCAAAAATTGCAGTCCGATTACTGAGCATTCCATTCCTCCATCATCTGCCGCCGCAGAAAGAAATTGGACATTATTTGGAAGGACGAATACCAAAGACCGCAATCTACTTTTGCCAGAACGGCTAAACAAATTAATCTACATTCGGTCTAATTTACACCTACATATGGGCAACATCGACGACATGACAGCCGAAATAATTGAAATATATGGTGATAGTGATAGTGATGATTAACTGTAATGAAATTAAATAAATTGTAATGACTTATTAGTTTTTTCGTTAAAAATCCGAAAAAAACGAAAAAAAACGAAAATTTCATCAATTCCCGAAAAAGTCATTTGATTTTTTCCGACATTTTCAACGCTACATGGGACGCATGGGATAGCATTGCGAATGACAAATATGTTTCTAAGTATACAAATATCAGGGTCCAGATTTCATAATGCATTGCATACGTTGCGTACGTGGGATAAATGTGTCCCTACACTTGAACCAATCACAATATTTAATGCGTTATTTCAGTTTAATACTTAATATTAACTGTTTCGAAAATTACGAGTAATGTTGATGATTATGGCGACAATATTCTTTTTCTCCCAACATGCTCGGAAATGTTAACCTTACTGTTGCAAAAAAACCAGGCAAAAGTAAAAAAAAAGTTATTACTTATTTACCAACGGCAGCGGCCGCGAAAATGTATGAAATTTCATTACATAACTGGTGTTTTACTTTTTTAAACCATGTTTGGACTAGGATAACTAACTCCAAACAGCCAAACGCTCGTGTTATCAAAACTCTTCCCAGTATATTTTACTTTCTAAATGTTATAGATTAAAAACTTTTTAAAACAGCGTTTACAGCATATTTAAAAGTGTATCAAATAGTTTAAAAGTGTATCATAAACAAAATAAATTGCCGAAATAACATAAACGCATAATAAATGTTATAATTTAAACTATATTTTATTCAAATTGAATTTGTTTAAATTTATGATTTTATTTAATTAAAGCATAAAATTTCAGTTTGGTACTTAATCGTACCTGTTACGAAAGTAAATAAAATTATGATTTGTTACGTTGACGATGATGGCGACAATGTTCTTTTTTTAACAAGGAATTTTTGGGCAGTGTTTAATATTATTAACAATTGTGTTAATTTTTCTGAAAAGTCTCTCACATTGTTGTGAAAAGCATTATACAAGCCTTAGCCGGGAAGGGCGGTTGCTGGACTCGTAAATAGCGCGGCCTCGCTTGCGTCTCGGCCACGCTAACTTTACTCGCCCCGCAACTGCCATCTCCCCGGTCTCTGCAGTAATGTACTATTTTTTTCAAGGACATTTTGGGATTGTGTTTAACTTTATTAACAATTATGTTATATTTTCTCGCGTTTTTGGAGAAAAGCAACAAGCCTCAGCCGGGAAGGGCGGTTGCTGGACTCGTATAATATAGCGCATCTCGGACTACGTTTCTGCCACGTTTAGTCATACTCGTCCCGTAACAGCCATTTTCCCGGTCTCTGCAGAAATATACTATTATGTCTAATTTTAAGGACCCATTTCTATTTGAGATAACAGCTCTTTATTGTTTTGCGATTTTGTTCATTTAGTATCCATAACGACAAAGTAAATGAAAATATTTATTGGCAATTAACTTAGTACAATTTATCTTTAGTCCTGGATCCTGAGCTAGGAAGACCTGTGTTACAGGACCTAGAATAATACTAGCCTAGAGCTTGTTTTTAACGAGGTGTAATTGTGTGAGGTTGTCCCCTAATATTTATTATTTATTATTATTTATTATAACGCCAACAATTTACGATATAGAATAGAAGCAAGATTCGCTAAAACAAAGTGGAATAGAGGCCCTTTTGTTTATATCACTGGACGTCACCAGAATATAATATTAAATATGAACATGCTGTTATAATATTAAATCATACCTTGACGGTAAATTAAAGTATGTAATATAATATCCCTCCTTTCTCCCAAAATTGCTGCGCCATGTCATTGTGTAGGTAAGTGGTTGCTATTTGACATATTATATTTATTTACAGTAGGTACCGGCCAATCATATATCACCTTTGTACTTATATCTCATACGATTGGTACCCCGCCATTTTCGATAAATTCATTTGTACTAATTTCACTTGCCATAATGGTCACTGGCTATTATCTTCATTTGCCCTAATCTAGACACGCGGCATTGTGTCCAGCCAAGTTCGCGCAAAAGGAACTGGCGAGCGCAGCCGTGTGTTATTTACAAGAACCTTTTGGAGCTACTTTTGACACCTGAATAAATCCAAATATATTTATCATAAAAACATGAAATTTGGTTTATGTATGACATTTTGATCAACTAGAACCCTTAATTTCATAAAAAAAGGTGAAACGGTTATTGAAATGCCGTTTTTTAGACGTTAATAGTCTAAAAAACGGCATTTTTACCACGTACTGACTGACTGACTGACTGACTGATTAATCATCAAAAACCTAACCCACTGCAAGGTGACCTAGAAAGGTGAAATTTGGCATCAAGATGGGTAATTGTGTATATACAAATAAAAAAATCCGAAAACAGTGGCTTTTTTTAAGTTTTATTATTATTATTATAGATATTTATTTAATTTTCTGTACATTAGGTTTTTTATTACAAATATTCAAATATAAAAGTAAAATAACAATACTATTACAAAAAAATAGACATTATAAAAAACCTAACCTACGAGTGCCGCCGGCTGCGGGGCAGGGCTCAAGCTACCGGTGGTTAGGGCTGCAGAGAGAGGAACCTCCTCACAATACGTGCCGTGTCGAGGAGTACTGCCTTCTGTATCTGGCCCTTGATCCAGCCATCTAGCGAGAGTCTCTTGAGGTGTTGGTCGAGACTCTTCGCTATAAGACCGTTTGCCGAAACGACTATCGGGACAATGATCGTCGAGTCAACATCCCACATGGCGGTAACCTCGTGAGCCAAGTCAAGGTACTTGCTGAATTTGTCCTTCTCGGCCTTCACAAGGTTCTCGTCATGCGGGATGGTGATGTCGACGAGCACTGCCCGGCGTTGAGATCGATCTGTCAACACGATATCAGGCTTATTGGCAACAATAGTCCTGTCCGTGATGACAGATCGATCCCAATAGAGCGTAGCACGACCATTTTCGAGAACTGGCGCCGGTGCGTACTTATAGTACGGCACTTCAGACTCAACAAGCCCATATTGAAGAGCAAGTTGCTGATGGATGATCCTGGCTACGAGGTTATGTCTGTGCAAGTACTCGCCGTTGGCCAAATGCGAACAACCGGAAATTATATGTCTGAGGGACTCGCCGGGGCAACGGCATGCTCGACAAATGTCGAACGTGCCATCCCTCAGAATATGTTTCCGGTAATTGTTCGTCATTATGACCTCGTCAGCAATTGCACAGACAAAACCTTCGGTTTCCCCAAAGAGGTCACCAAATCGTAGCCAGTTCACGGACGCTAAAAAGTCTACGTCGGGCCTTGTTAGGGCCGTCCCGGGTCCGTGTAGCTCCTTGCTCTTCCATACGTTCTTGCGGTCTTCAGTGCTCAACACCGTTGGTTTGCGCCAGTTCTCATTTGCCAAGGAGAGAGGCGTGAGGCTCTTGTCTACTGCAACCACATCACGATGCATCCCACACTCATTGCTAAGGAAATAACCCCTGAGATTGCACACCTCGCGGTTGTGGAGATTCTTAGCATTTAACATGCCTCGACCTCCACATTTCCTCGGGATGTACAATCTCATAACAGATGAGCGTGGGTGCAACATGCGATGTGATTTAAGCAGAAGACGGACCTTCCTATCCAGGGCATCCAGCTCAGTCTGAGTCCACCTTAGTATGCCAAAGGAGTATGTGAGCAGCGGCATCACCCAGCCATTGAAGGCGCGCACCTTATTGCCACCCGACAAAAGACTATTAAGAACTTTTGTCAAGCGGCAGAAGAAGCGCTCTTTCACTGACTGCTTGACATCGCCGTCCACAATACGCAAAGACTGTGACATACCAGGATATTTGTAGGTTTCAACTTCGGAGAGAGATCTGAGAGTCATTGTCTCAGAAAGCTGCAAATTCGACGAATTTACAACTTTCCCTCGTTGAGCATGCATGACCCCACACTTATCTACACCGAATTCCACCTTGATCGCATTACTGAACTCTTGTGTGATTTTCAATAATGCGATAAGATCTTGGCGCTCCGATGCAAACAGTGAGGTCATCCATGAACAATAAGTGAGAAATGACTTCAGCTTCTCTACGAAGTCGATAGCCAAGCCCAGAGTCCGTCAGCATAGAGCTGAGGGTATTCAAGGCTAGGCAAAACCACAAAGGACTCAGACTGTCACCCTGGGAGATGCCTCTTTCAATCTTTATCAAGCTAGGCGAATCAGAGGGGACATCTCGAGCACCTGGTTGACGAAGGACTGTGACCCACTGCCTCATACACACACCTAAAAAGGACCTCAAAGTTGCATCAACTTCATACAACTCTAAGATCCTTTCGAGCCATGAGTGAGGCACCGAGTCATAAGCCTTCTTGTAGTCAATCCAAGCAGCCGAAAGGGCCGCCTTGCTTCGCCTGACTTGCTGGCAAATGGCCATGTCTATGAGGAGGAGCTCCTTAGTACCGCGTCCCGTACATTATTTGCAATAAAATGTGCATGTAATGGGTCGGTAGTTTTTTGGTTCCGCGGTACTATCAGACCTGTGGCGCAGGAAGGTGACACCAGTTGTTAATAAAGGTGGCAAGGAACCGATCTCAAGGGTATTTTGGAATTGCGTTGCTAAACATTCATGTGAGGCTTGGAATCATTTAATCCAGAAGTGGTGCAATCTGTCCGGCCCAGGACTTTTCCAGTTCTGAGCCATTCGAATTGCACAACTAACGTCTTCGGGGCAGATGGTAATAGGCCCCATTGGTTCAATAGCCTCACACGAGTGTTCAACAGCACGCTTATTATTATTATTATTATTTATGCTAGTTACCTCAGAACTCCGTCATTTATTAACAGATTTGGAAAATTCTTTTTTTAGTTTTATAGGGCATACTTCCGGAGTGGTCCCACTGTCATCAGGTCAGAATCTGATGATGGGGTCCTTGATAAATGTTAGGGAAATCTTCAAGTATTTTAGGTACACCTATAGCGATTTGGGTATTTTGTATATTTGCTCTTGAAAAGCACCATTTGGTGAAATAGAACTGATGATGATGATGATGAATGAAGATCACAGATTCACCGGAACTACCTACTCAATAATTATAAGTATTACGTGGGTTGCGATTTAAAGAATATTATTTAATGCTAATTTATTTGATATTAATCCTATTTATTTATTTAAGGAAACGCATTCATACTTATTTGACAAAAAATAATGATATCCCATCTAAAACATAAATGTGAAAATGGGAGCCAAGTTCAATATTTTAAGAATATGCAAAGTGTGGTTATCGACTTCACCGACAAAAGAATTGAGATCTAAATGGGTGCCAAGTTCCGTAGATAATCCTGATATTTATTTATTAAGAACATACGACATTCTAAAATAAATTAAAATCACAATTTCTTACTTTTTCTGCTACAACAATGTTTGCTATTTAAAAGTATGGTTTATTCGCATTTTATACACTTTCGCATTTTATACACTAATGAAAAGTTTCAATTCCAGACCCAAGGCACCCCTTAGTGCCATAAATATGAGGTAGGTTTAGGTCATCTTAGTTCTTCAGCTGGCCCGGAGGGCCAACCACCCAGAAATAGAAGCTCCGTCGGTAGAGCTCCGTCGACTTTCTGCGAAAGTGTATAAAATGCGAATAAATCAAAAGTATAACTTCTTAAATTTGAACACTCGAATTATTTACACAAAGCAGATAATTTAGAATAAACTGAAGCTTAAAATTTGACTTGGCTAGTTTCCCTCCTAACATTATCCTAGCCATATCATATTTATCCCTAGTAACCTCCCTAACATTAGATACAATAGTAACACTTTCCATAATATTTACTTTCTATAATGTTCATAATCCCTAATATTTTATGCCATAACAATCGTTTGCCGTAATTATGGAAAATGCAGATCCAGACTGTTTAAGTGTGTTCAGTGGGTATTATCTGGAATATGTACTATTATAATATAACAATAACCTACCTATTCTACCTTAAGGAAGGTCTCCTTTAGGTACGACGACGAGCGAAGCGAGGAGGAGTGTTAGGTAGAACTGCTGAAATCGTAGTATGAACATTACTTTACGGAGCACACCCAAAACCACCACTACACCACCACATCAGAAAATGATCATGTAAGATTGATTATTGTAATGCGCTGGTCATTATTGCCAACGGGTTCTGAACACATTATACGTGTTTATCTATACAACGTGCCCGGGACGTGCCCGAAGGATTTGAACTGCGTGTTCCTGAGGTTAAATGGAGTTAAAAATGTTATATTAACATAGGTCGAATTTCGCTTTTTTAAATTTGCTTTTTTTTTTCATACAAGTCAAATGGAATATTTTCGCTTGTTCAGGAAACACAACCTAAGGACGACCAAGCAACGCTTTTTCGTAATTGTTACTTGTTTTTGGGAATACCCCTTGAAAGTCGCGGTATCCACTGAGATCACCCGGTAGGATCCCCCACATACAAAATTAATACGTGGGGGATCCTACCATGTTATCTCAGCGGATACAGCGTTGAATGTTAAGACAGTGAGTAATTTGTCCCTTTTTTACTTGTGATGTTGGAAGAGTTAATCGAAGAAAGAGGCTAAACTGTGATATGAATAAGATGTTATCGTATACTTAGAGTAACAAGCATAGATTATTTCAAAGCAGGATTTACTTAGACTAGTCAATCATAATAGTAGTTTACTTGACGGTTGCGTAATGCAGAGTCACACATATTATAAGTACTCTAAGATAGGTTCAGCAGCCTAAAGGAAAATGACCAGCATTACCTTACCTGTGGTAGTAGGTGACAGCGATGACAGCTGTAACGTAATTTTTAAATTACTTAACGAATATTGTAAGGTAATGTAATTTGATCCAAATTTGGAACATCTTCCAAAATTAACAGCTGTCATCGCTGTCACCTACTACCACAGGTAATGCTGGTCGTTGCCTACGGGTTTTGAACGCATAATACTTAGAGGACTTATGATATGAGTGTAGATAAATCCTTTTTAAACCCTGAACAATTTAAAGGCTTGGCTTAAAAGCACCTTATTTCAGATACATGTGTCTTTACACAAATTAGCGCATAAAATATGCTTTAATATTTTTTTTTCATTAGATAAGTAAAATAAATAGCAACTTAAAAAGTGGTCTTACTTACTTACTAACTTAAAAAGCTGGATGGTCCGCGTATATATTCGCGTGATAAAAGTACCTAATACCAATATGGCTGTACGCGCCGATGGTGCCTACGAGGGTGGTATGATAAGTAGGGAGCCAACCCAAGAAAAAAAAAAAAAAAAAATTTTTTGTTTTTATTTTTCTACGTAGTCCCCTTTCAAAAGTATGCACTTATCCCAACGCGTCTCCAACTTCTTTAAGCCCTCCAAAAAATATGTCTTCGGAAACTCTGCAAAATACTCCTCTGTGGCCTCTATGACCTCTTCATTTGACATGAAGCGTTTGCCTCCGAGCCAAGATTTCATGTTTGGGAACAAGAAGAAATCGCACGGGGCTAAATCTGGCGAATAAGGAGCGCGCGGCAGTATTTTTTAGCCCAATTGATCCAGTTTGGCCTTGACGATGTGAGATGAATGGGCCGGAGCATTATCCTGGTGAAATAACACTTTTTTGCGGGCTAAACGGGGCCGTTTTTTCTTTAATTCTTCATCAAATCGAGACAATAAATCAGAGTAATATTGCCCCGTGATTGATCTTCCCTTTGCTAAATAGTCAATGTGGATAACTCCTTGGGAATCCCAAAAAACGGTCGCCATAACCTTCCCGGCCGACGGAACAGTTTTTGCTTTTTTTGGAGCATTTTCGCCGGGGCAGGTCCACTGCTTGGACTGTTGTTTTGTTTCGGGAGTATAGTGGTGGATCCACGTTTCGTCCACGGTAACATAACGCATAAAAAAGTCTTCCGGATTATGTTTTAATAGTGCCAAACACTCTTTGGAAGTGGCTACACGATTCTGCTTATTTTCTTCTGTTAGCAAACGCGGTACCCATCGGGCCGATAACTTCCTCATTCCCAAATGTTTATGAACGATATTTTGTACACGCTCCAGTGACAAGCCACATACCTCAGCTACCTCCCTCAACTTCAGTCTACGATCGTTCATCAACATATCACGGACTTTGTTGATGTTTACCTCCGTGGTAACCTCATTTGGACGTCCTGGGCGGGCCTCATCAAACACAGATATTCTTCCACTTCTGAACTCGTTATACCACCGCTTTACTGTGGCAATAGAAGGTGAAGCATCGCCATATACGGTATCTAACTCAGTTTTAATTTCATCACGCGTTTTCCCCTTCAAAAACAGAAAGCGAATCACTGATCGATATTGTTCTTTTTCCAATTTACACAAACAATGCCACTCGTTCCCTTTAAAAAACTATAAGTCATGAAGTAATTGACGGAATCATTTGAAACTGTCAATTTTCCCGCGTCCAAGATGGCGGATGTAGGCAAAGACATTTTTAATATTCAGCCAAACCGCGTAGCTTCAAGGTTCATTACTTATCATACCACCCTCGTAATTAACAATGATGACCTAACCTAACCTAACCTAGTTGGAAGAGATTGACTCAAAATGCATAGTAACATGGTTTATTATAGTAACAATAAATGAGTGTTATGTTATTCGATCGTATGCATAATGAAATTGTACAATTGGTTTTTATGCTAAACGTTCATTATGGTTTTCGTGGTTAATTAAATGAAATTATACACGCGCACCCCTCGTATTTAACCTCTTTTGCAGTAGTGGCGACAGTGATCTGGCCTCACTTGCCCTGGACCCCACTAAATACAAGTTAGGTTAGGTTAGTTTTAAGTTGGAAGACCCCGCCAAATTCATGGCACCTGCAGCCCTCCGCTACCGAAGTAGGCGAATGGGTTAGCAGAGTCCTCAAATTAGTTCATCGGGTAGCTAAGCTATTTGGGTACTCCGTTTGGACATTGTACAACAATGTTTTCTGTGTAACGGAGTTTTATCACCCAAAACCAAAACAGCACTTATGAACTTAAACTTAGTTAAATCCTGCAAGCGCCACTAGACGTAATTGATCGCCGCTTTATCCAACCCAATCTAGGGTCATCGCAGCATGTTTTCTGCTTCCACTCATCACTATTAGCCTTCATTATACCTAATATTAACTCCGTTTTACCACACATAAAATACGTGTGGTAAAATTCACACGGGTTATCTCTTTTTAGGTCTTATAGCCCTACGCATTGACCCTGATTATTTTTGTAATATACGTCTTTTTCTGTCAATCGATTACTTCTTATTTTTAACCGACTTCAAGGAAGGTGGAGGTTATACATTCTACTGTTTTTTTTAAAATGTATGTTCACCGATTACTCCGTCAATTGGGGACCGATTTTAGTTTGATAGAGTATACTTCCGAGGTGGTCCCATTGATTGTCACCAAATCTGAATCTGATGAGGGGATCAGTGAGGAATTGAAGGAACTCCTCAAATATTGTAGGCAAACATATAGCGATTTTAGTATTTTTAGTAACAAGTCTGACATTTGCATTAAGAAAGTATAATTTGGTGAAGTGGAACTGATGATGAAGACCACGGAGGGCCACTGGAACTCCTCAACGGTACTGATTTCAAGGGTGGCGATAAGATATCTCGATTAAAATAGTCCACCCAAGCATTTCCAAGCTTCCACTGGAATACCATCAGGTCCTATGGCTCTCTTGTTTGAAATCTTTTGTAGAGCCTTCTTTACCTCACTTGGATGTATTGGAGGAATTAGGCCTACATTCTTTTTAATTCGCGAATGTTCAGAAAAAGTTGCGATAGGACCCGTTCTAGATGCAAAAGGTGACGCCACCAAGTGGTAGACATTCTATTCTGCGTCGGCTAAACTGAAGACGAACTTTTTTTGCGATTATTACATTTGGAGATTTTTTTTTATTACTGTCGAAAGTTGTTAATGTTTTTCATTTAGTAAATAGAAAATTATTTACAATTTATATTGTTTTTATGTAATGCGTTTCACTAAACATCTAAATCATCCTGAATTATTAGGTAATCTAACTTCAACCTAAAAATGAAGGATGACTTAGATTCAGTAAAAAAAATATTAACCTAAGTTAATAAGTACACCGTTTTCCTGCCTGACGAACTCATTTGCATTGGGGCTTGTATAATTTCAAGGACGTAAGTTTTATTTTATGTTTAGGTAGTTATTATGAGACCTTGTTTTGTTTGTACAATCCATTATTTTTGCATCTAACTACCTACGCCGAGAGTCCAGTGGCGCCCTCATTACTATTATTGTATTGTGTAATAAACTATAGTAGTAGTGTCGTGAACTCGTTAAGTCCAAGGATATTATTTTGTTGTACAAATGAATACATTATTATTTCGTCACTAGCGACCCGCCCCGCCTCGCTTCGGTATATGTGAGTTTTCTGTAACACCCAAACATAAACTAGAATTTATTATGCATATAATCCTTCTGTGAAAAATTATTTACTGATAGTGAAAACCGCATGAAAATCCAATCTGTAGTTTTTGAGATTATCGCGAACATACAGACAGACAGGGGCGGCGGGGGACTTTGTTTTCTAATATGTAGTGAAATTCGACCAGTTCAATTCCCAGTTAAAGCAGACGACATTTCAAAAATACATTAATTCACTGCTTAGTTTGACATCGATCGTCAATGGTCGTCGCTTATACAAAGTACCTAACCGAAAACGGCTTTATGTTTGCCACATTCTATACGATATATATTCATTTATAATTTGTCTTAACTATGACACTACGGCGATAGTGGCGGGAAGGAGTGCCTTAAATATCACACTACGGCGGCTAAAAATTGAACTTCTACATAACTTTACTTTAAACATGTAGAAATGGGACGGAACATAACCCAACAAGTTAGCGTTCTTGTTCTGCTCCCTGTTCCATATTCCTTATTTATTTATTCATCAGTTTAATCACAGCCAAATATACATTTCATTCTGACCAAATAATTTTACAGCGAAACAAAATCTGCTGATCCAATAAAATCATTAAAATTTAAGATTAAAATTAGGAATACTATATTTAAATTTTTTTACTTATTTCAAAAGTAAATGACGATATAAAAGATATCGTGAACTTAAAATAAGGACGCAGTGTATTTTGAGTCAGTTATTAAACATACATACATATACCTATATACAGATGTAGTGAAATATCCTTTCACATCGTATTTTCCCGGAAATGTTCGTATTTGTTATGCTACTTCAGTCTGACTCAGTACCCATCAAGACAACGTGGGGGAACGTCGCATCGCGAGAGTGATAATCGATATAGAGTGGTTAATACCAGGGTATTTTTTTGTTAATTAAGATTAAGTTTGTTTTCAGTTCTTTTTAATAGTCATGCTGAAAGCAGTAAGACCTGGGAAACGATTAGATCGACAAGCCTGTGAAATTATTTTCAACATTTATTTATATTTCTTCTTGTTTACCTACACCTTATTTCTATATATTTGATCGTGGTGGTTTTAACATCTCGGTGTGATATACTTCAAACTCGTGGTTTGACATTTGACACTGATAACTAAAGTACTCTATTTATTTAATACAAACATTTCACTTAATAATTCAATAATTCATAGACACGTCGGCATCATTCGGAAGTAGACGTGAGTTCCGAGTTTTCACGATGTGAAAGGATTATTCACTAGATCTGTACATACACTCACGCCTTCATTCCCAGAATCGGATAGGCAGAGCTACAGGATTACTAACAACTCTAAAAACTTTTTATTAATTACGAAACCACATTTGGCACAAACAGGCAAGATGTTTACCAGTGTACATATTAGTGACAGGTTGCAAGCCCATCGCCTAAGGCCCGATTTAGACCAAGCGAACGAACAAGAATTCTATGCATTATCTCTTACGTTTTCTTTGTAAAAATAAAGACAAAACATTTTCTAGAGTTCTCCTTCGGTGGGTTTATAGCACCTTAACACTTTCATTGCCGCCGACCCGCTAGGCGAGTCCATTTTGTATGAAAATCAGAGACCTTGGCAATGAAAGTGTTAAGAATACTACAAGCCTTTGTTCCTTTAGTCCCCTGTTACGACTTCCACGGGAAGACATGGAGTGGCACAATTTTAAGCCGGCAATACGGCATAGTTATTAAACAATTGTGTTATGTTTCATTGTATTATTGGAGAAAAGCACTATATAATTCGACACACGTAAAAACAGCCCTGAGCGACCTACCTGGCAGTGAGCAAATTACGGATCAAATTGGTGGGGGCGACGGGGGTTAGTGTAAACCGCTCCGCTTTGCTGCCACGCTATTGGTTTGTCAGTAGACAACATGCGCAAAAATATTAGTATTTTTCCTTCTCTAACCGCTCGGAGCTCTTTTTACGTGTGTCAGCCTCGGCCGGGAATGGCGGTTGAGGAACTTGAATATAGCGCGACCAAGACTCAGTCCAGGCCGCACTAACGCTTACTCGTACCGCAACGGTTTTCTTCCAGAGTTCGGATAGATCGGAACACATAAAACTAGTCTTACGAGTGGAACCAGTAACGTGTACATAACTTATGTGATATGACAATGTGAAGATAAAACTTTGAAGTATTTTAGATTTTACAGCGTTTATTTTGTATCTTTTTTTGAACTTCGCCGATTAATGTAACCAACGAAACTAATGTCACCTGTGCCTCAGACTAATAAGCACATAATGCTGTCCTTAAACGTAGTTCGAATTCTGTAATTTTACATGCGTGTATGCGTTCATACACAGATTCAATATACTCCAGTAACTTAAGTCATCTTGAGCTTCCGTCAAATCCGGTAGTTCTGATTTTTTGCAGACTTTTTATGATGTTGGTACAATAAATAATCCAAGCTTGTGACATCGAGCGCCGAGTGCATTTTTGTAAAAAAAAAACCGCGATTATTTCGGACTTTTTTTTATTTGACGCAAGCTCTGATTTATAAAGTTACTGGAGTATTAAATTACGCTCCTTTTTTGCGTGCAAAAATCTGGTCGGACTCTACCTCTAGAAAGTTAAACGCTAAATTATACTCCTCTTTTTTGCCCATAAGTATAATCAAATTCGGCTTATGAAAATAAATATATTGAGTAATTGGTTTAAAAAACGCACAGTTTTTATTTGAAATTGTCAGGATCATTTCTAAATGTGATATTGGCAAATAATAGTACATTATTGCCTAGGCGGAAAGTCAGAGATTGTCCTACGAGGTGGCATGAGGGTTGCCTTTCAAGTTGTGTCGTTTGAAATAAACACAGACAATTTGGAAGAGTTAGTATCAAATAGTTGAAAACGTAAGTGGTCAAGGCATCAACTCGCCTAAAAATCATTTGGCTAAAATCGCAGATGGTCGAATACGTAGTTAATCGGTCCATGAAGCAACTGGTCTAAAATCAACTGGACTAATTAATAGTTTGTCCGACTTGTAATCGGTCTCCCGGAACCCGACATCACCGCGTCGTCGCTCGGCGTCCACTCGTTGTCGACAGGTGGTCCTCGGTCGGACACCGCGTTGTCACCAGTGAACCTCGCGTGGTCACCGAATTTCCGAGCAGTCTACCAGGGTAAACCGCGCGCTGTCATCGCGCGGTTAACGCGAGGCAAGCATGCGAGCAACGAGCTATGATCGAGTGGACCACCCGCCGTCCGCACGTGGTCACCTCGCGAGCGAGACGATCCGGTGACGCTAGGTAGTTGATGTAGTGAGCGCATGCCCATACAAATCCATATAAAGAATACTAACCGCTCGAGGCGAGGCGGTGCGGTTCGGGTGCCAGGTGGTTCTAATGAGCTTTGGCCTTTAAGATGATCTAGACAAATTCGCTACTAGGTTTAAAAGTAATTGGCCAATAAAGCAATTAGACGAATTCGCAACTCGTCTTAAATTTTATAAAGCGTAACACTCAAAAGAGGTTTGTCATCTTTGATTGATAGGGCCACTTATAGGACCAGCTATTTAGACGACACGCATTTAAGACGAGTTGCTTTATAGGCGAGTCATTTTTTACCTATTTACAATTTCGTCCAAATGATTGATTGAATGAATGTAGACCAGCTGCGTTTACGACCATCTGATACTAACTAATTTTGAAAATGTGTTATTATTTATTGTCTGTCGAGAATTCATCACGATATTTGATACACTTTACCATTCTCTCGAACCAGTTTTGAAAACACTTATTCCACTCTGAAGTGCGGTTTGCCAAAATGGCCGATTTGTATGCGTCCACCGCTTCTTCGGGCGTGCGAAAACGTTGATTACAAAGACTTTGTTTCATTTTAAGGAACATAAAAAAAAATCGAGAATTTCGACGTTTTCTTTGCTTAAAAACTGTTTTGTCACTCGGCAAGTGTGAGAGCTTGCATTGTCGTGGGGCAGTATCATTTGGCGTTTCGAGTTGTTTATTCGGAATTCTGGGATAACTTGTAGCAAGCAAACTGTCGTATACTAGTCAGCATTAACTGTTTTACGATCTTATAGCACAATAATGGCAACGTGACCAGCCTTTGTCACGAACGACGCCCGACCCGACCATTTTCTTTTTTGTCGGTTTTGGCTCATCTTGGAAGACCCAAACAGTCGACTACTGCTTGGAATTTGGATCATAGGCATAAATCAAAGATTCATCACCATTGATCATATCGTAGACGCGTTTTGACTCTCCTCGGCCAAAACGTTGCAAAGTTTTTTGACACCATCTAACACGAGCCGTTTTTTGCTCATCGTTCCGCAAATGTGGTATCCATTGCGAGATTACTTTCTTAAACCGAGCTCTTCAAGCAAGATTTTTCTAATTGTGGTCCCTGAAATAACCACAAGTGCCTCCACTTCACTGTATGTCACGTGACTATCTTCGACGATCAGTCATCCCACAGTGTCGATATTCTCTTGGGTCACGGCGAATTTTGGTCGACTTTCACGTTGTTTGTCGCTGAGATTGCAGTGTCCACGTTGAAATCCTAAATACCAGCGTTCTACAGTCCTAAGGCATGGTCCTTTGGTACTGAATACAGAAGTCAGCTCCTCAAAGCACTGCATTCGCGTTGACCCTCTTTGAAAGTTTTAGAAAAATATAGCACGAAAATTTTCAAAGCGATTTCCATTTTCACAAGAAAATTGTTTACTTTGACATGACGCTACATACAAATGGAATTCTTTTGTTTTAGACGTCTAAATTCAACAAGTTTAAAGTACTATTATTATTATGTTGGTTAATAATTCCGACAAGACTTAAAAGGCAGCCCTCGTAATCGCGAGGCCTGCTCAAATACTGGTCGGGCAATCCCGATTCCACCGAGGCGAATGTAATAATGCTTTTCTCAAACAATGCGAGCAAATTATACAAATATGAATATTTGTGAAAATTATTTCGAAGAATTGGGAGAGAATCTCCTTTTTTTTTAAGCTACGTGTGATAATGTCGAGCACTATAACGTCAATAACCCGCCCCCACCGCCCTAACGCCGCAACCACCTTTAATTAAGTTTGCTCTATGGTATTATTTTCATTGTCCTTTCGATTTTTAAACAACTTCAAAGTAGGAAGATGTTCTATGTTTCACTGTATGTTTTTTTTATGTATGTACACCAATTTCTCCGTTAATTGTAGATTGATTTTGACAATTTGGAATAGTACATTACTGCACAGACCGGGAAATAGGCCGTTGCGGGACGAGTAGAGTTAGCGTGACCGAGACGCAGTCGAGGCTGCGATATATACGAGTCCAGCAACCGCCCTTCCCGGTCGAGGCTTGTATAGTGCTTTTCTCCAAGATGTGAGGAAATTTAACACAATTGTTAATAATATTAAACACAGTCCCAACATTTCCTTGAAAAAAAGAACAGAAACATACGATTTAGTATGACACTGAAATAAAGCATTAAATAAAATCACAAATTATTTAAACGTAATGAATTCAATTTCAATAAAATATACTTTAAACTATAACATTTATTACGCGTTTATGTTATTTCCGCAATTTATTTTGTTTATGAACGCAATTTCTATTTAAAAAAAGTCAAACTATTTGACACACTTTTAAATACGTTGTAAATGCTGTTTGAAAAGGCTTAACTTTTTAGTCTATGACATTTAAAAAGTAAAATATACAAGGAAGAATTTTGATTGCACGAGTGTTTGGCTGTTTGGAGATAGTTATCCTAGTCCAAACATGGTTTTAAAAAGTAAATCACCAGGTACGTAATTTCGCGGCCGCTGCCGTTGGTAAATAATAACTTTGTATTTTTTTTTAATTTTGCCTGGACCTGGAACTTAGAACTTCGCGGGCTGATTTGACAACAGTAAGGTTAACATTTCCGAGCATGTGGGAGAAAAATATTTGTTTCGTTTTATAGGGTATTCCGATGTGGTCCTATGGTCAGTAGGGAATGCAATAGGTAACCGGTTAAATTTGAAAACCGGTTATTAACCGTAGTCATTTACTCATAACCGGTTATTTGTTAATTTCAAGGTTGGTTTTTGGGCCATTCTTCTTTTTGATGCCTAAGAAAACGTCCCTTAACGTGAACGTTTGTTGAAAGTAATAATTTTCAACAAAATTAGATGACATTAAAAATGCACACAATTTTCAGATTTTGATCTACGTACAGTCGCCATCAGATATATTGTAGCGGGCGAGGTACTCAAATATTTCGGAGCAGCATTACTTTTCAATAAAATCGTTACACTAGTTATGGTCAATAACACCAGAACATGCAGTTTGTCATAAATATAAGAGCAGCGACCTTTCAATAAATTCGGAACATATAACGAGGTAAAAATATCAGAAAGCACAGAACGTCAAAGGTATCTACGCACTCAGGGTGATCATAAAGATCGGAACATTTATGGAAAATATACCTTAAGTCTGTATCACACAGTTTAAATTCGTTACTATAATTATTATGCATGTCGAATCTACTCGTGACGTGTACACGTCACGAGTACATTTGAATTCCAAACAAAACATAAATACGTCATGCCAAAGATCGACATGCATAATAATTATAGTAACGAATTTAAACTGTGTGATACAGACTTAAGGTATATTTTCCATAAATGTTCCGATCTTTATGATCACCCTGAGTGCGTAGATACCTTTGACGTTCTGTGCTTTCTGATATTTTTACCTCGTTATATGTTCCGAATTTATTGAAAGGTCGCTGCTCTTATATTTATAACAAATTGCATGTTCTGGTGTTATTGACCATAACTAGTGTAACGAATTTATTGAAAAGTAATGCTGCTCCGAAATATTTGAGTGCCTCGCCCGCTACAATATATCTGATGGTGACTGTACCTGAATAATGTTTTATACCAAATTGTGTGGGGTTGGGTAAAAAAAGAAGAGTCATTCCAGGGCCATTCTAGTTTTCGTTGTACATAAGTTTTAGCGACGTTCTCATTAAACAATTTTTATTTCAAAAACTGGTAAAGTGCTGCGTTTTCTAACTTGAAACTCGAAGAGGGACATAAATAAACTTATATTTAGAATTATCCTGATTCATAAAAAGTTATTTGTAATAACTATAAAGTGAGTAACGCAGTGGACGTTGATGTCCCCGCCTTTTCTATGGAAAAAAGTGCAATTTACCACTGAGTTACCAAGATTCTTCAACGATAATTAAGTAATTTAAAAGTTGTTTTTTTGAAAACCGCTATACTTATACTTAAGTTCATGTTATTTATTTATACGCGGATTCATAATTTGGTATTCTTTTTATCGGACGATAACAAAAATGTACACCTAAAAGTAGAATCCTCCATATGAAAACGGCTGAAATGAATTATTTTTGCTGCCGGCGTAGTCACAGATTTCAATAAAAAAAATTGAGGATGTACCGTGAGGCATTTAAGCACAAAAACCGTTGTCGTTATTTTTTTTTAATAGGTATTTATCTTTCTATCAGCACCCATCCAAAGTACAAAATGCTGTCATTTTTCTAGTCCCACAAATTATGCTGAAACTGTTCAGAAGTTACGTATAAAAATGGTGTTAATTTATATAACACTCCCAATAAACACAGTATTCGATGGCTTTATAACTTTTCATCCAAATACTTTGACAGCATTAAATACTGTGTCACTAAAAATGACAAAAATTTACTCATTTTCGTGATTTTCGGTTTGGATTTCTGACTTTTGTATTAGACCTGGGAAACACATTTATATCACAGCTTCAAGAACACTTCAATTATTACTTGTCACATCCATTTTAGATATCAAATTGTATTTTATGGTATAAAAAACATGCATTGAAATTTTGAAAATATCGAAACGAGTCCATGTTGGTCGCTGAAAAGTCCAGGTTTCAGCGTAAATAAAAATTTGAATCTACCACCAAATGATAGACCATATTCTCAAATTTTCACAGTAACTAGATGTTAAGCGGTTTTTTTTGCTAGGTAAGAAGATATGATTTTTTTGCAAATCGTAAAATATGCACCCTCAGCATGCAGATTGTGCAGTTGAATATTTACGAGCTTTTTAGGTGTCGGACGACAGAAGTTCTAAATGATGGTATGACCTAGTACTTTTAATCGTGAGTAAATTCTCAAATCTCCCTGTTAACCTCGATTCTGAGGCTTCGACATCTGCTTTTGGCACGAAAAATAATGTAATGCCAGGTATCCGCTCCGTACAAAAGTCGAACATTGCTTGGGGGGTTAATATGTGACTTTCCGCTGTTCTTTGCAAACTAGCTTTTCGGATTATTCTTTTGATGGTTCCTCCTGCACCATCACACGGGCTTTTCCCATGTGCAGTTGCAAAAAAGTTCCAGTCTGCCTGTAGTCCTAAATCTTCATCATGGTAACATAAAACCAGTTATGAAAAAAAGGTTGCTTGAATTTGATATCTGACCTTTTCATTGTGAAAATAGTCTGCTAGTTCTGCTCATAAAACTATGAACATACAGGTAAGTGTATGTATTATACTTCAAATACTAACTCTTCGTTTTATGAGGAAACTTAAAAAAACACCTTTACGATAAGAAAACCCACTATTTATTGGCAGATAAGCATTTATTTATAAATTAACGATTTAATAGTACTAATATA
Source organism: Acleris literana (assembly GCA_946894065.1). NCBI lineage: Eukaryota > Metazoa > Arthropoda > Insecta > Lepidoptera > Tortricidae > Acleris > Acleris literana. The sequence continues at coordinate 30,887,193 of OX335668.1, read as the reverse complement.
GTTGTGCAAATATTTACGGTTTTCAAAAAATCATAACTTCTTACCTAGCAAAAAAACCGGTATAAAATCTGGATGCCATGTAAATTTAAGTTTATGATCTATCATTTGATGGTAAATTCAAAATTTTATTCACACTGAAACCTACATTTTTCAGCAGCCAAAGTAGACATGTTTTGATTTTTTTGAAATTTCGATATGTTTTATCTATACCAAAAATACATTTTGAGAACTTTAAATTGACATCAGTTGTTTAAAATGTCATGTTCTAACAACCAGAAAAAAAGCTAAGTCTTCGGTCTAATAGGAAAGTCAGAATTGTAGACTGAAAACTCCGAAAATTAACATATTTATTCAAATTTTCAGTGTCCGAGAACCCAGTTCTGGAGCATACTGATAAGATATTATTAATCATTGTGGAAACGGTGGTTAGTAAGCTACAATTTAAAATAAACATAATTGTTAGCAAAAGTTTCTAAGCAGAGTTTGAACCTAGTTTACAGGAGTAAGAATATGACACCTTATCAAACTTTCAATGAGTGCTGATCGTAAAAAAAAAACAAAAAATAAAAATCCCATGGATGTAGTTATTTCGTACCCCGAAATACATTCCTGATTTTTTTCATATGGAATGACTCTAATGTAGTAACACAGTGGTCGTTATTTGCAAGGGGACGTGAAGACAGGTAACGCAGTGGTAAGTTGAGCAGAAAATTCTTGTTTTATTATAGAAAAAGAACAAAAATAGCGGGTAAATTTACAGTAAAAAGTGAGACCTGGTTAGGACTTAACGTGGGGCTCCTGTAAAATAATCTCAAGATAGCTACGAATTTAGGCATCGAAAAGTAGAATGGCCCTTTTAATGTTGTGGTATCGTTCACTATCAACAATCGTATGAAACTAACTTAAATATACAGAGAATCAAAAATTCTAAGTTATAAAATCCAAATATGAGTTTAAAGAGAAGAAACAGTTTTTGCTTTAACTTAATCAATTTTACTTACCGTGTTGCAGTAAATAATTATTACCTTATTAAGACCATTATTTTTGTACCGTGAATACCTACGTAGTATTTTATTTATGTTATATATTATATAGTATTTCTTTTCGAAATGTATAAACCTTCCTCATTCTATGCCCGTCTCTTTCTTTTCCTCTTTCTGGACTGTTTACAACAGTTTTAATCCAAATTACTGTTAGTTATGTACGGACCGCCGTAACGATAACACCTATTGTATAAGTTCCCTTCGCTACCTGGGGCACGTTTTATAAAGCTACAAGTTACAAATTTACAGGTCTAAACTGGCAACACTGCTCAAATAGCTGGTCGTCATTGGTCGAGGTTGTGTCAAATGGAAACTTGTAACCTGTAAATTGTAATTTGTAGCTTAATAAAACAGGCCCCTGCTAATCCCAACCAATAAATAAACACGAGTAGTGACCTCGGCACGAGACGAAAGTGAATAAGAAATCGTATTTTAAATGAGTGAATCAGGTAAGTGATATTTGAGAACCGTGATCATTTATAAAGTACGTATTTAATTTGACTACTTTACTAAATAGGAAATCAATTGTTTTGTGTTGCAAATCGGACAAGGAGTATACAGAATTTCGAAAGAGAGGTCAGGATTGTGTACCATTTGTAACTCATAATTGCTGCGATTTTTGTTTCAAGTTGATTTTACTTTGTTTATTGACATTAAACGATTATACAACAATCAGCTATAACCGGTTTTTAACCGAACCTAAATATGTCAGACAACCGGTTAACCGGTTTGCATTCTCTAATTGTCAGCGAATCGGTAATTTTATGAGGGGATTCGAGAGGAATTGAGGGAGTTTTTAAATATCATAGGCAATACATTAGCGATTTTAGTACATACATTTTCAGTAACAAGTCCAGTATTCGCACTCAAAAAGTATCATTTTGGTGAAGTGAAAATGATGATGAAGACCACAGATGGTCACTGGAACTCCTCAACCAACGGTACCGATTTCAAGGGTGGCGATAAGATATCTCGATTCAGGACGGGTAGCACAAGTTGTATTTTCTCGCTTGTCGCTCAGTGCGTCTCTATCGTTACTGACTAGATAGAGAGTGATATCCGAGCGACAAACAAGTCGCGGGCAACTTGTGCTAGCAGTGCAGATAGTTGAGCGACTATAACAAAGAACATTTAATTGTTTATACGACTATTAGTCTAGGACCATTTTTGAAGAATTAGAATGCAAGCGGCAAATCATGTAACAGTTGAGGTGACAACGTTATCTGAGGGTTTTGACCCTGCAGAATGCGGATCTGCCTGTCGCCATTCCGAAATTTGAACCCGAAGTATGCTGTACCCAAAGAGTAGCAGCCCATACAAAAAAAATCGTCGAATATTTTGTAAATCGTTTTTCTTTCTGGTACTCTAACACTCCGTAACACTCCATAGATGATTCCATATCTTCTTTCCTAAAGGTCGTAGAAAAAATGTTTCTAGCCAAAACTTACAGCAAAAATGCACCAAAACGTAAATATGGAAGGACAACTAGAAAAAAGTAGCAATTCTTAACGCTGGCTCCCCATACACGATTGCATATCTTCGTTCCTAGGGGTCGTAGAAAAAATCTTTTAACCCAAAAAATTTCGCAAATTTTGACTTCTACAATATTGCCGACGCACAGTTTGCGCGAAAATGCACCAAAACGTATAGGCAGATCCATATTCTGCAGGGTCAAAACCCTCTGATAACGTTGTCACCCCAATAGTTACATGATTTACCGTTTGCAATGGTTTAGAGACGCGTTTTTCAGTTTTGGGCCTAGTCTATATGACTTTCCCTCGGCATTGGTTGCGGCGAGCTTGCAATGTTTTAGTTTCATATCAACTAAGAAGTGGGACTACATAACAGCGTATTATGATCACTAAAATTTATAAAATTAAATAAATGTTTAAAAAACAATTATTTGTATTACGTATTTTTTTTAACATTTATTTGTATTACGTATTTCCTCATGCGTGCCACAATACGCAATAAGGTCCGATTATTTTTTATTGACTTACGAGTAATAAGGTTTTTCAAACGATTCGATCCAATAAGACTGATATGTATATTTAGCGTTCATGTTATTACAATAATTATATGAATGCTACATATACAGTGGTGGTCACATAATTATTGACGCTTGCGTTTTTCCCATTCAATTGCCTACAAATATGTTTTTAGGGTTCCGTACCTCAAAAGGAAAAAACGAACCCTTATAGAATCACTCGTGCTTCTGTCGGTCTATCCGTCTGCCACAGTCGATTCGCTCCAAAACTAAGGTTTGCGAAACTTTTTTTTTGAATTTCCTAATTTATCCTCCTATAGTAGCCCCCTTGTTCAAAATTCATTTATTTACGTTACGCATCCGTCTTTGAGTCAGCGACTTACATATTGGTACCAAATTTCAATTCTATCGTTCCTGTAGTTATGGACCAAATCTGCTGTAACAGATGGACAGTTAGACAGACAGACTAACTGACAGGCATATGGTGTGGAGACGGAACTCTCTCCACGCGAGTCGACCTCGCACTTGGCCGTTTTTTTTTATTACTAATTACAATTTATTCTAAATCAACAACTAAGGTTTAATCTGATGTACAATGAACTGCTGTTAAAAATGGACGGCGGCGATTTCACCCTTCTATCGTTGGATAATATCAACGGTAGGCGATTATTCCGCGAGCGTATCGTCATGACCAGAGGTCGGAATAGGTAGTGCTTATTAACCTAAACTTGACTCATGTTCATTCATGCGCGAGTGAGATGGGAATACGTTATTGAATGAAGATGCAACAAGTTTAGGTTAATAAGCACTACCTATTCCGACCTCTGGTCATGACTCGCAACGGACCGCCGCGTGTCCGCGACTACTCGCCGCACCTCGCGAAGTCGCGACAGACGCTGAACAGACGCTGCGAGCTGGTCGCGTCTCGCGGCGGGCGCGCGGCGAGTCATTAAGGTTTGGCTCGTCAATGTCACTCATCGTATCGCTGCGATCGTGTGGACTATCGCCGCGATCAACTCGCCCGTGGAATTGATGCCTTAGTGCTGACACGTCCATACAAATTTTTACAACTTTGTTTAAAAGACAAACATTTTTTTTTAAGTCCTTATAAAATGAAAAATTAGTGTCCGACAGTGATAAATTGAACATACATTTAAACCTTAGTTTATTAGTTAACTATAAGTGTAACTAAAAATAAAATTGGTTATTAACTTTTTGATTGGTTGTTAAAATTGAAAAGTCATATTTGTAGGCAATTGTATGGGAAAACCGCTAGCGTACCTAATTATTGTGACAGTCACTGTATATGGGTTACATTTAATTAAGTTTCCATAGCCTTAGATATAGGTACACACTCTGTGAGCACTTAGAAGATGCTTCGGTTTTGTACTGCTCTTTCACTCGCTCTTAATAATATGTGTGAGAGCGAGTGAGAGAGCTAGCGCAGTTATATAAGTGTAACATTCATAACAAAGTTAAAGAAATATTTGTTGTATCTAGGTTTTTTTTGGTTTTACTATACAACTGAATAAATAAAAACATATGAGGTCTGTGAGTTTAAAAGGCATGCCATGGGAGCGTTGCCTGTGCATTGCGTCGTCAATAAGCTGTGATTTCAAGATGGAGCGACGCAAATATGTCCACGCATCGTGTGGCATGTCGTTCTAATTTATATGTAGAACAACACAGCGGCGACGACGCAACTCACAGGCAACGTTCGTGTGGCATCCTCCTGAGGTGTCATGAAGTGGAGACGCATCGTAATGCGTCGCCAACGCGAATGAGCAAAGGCGCTCGCCATGTATCGACGCTGCAGCCATTCCTCTAAAGGTGCTGATAGACTTAAGCAATTACTCAAGCATTCGCTAGGATGCTCGCCGAAATGAGCGTTCTAGCGAATGTGCTCTTGTCCATATAATCATGGGTGCGCCAAAGTTCATATAAAATTGCAACTCCGATTGATTCATTATTGGAAAACCGATAATTTTTCTCATACCATTTTACATCTTATTGATCACTCTTCATACTCTTCATAATATTTTTTAATACTAATGATATATTCATACTCATCTGAATTCATAACGCCAATATTCATGGAACCGTACACTTTTCAGAATTTCTTAAATATCTTACTTGTAGATAAAATTAGGTTGGGTTAGGTTAGATTTACGTATAATAATCCTCAAAAAGTAACAGTTTCTTGAAAAAATGCATTATGAATTGCAATAATTATGCCTTAAAAAGTAGTAACAAAAAAGTATGAGCAAAATTTTCCGGATCAATAATGAGAATAGACAAAAATCGTTATTTGTATAAAAAATCTAAAGACCAATTTTATATGAGCCAATATGGACCCTGTAATTATATACCATTAATTAGAGTAAACGTGGCGAGCAAGAGAAATAAACTTACTTTTTTTAATTTAATATTAAATGTTGTTCGCTCACCTACAGAAATGCAACTAATTTCTATCCCCCGAATGGGTAGAGTCCTGCTAGGTATGACTTTGGTCGATCATTATCAGTGATCGGATTTCCCGGTGCAACACTGGGTGAATGGCCTCAAACATTACCTATGCTAATAGAATATGGATATGTCCTAGGATTCCGGGGCTTTTGTTGTTGAAAGAGGATAATGTTTATAATTTTATCACATCAAATCAATTTCAATAACATTTTAACGTTTGAATTAAATATTTTCACTGTATCTAAAAGATCTGCCAAATAGCCTATGGTTATGAATATAAATAAAAGATATACTACGGTTTTAACCATTAAAATGAAGTTTTTTATTAAGGTAGAATCAAATTACAACACTGCACACAATTAATATTATGTTTTATTGGTTTGTATGAAATTGGAATAGCATTTCCAATCGATTCCTTTTCACATCTTAAATCCATTAATACGCCGAAAAAGTCCTTTAAACATGGGTACCAACAAAATAAAAGGTACGGGTTAGGTTTTCATACTAATATAAAAATTATTTATTCAATGCATTTGTAAACTTCATTTATTTAAGCTGCTTATTTATAAATATCATCATAACTCTCAATAGAATTTTCTTTTCTTACGAGATCCTGGAATTTTGGTCCGTGAAATCCGATCACTGATCGTTATCATTCATTAAGCTTACGGGGAAGTTGACTTTTAGCCCACAGTGAATCAGTCAACGTTAATTACCGATACTTTCATTCTATTTCAGGTGTGTTCGGTCCATCCACGACACCATTCTCGACGGCTGCATTCGGGCAACCCGCTTCCACATTTAATTACTTCCATGGCAATGGTGATTATTCTACTTGGGGTCAATTGGGGCGCGCAAAACAATATGATGATTACTATAGAGCGGATGGTCTATATGTGCCGGACGGCATTAAGGCAGTCGAATCGAGCGTACAGACGCTGTCACTCGCTGATTATAAGGGAGACAAGGATCGCGGGTCCGAACTTAAGGATACTTCTGGAGGGTCGCAACCCAAAAAGATGACATGGGCTTCCATCGCTAGCCAACCGGCTAAGCCTGCTCCTGCTTCTCAAACGACAGCGCTTAAAAAAAAGGGGCCTGGTATGCCCCCACCACCGATCGTGCCTGGCAAACACAACATGGATATTGGGACTTGGGATGCGGGCAAAAGCGCTCCGGTCGTGACTGCTCCTCCGCCGCCAGTTCAGCAGCAACCGTCGGCGCCTGCACCGCTACCTCTGCCGATTCCGGCACCCATGCCTGCGCATCCGCCAGCACCAGCACCTGCATCCGCATCAGTTACTGCGCCGGCCCCGCAGTTGCTGCAGCGCGGCCCACCGCCACAGCCCCACACGCCGCCTGCATGGGCGCAGGCGTCGCGCGGCCCTCCCTCGCATCAGCTCCAGCCGCGACCGGCTATGCCGGCGCCCGCGGCCGCGTCGCCGGCTGGGCCTGCCGTTGCTGCTTTACCACACCCGGTACTCGACGAGTTGAAAGTCAAAAACGACTATAATCCAAAGGAATTTGATCTGAATGCACCTCTGGCTCGATTCTTTGTAATCAAGTCGTATTCAGAGGACGATATTCACCGCAGCATCAAATATGAGATATGGTGCAGTACTGAGCATGGTAATAAGCGTCTGGATTCTGCATATCGTGAGCGAGAGAGAGAGGGTGGTTCAGTGTATTTGTTTTTCTCAGTAAATGGTAGTGGTCACTTTTGTGGCATGGCGCGCATGGCAAGCGCCGTCGACTATAATTCCAATTCTAGCGTGTGGTCTCAGGACAAGTGGAAAGGCCAATTCCGTGTAAGGTGGGTCTATGTTAAAGACGTTCCAAACGTGCAACTTCGTCATATCAAATTAGAGAATAACGAGAACAAACCGGTAACGAACTCTCGCGATACTCAAGAGGTGCCTCACGCTAAAGGTTTGCAAGTATTGCGAATTATGCATAGCTTTTGCCATTCTACGTCAATTTTTGATGATTTCATTCACTATGAACGTCGTCAAGAAGAGGAAGACTCGCGCAAGGTACCGCCTCATAGCAACCAAGATAATGTCCGTGAGGAGCAGGACGTCAGGAGCGGGTATCGCAACTATCGAGATTATGGTATAGATGTTCGTGATATTCGCGACGGACGCGAAAGCCGCGACGGGCGCGAAACCCGTGACACGCGAGACGCTCGCGAAAATCGTGACTCGCGTGACGCTCGCGACGTTCGCGACGCTCGCGACGTTCGCGACGCACGCGACGTTCGCGACGCTCGCGACGCTCGCGAATCACGCGACGTTCGCGACGCACGCGAATCACGCGACGTTCGCGACGCACGCGACATTCGTGACGTCCGCGACGGCCGAGAGTCACGCGAACAAAGAGACATGCGTGACCAACGCGATCACCGTGATCAACGCGAACAACGTGATCCGCGAGAGCAGCGAGAACAACGCGATGTACGAGAATCGCGTGACCCGCGTGATATACGCGACAACCGCGACCAACGCGATCACCGTGACCATCGCGACCAGAGAGACGACCGTGAGGGCCGGGACACTCGTGATCACAGCTTCCGCGACCGAGACTCAAATAATTTTAGACCGCATCACAAGGTTTGTTACTATGTTAATTTATGTAATATCTTATCTAAGTATATGTATAGTTTTAAATTACAGGTAGTGATTACATTATAATTTGTGAGGAAATTATAATTTCTCTCATACATTAGTAGGTAGGGTCTTATATGTCTTGCGTTTATCGCGTGACAAAATGTGGATAAAACATCCATTACTATTTGACACGTACCTATACCGGGTGTCCGGGATATAGTAGACTACCCTACAAGGCTAAATAGCTCCTCAGCTCAGGAGTATTGAAGTATGACAAATAATGTTTGGTAAAAGTCGCATGGAAAACGAGATATCTCAGCTTTTCATAATTTTCGAAAAGCGGTACCCTAGTTCACTATTTTCGATGCCACGACCACATTTTTATAATTTTTCAGTTTCGTTTGCTGTGAAAGAAAGCTGATTAAAGGAGAATTGCCAAAAATATATGAACGCTGGGCTAGAAACCAATAACAATAAGTACTATATCATAGGATATCCTTTTTAATTCTACAACGATTTTGTGTAGCGGGAAACCTCAAATAAGTGCGAGTTATTTAAATCTGGAACATCGGGACGCCTACATAGACGACTTTAGCATACTTAATTATTATGAAATACCGCCGTCTGTGCATTGCGATAACTTATTTCACACAAAGATTTCGAAGTACCTGCCATAGTAATAGTTTTACAACTTAGATTTACGTATCCGGTGACATACTGCTTGTCCTTATTGGTCAATAGGCCAATTTGCCCACCCTCCTTTGCTTTAAGACTCTAATAACGAAATTAATAAATAATTAGCAGATTAAAAAAAAACAAGTCAAGTTTAGAAATCTGAGTTTTTCTTCCGGCAAGTTTGGCATCGCACGGTGTAAAAAAAATGTATCAAAACCTGTAGTGCTGTTTTCTTAACAAAAATACTGTTTCATGGAGATTCTCAAATGGTATCACAATTGAGATATTGATTATAGTTGCGAAGTTATTATTAAGTATATCCAACAAAGACTGAATTTTATCAAACTATCGAATTTAAGAAACCACTTTTGCTTCCGTTTAAAAACATGTTGACTGGTTTTAAATGTTTTAAAAGACAATTTACGTGAATGTGAAATACAACAGCAACTAATTTCTGCCATATCGATTGAAATCCTAAATTGGGATACACCAAAAAAAATAACTGTCTGGTTTTACATTTTTATTCGAAAGAATAGTCTTTTCTAAGGATCTTATTTGAAGCATTTCATGATTAAAAGTGTCATTGTTATTTAAAATAATTTATCAAATAAAATTTACCTCGCCTACTTACTGAGCAAAAACGGCGGTTCTATTTAGACAAATGGGTATACTTTGTCTAAGATTTAGAACGACGTTTCGTTACTATCTGTGATCTGTTTTTAAAGTCATAATAGACGAACGTCATTCAAACATAATTTAAACAAACAATTGCAATACAATACATTTATTATTTCAGAGTATTTTAAGCATTCGGCGATTACTTATTTACCTAAACCTTAATTAATTCAGCACTTCCTGCATGACCCTTGTTTCTAAAGTATATTCACTGAACACAATCACATTGAATTTATTGATAGGAAATTCCATATTTCCAATCGTGAGTTTTTACAATAAATGTTGATGCAGTCGTTTTGAACCTCTTAGAAAACCTCACCACACAAATTATTAACATTCATCAGACATAACTCAAAAGAGAAATGGTCTCATTAATATATTAATTTCATCTTAAGAATTACAGTCCATTTCTTAACAAATAATTTTGACATGACAACAGCTGTCTTCGAACGTAGTGTCAGCTAGATATCTAAATTGTACGTATAAAATACAATATTGGAGAGGTTTTATATGTTGTATGTAAAACCACAAAAGGGGTGGATATAGCGCAATTCAGACCGGCATTAAGGGGTCAAATGAACATATTTTTTTTCTAACTATCTACAGGGATCGATTCGATAAGCCTATTCCCCGAAATTGTTTTGAAATGTTCATACATTGTTAAAAATGGGTGTATCCCAATTCCATTTCCACAATCGTTTGTTCTACATAATATTCTCGATGTGACATATTTGTAATCGACCTATGGGCCTGGACACAACACCACGGCACGACGTCGTTAACGTGAAACGGCGCGGCGCCGTAGAAAGGCACGTTGCCGCGACGTGCAGATACACGGTGCCGTCATTCATTACAAAGTGCAATATTAAGCCCAATGTCCTGCGCGTAGAGTTTAAAATAGTTGAAGCAGTTGTCACACGGCACCGTGTATTTGCACCATGCGGCAACGTGCCTTTCTACGGCGTCGCCCCGTTTCACGTTAATGACGCCGTGCCGTGGTGTTGTGTCCAGGCCCTAATAGGCTATTTTCGTACTACGTATTACCTTTAATCGTAGTGTTGTAGCATTTCATATTCAGACAAACTGTCTTTTAAAACATTTCAAACCAGTTAAGTTAATTTTACACGGAAGCTAAAATTGTTTTGTATACTTATTCGAAAGTATGATAGAATTCAGTCTTTGTAGGGCAAACTAAATAAAACTTCACTGTTATATTATAATCAACAATCTCAATTGTGATATCATTTTAGAAGTTCCATTAAACAGGTACATTTTTAAGAAAGCGGCACTACCGGTTTTGATAAAAAAAAATACACTGTGCGATGTCAAACTTGCCGGATGAAAACTCAGATTCTTAAAACTTTAAATTTGACTTGGAAAATTAAAAAAAACTGCAAATTATTTATGAATTTCGTTATTACAGTCTTAAAGCAAATTTAATCAGCTTTCTTTCACAGCAAACGAAAATGAAAAAATCTAGTAACTGTGGTAGTGGCATCGAAAATGGTGAACCAATGTGACCGCATTTCCAAAATTTTGAAAAGTTTAGGTTTCTGGTTTTCCGACCGACGTATACTAAACATGATTTATCATATTTTCAACACTCATGAGATGAGCTATCCAGCCCTGTAAGGTAGCCCACTATATCCCGGACACCCTGTATAAGTACGACAGTCACGGATGCTTTATACACATTTTGTCACGCGATAAACGCAACCATATTAGGCCCGCAGGTCTTAATCATACTCATATACTTATTTTAGGTCTATCAATGAGGTTTTCTTTATTATATTTAGAATTAGGTGTGTGCTTATAACCACACAACGGACCAAAAACTTACAAATAAACCCGGTCAAGTGCGAGTCGGACTGGCGCACCGAGGGTTCTGTACCGCCGCACGATATATATTAATACGTTCCGATTTGAATTTCAGATCGAATTAACGCAAGCCCAACTCACACTTCACCGATTCGTACTATTTTTAGTTTTTCTTTAGGGTTTGTACGATAACCATCCCTCGTATGTTTTACCGCTATGCTTGTATGCTTTACCGTTATTACGGTACTAAAAAACATTTCTTTTATGGGGATCCCCCTTTGGGTTTCTTCCCTTTTTATTTGTTAAGAAATTTGCCGTTGTATCATTCCGCCATCTCAGCGTTCAAAAGATACAGCTCTTTAAGGTCTTGTTACACATGCTCAAAAATAGCATGCTAAAAAGCGTTCTATGAGTATGCTTAATATGAGCATGCTTATGAACTGTTTACACTTGCTAGCAATAATCATGCTAATTTTAAGTATGCTCCTGAATAAGCATGCTCAAAGCAATACTCCATTTACACATGCCATTTGATAGCGTGCTCTCTAACGGTTCAAACAAAACCATGGAAAGTCCAGCAGCCATGCGCATGGAGCTGAATATAGTTATAATATATGCAATGCATCCAAATTCTTCTCTCAGCCAAAAAGAAGAAAAAAAGGAATAGGAAGATTTGGATCCGTGATTGGTTGACTAGAAGACAAAAAACGTTGGAGCAAGTACTCGTTTGCTAACAGAAATGCGAGAAGAAGATATTGCTGGTTATAAAAATTATTTGCGTATGCTACCGCATCAATTCGACTTTTTACTCTCCAAAGTTGAAATTATACAGAAACAAGATACTTACACACATGCGAAATGCTATCCCGGCTAAAGTGAAATTGGAAGTGACATTGAGATTATCTAGCAACTGGAGATTCTTTACAAACATTGGAAGCACTTTACAGAGTCGGAATGCCTACTATATCGATATTTCTACCTGAAGTATGTGAAGAAATATACAATGCTTTGAAGGATTTTATGCGGGTAAGTAAAACAGTGAAGATAGTACAGATAAGGCATTTATTAAAAAAATCAAAAACGTTTGTACATTTATTAAGTCATAACTATCCCTTTTATATTTACTTCTTTTACTCATATTACGTATTAAGTAGTAATCAACAACATTTGAACATTTATTAAGTAATAACTAACTCTTTTATATATACTTCTATTAATTATGGTAATCAACATCATTTGAACATATTAAGTAATAACTAGGTTTTAGATAACCTCCACGCTTTATTCAACAAATCAACGCTGTCAATTTAGGAAGTGTGTAAAGTTATGTGCCCAAAATAACTAGTTGTGGAGCTGTGCTTAAAGCAGAGTTTGTTGTGGTTTGTGTGTATGGAGTATTAATTGAAGTCGTTAGTGATGCGGGAGACAAGTTGAGGCACAGGTGGCGACGTTTTGCTGCAGTCAAAATGTTTTAGATCTCGGTTTCGCAGTTGGGCAGCTACATTCTGGCCAAAATAATGGAATTCGTCGTATTCTGTGTGTAGATTTACCGCAGAACTTATATTTTCCAACCGGTTAAGTGTATCATTAATTGGCTCCTCTTGTATGTCTCTTCTTTTACGTCGTGTCCATGTGACACTAGATGAGCGTGATGGTGGTCTTTCTTCCGGGATTGTCAAGGGTGGTGACATTACATTCATCGACTGTGGCATGGTTGAATTTTCCAATTGCTGCGAAGACACTTCTGAATCCTGCAACATTATACTGTACTGCATTATTTATTTATTTTTTCAGATTCCGAGCCGTGAAGACTGGTAACGCATTGAGCATGGCTTTGGCATATACGGGTTCCTGACAATACTTCAGATTGCTTTAACTACAAGGGTGCCCATGGTTTTGTACTCCTGGCATTAGTTGATGATGAGTACTGCTTTTCATACATAAGTATTGGAACTAATGGAAGAGCTTCTGATGGGGGTTTTTTAACGTTCGAATTTAGCACAAGCCTTAGAAAATAATACCCTCAATTTACCGGAGCAGTCAGTTATTTTAGTTGACGCTGCTTTTCCTCTAAAGTCATACATCATGAAGCCTTATCGAACTACTCCAAAGCGCAGAGAAAAAATATTTAATTACCGTTTATCTAGAGCAAGACGAATCGTTGAAAACGCGTTTGGAATTTTAGCAACAAGATTTAGAGTTCTTCTGACCATCATAGATATGACTCCAAAAAAAGTTGATAGTATTATATTAGCTGCGTGTTCTTTACACAATTGGCTTCGAAAAACATCCGATATGTACATCACGTAAAGGTGTGTTGACTTCGAAGATATACAACAACGTGTCGTGATACCAGGAATTTGGAGGACACCACTGCGAACATTGCAAAATTTACCACCACGCCGAAACCGCGCTTCGCAACAGGCAGAAGCAATAAGAAACACGTAAGCAGAGCTTTTTGAAACTACAGAAGCGGTACCATGGCAAGACTTCATGATTTAATGACAAGTTCAAATGTACTTATAATACGAAACAAATAAACAATATATCCCTCAATGTTTTAACATTTTTTTGTGTTACACCCTGTATAGTAGAAAATCGAAATAGAGATCTTAAATTTGGATACATTACTTACACCTAAAAGTCAAGTTGATACGTATGAAATATTCTGCAAAATTTGTTATCGTCAAACATAAATAATAATCAAAGAAAAGAAAAATAATTAATAATTAAAACAACAACAATTAAACATCTAATAAATGGTTACTCGTCCGATGTCAATATAAGTACAAGGATTAATAAAGTCAACAGAATAATAATTTTATATTTCCGGATCCATGTATTTATCCACGGAGCATATTGGATTATACTCAGAATCAGGGTTCGGAGTTTTCATAGCACGGTAAAACGAAATAGAGCAGTGGAGTCGACATTAACATTAAAATTCAACTCTTCCTTATACTCATACTCATTTGGTCATTTAATTCCTAAATGCTTTTATATCCGCTCTGAGCCCCTGAGTAAACCTGCTAAGCTAAGTATTTAAGCCAATATGGCATCAAAAACATTGCACTAGATCTTATTAGCTCTTTTTCTTCTTACCGTGCTATGAAAACTCCGAACCCTGCTCATAATAAAAGATTTCTCAGCTGACGTGTAACGGAGCTCCTTGCCAGTAATATTAACGCGTGTGAAGGAGGAAATTATTATTTCTTACGAACATTAATATTTGGAAAATGTAAACTAAGTTGTGCGTCAATAAGGGGTACATTACGAAAAACCCCCGAAAAGAGTGTCTAGGTAATGTGTGTAAACAGATATTGGTCATAACGTGTGAAATAGGTAATAACCTTCTAAACCGCTATCCTACAAGGTTAATATGAATCCGAATTTCCGACATTCTTGTAGAAACTTACCAATTCAGTACTAATAGGTTCCCGGTACTCGCCAGCAGTATCTCGGATACAAGCGTGCAGTTCATGAAACCATGCCATTGACGGTTTGTATACATCAGCCATCGAAATATAATAAGTATGGAATAGTAACCTCAAACGAATAACGACTGCCAAATCCGCTCCAAAACGCCCACTTTTTGAAATGATCTTATCTATCGAGTGGTTTGGATAATCAACTAAATATTAATGGAATTAGTTATGGGTTGAAATCCTTTATGTCAGATATTGATATAACGTTTGAATAGACTGTAATTTCAGTAAGGTTTTATACCGTTTGAAAGAGCAAAATCTGAAATTGGCAATGATATAATATAGTAGAAATAGGTAGATATGTCATGCGCACTTCGAAAGTAGCACCCTAAAACCAAGCCAATTAGTACACCTTTACTTAGTCTTGCGCCGTCAACGGAACTGTGAACTAGTCTGCAGAGCAACATACACTCGTCTCTGTTTCGCTCCCGGAAATTAGCATACCATCCTGCTTTCACTTGTCATTTATGAATTAGTGTGTAATTGCAATATTTACTGATTATGTGTGCGTAAGCCGGGCCATTTTTACACGCGGAATACCGTATAGGTAACATATCTATCTCTTTTTATATTATATTATATAATTGGCAATTGGTTACAAGCTCTCTGACACAATAATTTTATTTGACAATATATTTTTTCATAAGGTTTACTTTAACGCGGCCAAATATTTCAACATTTGACGTGGATGGTTTAATACAAAAATAACACAGTAATTGAATAATGAATTATATTAATATTTTTTTATAGTAGTGTTTTGACACACTTACTGGTTATTCCCCTTGAATATTCTTATATTACACTTTACACTATAGTAAAGTTGTAAAAGAGTAAATCTTTACAGTCAGCATCAAAGAGATAGCATCCAAAGCGCCAAATATATCGCAACACATGTTTATTCTTACAGGCATAAAGATACGTGACTGTATATACGCGGTTGTTTTGTTATGATTAACTTAATTACAAAGATCATCAAAGTTAATTAAGTTTTTGCGATAATAAGATTATACTGTCGAGTTCATAAATATGTGTGCACTTTAGTGCCTTGTCTATTTAATGTCATGTTTAGTGTGCCATATATGAATTGGCACAGCGATTAACGTGACAAGGTACTAGTCATAAGTTAAGCAGGCTCAGGTACCTACCTCACCTAATAGATGTGTGATAATCCACTCGACGTCTGATACTCGATGTCATTAAATATAATTAAGTAATATTATTGTACATAAATGTGGACAACGTAATTTGGGACTGCTGTGACTTTTAAAAAATGTCTTCCAGTTTTTGAGATGATGTAATCCGATTCATCAAAATGGATGCTGCAAATCCTGCAATGTTTGTAGGCATCCAATTTTCGCTACGCAATTCGCGACGAACTGCATCCACCCAAGCCAGACGGCGTTCTTAATTTTTTAGAAAACTTAAAAGATCATAGTACCTATTTGTTTTACTATGTAAATAAACTGACGATAGCTAAGATGACATAAAATTTAATTTCCTATTCATTCAAAGTAGTTACTCGTAATAGGGGTGTGTCCTGGGTAAAAAAGTAATAATTCTAATTAGTCCGTCAGTAAGATTATCAAAAAATATTGAACACGTATTTTTTGCGTTTTCAAATAAATCAAAATTGACAATTATAACGCGCATCAAAGTTCGGGAATGGGGGCTCGTGACGTCACAACGTGGTATAAAGTGTGCCACGGCGTGACGTCACGCGAAACTTCAACGCACTTTATCTTCATTTTTTGTTTAAATCATCATTCATCATCATCATGTCAGCCGAAAGACGTCCACTGCTGGACATAGGCCTCCCCCAAGGCTCTCCACTCAAACCGGTCTTGTGCTTTTCGCATCCACCGCGTTCCCGCAATCTTTACAAGGTCGTCACTCAACTTGTTTAAATGACAAAAGAAAAAATACGTGTTCAATATTTTTTGATAATGTAAAAGACGGACTAATTAGATTTTTTTAGGACACTAGCCTATTGACATTTTTCAAAGATATATTGCATAACGTCGGCCATGACATTTTAGTATGGGAATATTTAAATTTCAATAACTTACGAATGAAAGTAAATATTGCTTAGTTTTGCATCTGTGTGGGTCCTGCACCAATTCACAATGCAAATTGGCATTTTTGCAGCATTATTTAAAGCCGGTAATCATTAAAATCGAATTATTTTTGTTGTAATTATTAACAACTGTTTGACACTACGTCAGAAAGTCGACTGATAGACGGTTTAGCACTAAGTATTAGCTCCACCCCCACTAGCACTAAGTCAATGGGCATAAGAATAAACAATAACTACACGTAGAAGCGAAACTCCCGGCTCCGGACGCGCGCTCGGCGCGTTTTATACCTACCGCCTGGCGACACCTGAGGTGTCTAGTCAGTCAGGGGCGTCACAGACGGAATATAATTGTTATTGTGTCTTGAATTGGTTTTCGTATTTATGTTGATTTTAGTGTTTATGGTTGAACTAAGATAGGGTTTAAAAAAGTGAACGACGATTTACGGCAAAATAGTTAGAAATAGGTAATTGATTGAATGAAAGAGTTTTATTTTTTAAATAGTACATCCCCTATATGTTGAAGCTTAAAAGTTTGTTTATTTATAGACTCGTTTGTGTGTTTTATAGATGATTAATAGCCACGTAAGCCATTAAATTTTCTCGAGATAATCTTAATATCATCAAAAATATTATTTTCTCAAACATGCAATGAAATATTGATGTTATGTTCCTTATAATAGGCTGCAAAGTATGACGTTTCAGGTGCGGCTAGGACAAGAGGTCGTTAATGGAGTTTCATACAAATCGTGCAGGCCTAGGCCGGCAAAGTCCTCTTCTTTAATTTCCATTCCACATACATTTGTGGCACAAGCATCATGACATTCTGCCACTATGCGTATTAAAAAAAACAATAAACGATATTTTTTTAGTTTTAGTGTAAACATGGGCGGCTCTGTTTATAAACAGGCTAGATACCTGTTTTTTTTTAATATACTAAGCCGTGCATCCTACCAAGGCGTTTGCATGTTTATTTAAAATACCAGGAGAACAAAGGTAATTAGGGGTGCGTAGCGCAACTTAGATCGCAGGCGGTGCGCTGCGGGGCACCGGTGGGCGCGCGGGCGCACAAGACACAGCGCGGATGACTGAGCACTGTAGGTTACTTTTAATGTTTATGCACTCCTAGTAATTTGACTTTGTAATTTATGTTTTAATTTTTTTAATGAATTATTATCATGTTTGAGAAAAGCGCTATACATACCTCGGCGGGAAATATGGGGTTGGCCGCCTCAGACCTATCCGGTCTCGCTTTGGTCGGCCGTCTATATGTCTTCGGCCGGCAACCCCTTTTGTCCCGGCCTCTGTAGTAATGTACTTACTTATACCTAATTTAACGTAAATGTAAAAACTCATTTTGCAAAAAATATTTCCACGTTGGAGGAAAACATAAATAACATTTCGTGACTAAACTTGTATACACATCCATAAACCGATTAAAATATTTCACAAGTGACAGCCCTGACTTTGGGCGCGGAAGACAGAGGGGCGTAGAGGGGTGAAGGGGGAAGTAGGTATTAAAAGCGCGGCATTTGGGGCCTGGGTAAAGGAGATTCGCTTCCACGTATAGTTATTGTTTATTCTTATGCAGTGGGGCAGATTTTCTGCGTCAGTTACTCTTCCATACTTATTATATTTCGACGACATCAGCGCTACCACTACCGGATGCCTTGCTATTTTGATTTTTTTTAAATTCACTTGTAAACTGACCTCAATTGTTTTATTTTAGTTTTTATAATTTTTACGGTCAGAGTCGAGTCATTCATGTTGGTTATCAAATCATCATAGGCATTATTTCTCGCTATATTATTTTTGTACCGTGGCGATCGCGGATTCCATAGACATTCATAGTTTCTATAAAAAACCAACTAATCGTCGGGTTTTATCATCTCCCCAGCGAGACATTTTGGCGAAGTCAAATACGCGCGTGCACGTAAAAATCCCAAAAAAACAAATGGCGATGCGTTGGCGTCTCGTCAGTGTCATTTTTTTTTATGTAGTAATTGTCCAATATTAGGTTAAGTACCAATTTCAGCATACGATGTTAACCACTTAACAGACGATTAGAGCGTTAACAGCTGTCAAAATGTATGAACTAACGGTCATTTACATTGAGTAAATTTAACATCGTTTGGTGAAATTGGTACTAAAGGTTGAATACTATGTAGATTTTATTTGTTATTAATTTTAGATAATATTTTAGGTAGGTAACCTAAAATATTTCTTGAAATGTACATAGCATTTTTATTGTATCGGTTATTAATAATTAGTTATTACATAATGAACCGAAACACAGAACAGCACTGTTTCTTAAAAGCGGGCCACATTATTTTTACGTTTGACATTTTTGTAGCTGTAATACGCACAGATATAAATACACATAGATAACGCAAACACCTCAATCTGTATGAAAACGAACCGTGTCACTTTTTTACCTAGAGAAGATAATTTTCCGTTTTCCGCGCAAAATCGATTCAGAGTCGTCGCTTTTTTGGGCTATTGCAGTTTATTATTACGCAACGAGGAATTTTCTTTATTATCACGGCCGACCGGCTACAACCAACAGGCGCGCGGAACGTCATTAGCGACGGCCAACCCCGACGCTTGGTCGGCATTCGGACACACGCGAAGTAGGTGCATTTGCGTTATCTATGTGTATTTATATCTGAGGTAATACGGAATAAAATAGACTTTAACATGCTAATCAAGCAAACGCGTTCAGACTTGCTATTAGCTTTCCCCCTTCCACCCCCTCCTCAGGTAGCACGCTCAAAGATAGCAAGGCATGCTATCTTTGAGCGTGCTACTAAAATGCATGCTTAATTAATAGTAGCATGTCCTATACACACATGCTAGTAGCATGCTTTCGTGCTAGTAATGAACATGTGTAACAGTAGCTTTATAGTATGGAAAGACGGATGGACGGACGGAACCCTGAAAAACACGCAAAGGTAGATTCAGATCGTGCCTCAGAACCTTTTACAGGAAACCCTGTTTAGTTCTGATCGTTAGTATAATTCCCTGAAGAGAGTCTATAAAGAAGACTTTCTTTATAGATTTAGATATTTTTCATGCTACCTTATTGTACGAGGGCAGAGTGAGAAGTCTGGTAAAAATCATATTAGGGGTATTTTTTTCACAAATTCATTAATTTCAAGTTGTAATGCAGCCCTTTTGGAGGTAAATCGTATATTTTCAGCCAGTTCGCACTGCTAGTTTTTTTTCACAAAAGTGAGTTTCGTGTTCTGATTAAACATTTTTTGCGAAAAAAACAATTACGGAAACAAAAAAAAAATTAGACAAATATTACGGGAACTCTGCTCCATCGAATAAAATGATCCACAAGTGGTTTACGGATTTTCGTTGTGGCCGTACAAGCACTGCTGACGCCGACCGACCCGGACGCCCAGTTAAAGTCACTACACCAGAGATGATCACCAAAATCCATGACATCGTATTGAAAAGCTGATATTGTAAGCATTTCAGACGAACGGGTTCGTAATATCCTTCACACTTGTTTGGATATGAAGAAGCTCTCCGCCCGTTGGGTGCCGCGATTGCTCACAGTGGATCAAAAACGCACTAGGGTGACCCTTTCAGAGGCATGTTTAGCAAAGTTTAGGTTTAATGAAAAGGACTTCTTGCGTCGTTTCATAACTGTTGACGAAACCTGGATTCATCATCATACCCCAGAAACCAAGGAGCAGTCAAAACAATGGATTGCTTCAGGTGAACCTGCACCAAAGAAGGCCAAAGCAGTTTTATCTGCGAATAAAGTTATGGCTACTGTGTTCCGGGCTGCTCGTGGTGTAATATACGTTGATTAACTTCAGAAAGGTAAAACGATTAACGGCGAATATTATGCCAACTTGTTACAGCGATTTCATGAAGTTTTAGTGGAAAAACGACCTCATTTGGCGAAAAAGAAAATGATTTTTCACCAAGACAACGCACGGGTCCACACTTGTGCCGTTGCTATGGCTAAAATCCACGAGCTGCGTGATTCTCAAAGCGCAGACCTCCATCCATCAGCACCCCAAGGTTACGTGCCTCCGACACACACTATCTGTTCATCTCCAATAGACACAGCGGGATTTTGAACAGAGATACTGCGTGCCTGGTTAGGAGATCCAAAAATAATGAATTTGTTTTTTTAGGATTTAAAACTAAAGTATTCGATTCTGACCAAGCAGCTATTTGTTTGACAGTTTGACAGTTTGACAAATCTCTGTTCAAATTTTCCACAGTGGTCTTAGTGTCTTTAGGGTCAAACGATAGGTAGATAAAGTTGTGTGTCGTCGGCATACATATGGTATTGGCAGTGATATTGGCAACTTTTTTTATGTATCAGTATATCATACGATGTATTATCAGAGTGCGGTTAATTATTAAGTATAATCATTTGAAATATAAACATTGTTGATAAATATTATCTAATAAAATCCTGTTAAATTCATTAATAAAAATCCATATCAATGGTTTTATTATTTAAGTGTTTATTCTTAATCAAACTCAAAAGATAAAATAAACGAACAGAAAACATTACCTATAGTTATATACCTATGTCACATAGAAACAAAATAATTCCAAAACTGTTCATAAATTGTAAACCATTTTCGATACATAATTTATACTGAAAGACGCATACTCTTCAAGGGTAAAATTTAATAAACTAAAACACATTACTAATGGCCGTTTTGGGAAGTGGTAAATCTGGGAAGCTGTCTTTATAGAAATGGTCGTTATGGGATGTGATCTTCCAGACATATGGTTATTTTTGAAGTAGCTTTGAAACCAATTATATTTAAACAAAAAAACGACATCAATCTTCTCTCTTACACTAATACGCTAGTAATACGCAGTCATATGGAATTTAGTCCGGGGAAATTGAACCAAAAATAAGTCCAACCTTGCATGAATTAAAAACATCACTTTTTTTCATGAAATGTGTTGAGTAAAGACAGGGGAGTGTATTAAATTGTATCCCGCGAAAAGTTCACCCCGCGCATACGTTTAGTGACCCGATTGGTTTAAAAAAGAAACGAATAGAAACTCTAGTTATCGCAATGCATCTTGGCAGGGCCCTCTGGTGACCTGCTAGCTCGTTACCGACAAACAGATACCAAGTCTAAAATTGATGAAATGTGTTGTGCTGCTCATTATGAGCGGCCGCATTGCGGACAGCTGGGATTTTTTGCCCAGTTGTCTGCAGTGTTGAACAAAGGGGTGCGAACAACTGGGAATAGCCCATGAAATAAAAATAAAAATTCAATTCAAAAAACATTTATTGCCACATTACAGGTACATCTAATGATGTGCCTGTGGAAACTTTCCTATGTTGCGAAATATTTCCAAGAGAAACTTGCGTGAAACTTTCACTAATCTTCTCCATACCTAGAAACAACGGAAATTTGAAGAAAATAAATTTGTATCTATGCAAAAAAAAAACCGTATAAATTGTGAGTAGAGTCATACTATAAAATTTCGGTATTGATTAAACCTGGTATTTGTAGATTTGATCAAAAATGAGTACGAGTAAATTTCATAATTTTCTTATATTCTTTTTTGAAACTTGCAAATTTGTACAGTAAGAGAAGTTGTAAAAAATAAGCTAATACTTTTCTTATTGTTAATTCAACAACTAATAGACATTAATGACTTCAATCAGTAAGACAAACAATTTACGACTACCAGACAGAATACATATAGTGAATAATATGTTTACATCGGTAAAACTCTGATCTCAATCGGAAGACGACTGGACCTGAAGTGTCAATTAATTATTGTATTAAATGAGTGACATGTTTATATTCATTAATATTTATGAAACTTTATTACTTAGTTTCAAATCGGCCTAAATTGCTAACCTGCTAAATCCATTTTTAGTATTTAGCAGTTTACCATTCTAAATAGATGAAATAAAGTGCAAAGCTGCTAAATCCTAAAAATGGATTTAGCAGTTTTGCAATTTAGGCCGACGAAATGTCAAAATGAAAAATGTCAGCATATAATATGGCAATGTATAATATAGGGATGTTATAATATAACCACCCTAACAAACAACACACATTATTTTTTGGCATGTTCGGATTGTTCGGCTTACCGGCAGTACCGGCACGAAATGGGCGTTTGCTGTTCGCGCACATAAATATTTTTAACTACATCCATATCATAACTTCAATATAATATGTTCAGAAGCGATAAGCAAATGCCCTATATTAAGTATCCCCTATCTGTGTTTGTACTTTAATGTTAACATTACAGTATTACATGTCGTAAAAGTATCGGTTATCGCTGTAGTTGCATAATAATGTTCACTTTAAAGTATCGGTGACCTATACTTTAATGTGAAAATTCCCATCTCACAATCATACAATCAAAGCATTAAAAATAAAAACAACACAAAACAAAACCATAAAACAAGACGGAGACAGAACATTGAAGTGGCAAAAGGCTCCGGCTCAGCCTGTGCACGATTTATAAAATCCGCAGCGCTGATTTTCAGCCTGCACCATGGCTCGCTGCGCAATTACATAATAAAGGGGTAAAGTGGTAGGGCTAAGAATATCTTAGTTAGTTAGGTACCTAAAATTCATAAAAAAATGTAAAATAAAATATATTTCTGTCATAGTCGTATAAGCTATAATAATTATGTATTACAGTAATAATAATTACTGTCGTTACAATACAAATCATTATAAATTGGTAACGACTGAAGCATACAAATGAAACACTCAGCTGGGCGCTGTTTGGAAAATTCCGTGGGTGACACTTAGAATGCCTACTTTAAATACTTCTGTTACCCTTATAGTATTTTTCTCGATCTCGATTTTTATTACTTCTATGATTTTAATATATGTATAGGTTGTAAATTGCGCTATAACAATTTAAAAAGAAAATGCAATCTTCAAAAAGCTAGAATGCTGCAATTGGCATGTGTATCTACGCAAAATAGTTTTATTTTTTAAGTTTAACATTGTGAGTGCTTTGTTATTTACTGTAAATTCGTTGTGTTCTTTATAAATAAATGAACAAATAATAAATAAAGTAGTAAAGAAAGGTTATTTCTGTTTCAGGAGCGAGACGGGTCCCGCGGTCGTGGGCGCCCTCGCAACTGATAGTACGTGGTGTGCAAGAAAATTGAGGACTGGCTTCTCCCCATAGACGTAGTACTCGAGCTAATAATTGGTACTGCATTACAGAGCAGGTTTATGTATCGCGATGTACATAAACAAGAATTTACCCTACGAAGGCGTGACCGATTGTTGTATTGCAACCGGAACAATTATTATGTAATATATTGTATCAATTGTTTTAATATTTTGAACAGTGCTTCACTACGAAAAACATTCAACAAATTTAAATGTGCTAAATAATATTTTGAACTGGAAGAACGTTTGTAATAATGTAACGCCAAGTGACAGAACATTAACAAATACCAACGCTCGTCATGTTGCAAGTATGACATGGCGAAAAGTGGAATTGTGGACCTTATTTCAAATTTGTGGACTGAATCAATAACTAATTGTATAAAGTAATGAATTCTGTGGTGTGAGGAGTTGATCCTTATGAGGGACTGGTGGAGCTAGCGGAGTCGAGTCGGAGTAGTGTGCTGCGGGCGAGGAGCGCTGCCGTGGCCCGTGGGACGAGCGCGTGAGCGCGGCGCTTGCGCAGACGCAAACGATGACGCCGGGCGCGTGTGCTTCTACCTTTAGGTCTTTTGTATTACTGGAGGAAATGTAATCGTAATGGTGTTGACGTTTTATATAAGTTTTTTCTAAATATCAATATCAAGGGCAGTTTTTTAAGAGTTCTCTCGTGGCATTGAGTTCGTATAATCCATTTACTTTATATTTTGTATTTGTTTAACAATATTATCCTTGAGGAAGTGTTTATGAGCCATAGGATAACGTATCTATCTTTTAAATAATTACATATAAACTTGTTCACGCATAAATTGCAGTAATATTTTACTTAATTGGGGACTTGTGTTACAAGTGTTGACGCGTCACATTTAACTACATTTTAGATACGATCTGTTTCTTCGCGTTGTTCAGACAATCATTGGATATTTTGCGCTACACACAAGACAAGCTACTCGTAAGGCCGCGGCTGCACTGGTTACGCGTTTGGCGACGCGACAGCGACCGACGCGAATTGTTAGTGTCCGCATTAACACAGACACGTTACTGCATTACTAAACAATGGAATACTTTGAGATTCATAATCAAAATCTTGTCGCAAGTCGTTTAATCAATGCGGCCGTCAACATAGCTTGAAAGGTGTTCGTTTTACTAACGTCGCTATCGCGTCGCCATCGCCTGACCAGTCGGCTGCGGCCTAAGAATAGGGCCAATGACAAGTCGAATGTTGAGGTAATTCATTGCTCTGCAGAAAAGAAAAGAAAATAATATAGAGTCCGATAGAGTTTCCTATAGTTGTAGGTAGATATGGACTGTTCCTTGTTGAATTTTGTGTACATATGTATTTTAATAAAATAAAATAAAAAAATATTTTCTATTTTTAAGTGCAACTACAGTGTGACGAGAGAAATTTGACAACGGACCGAAGGCAATAATAATTTTACCATTCATTTAATCATTACATCACCCTACCATAATTTTAAAGTGCCTTTTTTAATTAACAATTTTTTTATTTTTTATTTTAGTTGGAGTAGGTAGGTATTTACATGCTGACAGCGTCATAATATCATAATTATATTCTAACAAGCTTATGTTAATTATATTTGAACAAGCATATGTTTATTTGCTTGATGCATTATTGTTTGTTTTGATGTCTTTAGTTTAGATCCTGTCTTGAGGTAACGTATTTATCTTGGTGACTAATGTAAACTCGATTGATTATGATTTATAATCGATTATGTTTTACTTATATAAAGTTCTCTTGAAAAATTTTACGGAATAAAAGCCTGTCATAGAAAATGTTTTTCACTTCGTGCGTTAGGGACATAGGTACTATAGCCGAAGTTTATAACGTACTGTAACCGTTACTGTTCGTGGTTCGCGAGCCTGCAACGAACGCTACACGAGCGAGCCGCAGCAAGCCGACGATTGTCGGTTTTTGCCGCGAATCAAAGGGCGCTCGCAGTGCGCTCGTGTACGTCAAGAACACACTAGAACCTTGTTACTGTGTCTGTTTGGTTACAGTTACAGCTCGCAAAATGAGTACGCTCGGTGAAAGCGTTCCGGCGACGTCGTGAGCCTAAACTGCAACACGCGTACACAATAGAACCTCGTTACTGTATCACGCATGTTACGGATACGGCTAATGAGTACCCGGCTTATCATTTTCGCTAGCGCGGAGCTCGTAGTTCTCGCTAGTTTGGCCCTTCGGGACTGCTGCAAAACTAACATAACCTAAACCTGCCTACCTATTTCGGCCTTATTACAGTTGTGAAACTTGCGACTGGAAAGAAACCAGAATGGAAAATATGCGACCAGGAAAAATTAAGAATGGGAAAAAAAACATTCGGTAAAGTCACGAATCGGAAAAAATTGAACCAGTTTTTTTTTTTGGAAAAAAACTCCGCACCAGTGCGATAGCTCTTAGAAGGTGCTTCGGGATTGTACATGTCTCTCACTCGCTATCATACGCTCTTATTAAGAGTGAGTGAGAGAGAACTACAAACCCGACGCACTTTCTATGTGCTCACGGACTGTATTTAGATATAAATAGGGTTGCCATCTCTTTTTTTAAATTTGGCAACCAGGACAAGACGTGTGAAAACCCCGGATTTTGGAATTCAGAACCCGGACGGTTCGTCGGTTGTCCCCACCGCGACGCGCGAGTCGCGTCGCTCAGCGGCGCGGCGGCCCAAGACTTTAATTTTTTTAAACCCGGACTACAAATGAAACCCCGCCCGGACGCTCCTTGGACGCCCTCTAAACTAGGACAAATCCGGGGAAACCCGGACGGATGGCAACCCTAGATATAAATACCTACTAACACCAATCAATTTTACCTTGTAATGCGAAAAAAATATATGCTAAAATAACTCTTATGTTCTGAACGTTTCAAAATATTGAGTACTAAATTTTTAGAAAAATTGAAACTAAATGAAATAAAGAAAATAAAATAAATACTTTACTTCGAAACTGAACTTCGGTCGAAAAGAGGCGCATTTTTATATTGTTGAATTATTTAACATCTATTCCCTTTCACTGTTGTACATTAGGCTGGTTGTTTTTTAGAAATAGTTGGAGAAATATCTTAAAGGGATAGGTTCGCCTTTGTACAATAAAGTATTTTGCATACATACATACTTATTAATATAAATAGAAATAGAAACATGTAATTCGACAATCACAAGAAAAAAAAGATGTATGTGTGTAATTTGTGGGGCGCAGTGCTCGGACACTCACCTGAGATTATTATAAACACCAGCTTCTTTATAATCCTTTATTTAACTTGACATGGTGCAGCAACTTGCATCATACCATAGCTTCAGAGCAAGAGACAAAGAATAATAATTTTATCATCCAGCAAGCCTCCATAATAGATTCACAGAATGCTACAAATTCAGCCTCTGTAGTGCTTAAGGCAACAGTAGTACGGGCGGTAGTGTCACCCAATGTATGGAGAGGTCAAAATTTGGTGTCGGATGAATTCACTTGGCACAGATATATCCTAGGACAAACTGAGCTGATTTAGCCGGTAGCCATCGGCCACCCCCAGGGGGGTAGGGAGGGGGGAGGTTCAAAGTTACAAGCCGCCGCGCTTCGGATAAAAGATTATAACGGCTTCAGTTTACCTATTATCATAAAAATAAACAATAACTACACGTATAAGCGATTCTCCTTTACCAAGGCCCCAAATGCCGCGCTTTAAATACCTACTTCCCCCTTCACCCCGCTACGCCCCTCTGTCTTCCGCGCCCAAAGTTAGGGCTGTCACTTGCAAAATATTTTAATCGGTTTATGGATTTGTTATACAAGCTTAGTCACGAAATTTGGAAACAAGGTGTTTTTTACATTAACGTTAAATTAGGTAATAATCGTTTTTGATGATATTAAGATTATCTCCAGAAAATTACATGACTTATGTGGCTATTAATCATGTATAAAATACGGAAACGAGTCTATAAACAACCTTTTAAGCTCGATGAGTTTTAAAGTCTGGGATCCCGAGTTACCTTTTACGTTCCTTTCCGGACCATTACTATAATATTATTTAATAGGTACGTTTAAAAAATCAAATCGCGATATGCGCGGTGAAACACATACAAATACAACGACCGCGCTGCGCCGCGCTGAACGCCTAAAGCCCAACACAAACGAAGCTATAATATATATTAATATACCGGAATATATATAACATTAAAGAACCACACATTACTAAGATACGAAAATATATATCCATCCCATTCATTATAGTGGCGAGGGAAAGAGATAAATAGGTATATCTTAAAGCAAGGTCTATTAAGGTATCTTAAGATACCTTGCTATAATATACATATATATTATAGCTGAATGTGTGGAATCTGTCTCCAAGTACGGAAATATATCGTAAGATGCATTGCTATAATGTATATTTTGGCATATTAATATATATTCCGTGTGTGGCGCCCCTGACTGACTAGACACCTCAGGTGTCGCCAGGCGGTAGGTATTTAACGCGCCGAGCGCGCGTCGGGAGCTGGGAGTTTCGCTTCTACGTGTAGTTATTGTTTATTCTTATGCTATTATCTCGAGTGTGGTGTCATTTCCGATAAACCATAGATGTGGGTTTAATTTTTGATATAATAATTACACTCCTTCATATAAATTTATTAAGATACATAAAGAAGTTTCACAACATCAGGTTATCTTTTTTGTTTCAACACACAATATTTTATAACATTATGTACAACATCATATTCATAAAAAATATGCTTGAAAAGCCCAATTTATGCACATTGAAAAACATTTAGTTTAATTTATACCATTTATTTCAGACGACTAGAATAAATAAATACACCCGCGCGGCGGCGCGAATTAGGACAGACGGCGGAACTAACTGAGACGCAAACTCGCCACGACGCATAGAAATTTATCTACCACCTCGAGTGTGGTGTCATGTTTTGATAAATTGGGTATGAGGAATTCATTTTTGAGACATTTAATATACTGTTTTCTACAAAATAAGTAAAATATTGACGAAAATATCAAAAGTGGTTTATATTTTTTTATTAAATAGTCAGTATCTTTGAAAATACCTACTAAAGATTTTGCAAAGAATAAATATATATCTTAAGGAACATTTATTTAGCTTTTTTTATATATAGTTATCATACAACGTCTACATGAAAAAAAAATAGAACTTCCAAGGCAATATTTTAAAATTAACTTCTAGCAAAAAATTTAACATCTCACACTCACCTGTTGGTCTCAGCGAACCCTCCCCGTAAAGTAAGGTGAGCTTGGCATTTGGGCTACTAGTTGTGCTTGTCCGATACAGAGGATCCTTGCCGTGTCTGTAACCCGGGTGAGAATTTGCCTGTCGAAAATCTAGCCAAACAGCATGGGTATTTCGGTCAAAATTTGCCATCGCAAACTTTTGGAAAATAGTCAAAATGCGTCCGAGAAAGCCCGTTGCTCCCTTGCCACGAACCCCCGGAGGGTCTCTTTTGGATCATAATACTTTCAGGATAGCAGTGGGCCTCCGCCACGGTCTTAAAGTCTACGAGCCGCATCCTTGTTGCCGTTGCGGAAACACAGTCGACTACCTAGGACACCACGGCCTGTGTTACCAATCCAGTGTTGGTCGAGTTTACAGACATACATCGATAACCTATTTGATCCGTCGGGCTTTAGCACAATTTCATTCCCGGCTTCGCTTGAGCCCACTGGCCTGTCTGCCTCAGATGAAAAAAGACCTGACGAATGCACTTTAGTACCGTGGCATCTTGGTCGTCCCTTGGAGTGGACGTCATTTGCGTTGATACGCTAGCACAGCCTCATGTACAAGGTTCTGCTCGCAAGCCAGGGACTGCCGCAAACCACGTCCAAACCATCAATTGTACGCTTTTTTAAAGCCAAATTACTTAGTTGCTGCACGTGCTATAGAAACTTTTGGGCCGTAGTCATCTGGATTTATGCGTCGTTGGACTAAAAGTAAATATGGCGATGTATAAAAATGTCTACATATAAAATAAAAATTGGTCCGAGTATTAGAAAGCCAATACTTCAAAATGTGTGTAAATGTCTTATCAAGTCGGAATATAAAAATGACTACTTTCAAAGTATACAAATGTCTTAGTCTTATCTTAGTGCCGCAACATATTTATATTTGGTCTAATATACAGGTGGACATTTCTATACTTCGTCGAAATTATATACGCACCAACTTATGCAAGTAGACATTTTTATACATCGCCATATTTACTTTTAGTCCAACGACGCATAAATCGTCATCTGACACAGAGAAATGTATAAAAAGTGTCAGATAAATTAATCAGCAGCGTCTCTGGCGACCAGAGGCAAGGCTCCTTTTCTGCCCCAAGATTGAGCATCGCAGTGCAGCGGAGTAACGCTGCGAGTGTCCTCGGCACGATGCCGCAACATTTTATCTTTTACTTTCATTAAATTGTTTTTTTTAACTGATTGTTTTTAGATATAAAGTTTATGCTGTAGTTAAATTATAAAGTTGTTAATCCCATTACATAGTTTCATTTATCATAAAACGTCTATCTGAAAAAACAAGTCAAAACAGACAGACTTGATCTCCAAATGATCAAATCACAAAAGGACGTCGTGACCGTCAAATATTAGATCTCAGGCCGATGGTGTAAAGGCTATTATAGATGTCATGCTCCCTGGACACCCCACTGTCTGTTTTGTAATGTTTTAAAGCATAACACTAATGTACACAATATGTACCGAATTTGTACATACTTAAAAAGTAATGTACAGTCAACAGCATAAATAAGTGATCATTTATGTACCTTGTCACTTTAACGTCGTGTTTGAAATGCCATACAAAATTGTGAAACGATTGAAAGCGACAAGGTACATAAATGATCACTTATTTATGCTGTTGACTGTACCTCAATAGATCGAGAGTACAAATTATCCGAGTTTGGGGTTGCTGTGGAGCATCTCCCCAGCAACCCCTAAGATTAATTTAAGAATTTGTCATTTATTAAAACAACGCTGTTGTACCCAATATGTACTGAATTAGTAAGCACTTTTTTTTAAATGTACCTCCAAAGATCGGGAGTACAAATGATCTGAATTTGGGGTTGCTGTAGATAACCTCCCCAGCAACTCCAAACATTGAAAGACGATTTTATCGTCGACATGTTGAGCAAAAGCTTTATTCTCTTTATAAAGTAGGTACAGCACACGCTTGAAAATCAGAAACAAATGCGCAAGTGTTTCAGTTAATTTGTACCCTCGATCTATGGAGGTACATTTAAAAAAAGTGTGTACTAATTCAGTACATATTGCGTACAACAGCGTATTTGTTATAATAAATAACATTTTCTTAAATTCAATGTTTGGAGTTGCTGGGGAGATTGTCTACAGCAACCCCAAATTCAGATTATTCGTACTCCCAATATTTGGAGGTACATTTAAAAAAAAAGTGCGTACTAATTAATTCTGTAATTCAGTACATATTGGGTAGGTACAACAGCGTTACGTTTTAATAAATGACAAATTCTTAAATTAATCTTAGGGGTTGCTGGGGAGATGCTCCACAGCAAACCCAAACTTAGATAATTTGTACTCTCGATCTATTGAGGTACATATCTTTTTAAGTATGTACAAATTCGGTACATATTGTGTACATTAGTGTTATGCTTTAAAACATTACAAAACAGACAGTGGGGTGTCCAGGGAGCATGATATCATTATAGTTTATTTTTTCGAGCTGAATCGGTTACAACCATTAAATTTTACGTGAATGGAATAGTTTCCAAGATAGATGTCCTTTACGTTTAAAATTTTACAAATTTGCCCTTTATAACCTAATCACAAAAAAAATGTTCTTTGTTAGGTCTTAAGAGGATTGTGAAGCGCCGACACGCGGCGTGAATAGATATTTTAAAAAATGCTATCTGGTTCACACCGCACTGCGCGTCTTCTGGCGCTTATTTGTGTTATACAACTTGCGCAAATTCTCACGCACTACGATAGCAACAGCGTGCGACGTGCGCGGGCTACTATATGGCGGCGGCGCGACTCGGCGCGGCGCTCGGAGTGCATTCATAGCGTAGGTATCATCTGCAATGATATTTTATATAAAGATACGTCATCTGCGCGCAAAAGCGTTCCTCGAAAAGGCAGGTAAGGTGCGTTGGGGTAAGTTCGGACGGATATTAGGTGTATTTGGAAGATGATGGCAAAATAATGTTTTCTCGAGAATTACGCTAGGTAGCAGAATAAATTAAAGTGAAGATTGATCATTATTAAATAAGCTATACATAGAAATGTGTTTTATTTAAATATAAACGAGGCAACTACTATTTATTGGATGTTTAAAATTCGGGGAAATATCGGACGTACACTGGTAAAGACCGGACTACCTTCTCAAATCGCCATGACTTAGAACACAGTTCATAGAAAGAAAATATCCGTTCTTATACGCCCTTCACGATGATCTTTGGAAAATTTTATATTGTTAAATAAGTCACCTGGAATACTCTTTTTTATTTTTTTGTATCGTACGTCCGATCTTACCCCATTACCCTATATCGGGTATATTTAGTCCGAACTTCACCTATTAATATCTGCTTGGGGAAAGACCGGATCTCAGCTTACAAGCCTTTTTAGACTATTTTAAACGGATACATCAAAAGACACCACATACCTTAATTACTACTTAAACATTTATTATTTGCAAAAATATCTAATACTCACCGAAAATTATCGGTGAAAAGTTGCATGGGGTTAATCCGAATCTAGTAAATTATCCGAAAAGACGACACTTCCACTATAACTTGCATAGCACACAACTGATTCGTCGGAACGACCTACGGGGCAAGATAAAATGGCGTCTCACGCTTTGTTGCCAGATTAGAAAAATAACTACTAATTTAGAATATATTTAACAAATACGGTCTTACACCATTTACGAACTTACCCCAACGCACCTTAATTGCCTTACTATCGTTCAGTCGCGCCGTGGCCGCTGACACGCACGCGTCAAAAACAGTAAAGTTTTATTAGGTACCGAAATGCAACAAATATAAGTCATAAAAAATGCCGTCTTGTGTTTTTCGAGACTGCCGATATGATACTATAACTATAAAAGGAAGAAAGGATGTCTCATTTAATTTGTAAGTAGGGTAGACCGGGGACAATTGAAACGATTTGACTTTAAATGCCTGTTGCCGTTTTATTTTTTTAGTTAGAAAGATGTACGCCTAAATTATTTCAAGGTTCGTTATCTGGTTGCTAAATAAAGTATACTAGAGACCCGTTGCGGCGTCAAAACGCCGCTAGGATATGGAAATTCTGATAGTGTTATAGAAAACAAACCACTTTATCGATGAGAAGTTTTTGGCAATCTAAGTTAATACTTAGATAGGTACTTTAACGTTTAAATACGCCAGGCTAGATTTAACGTGCGTGTGTGTGCGTGTGTGTGTGTGTGCGCCTCTATCTCTGTGTCTGTCTGTGGCATCGTAGCTCCTAAAGGGATGGGGATGACCCAGGGCCGGATTTAGGGGAGAGCAACCGGGGCGACTGCCCCGGGGCCTCCACAAAAGAAGGGCCCCCACAATAGAGACATCGTTTTTTTTGGGAGCGCCAAAGTTCAACTAAAATTGCAACTCCTATTATCGGAACTCCGAAAATGAATTTTTTATACCGCTGGAACCGTAAACTTTTCAGAAGTTCTGAAATATTCAATGTGTAGATAAGACTAGGTTAGGTTAGGTTTGATTTATAAAAATCCTGAAAATGTAACAGTTGCTGAAATAAATACGTTAGGAGTTGCGATAATTAGGACTTATGAGTCGTTATGAGTAAAAATAATTAGGTGAGCCAATATGGACCCGTTTTTTTTTTACGTTTCATTTGGAAAATAATTTGAGGCCAGGGTAACACCTTTATTGCCCCGGGGCCTCTACTAAATCCGGCTCTGGGATTACCTTACCTCAAAAAAAAAAGGATAGATTTGTAATTTAGTACTCACATGTAAGTTCGTGACGTAAAGACAAAGGTTGAACCAAAATAAATTACAAAGTGGAGGCCACTGCGACGGCCGAACTTGCACTTTAAGTTTGCACCTCATTTTGTATGCGACGCCAATAGAAACCATTGTGCAAACTTAACCGGTAAGTTGGGATAAGTAAAAATGGTTCGGAACCCTCGATGCGCTGGTCAGACTCGCACTTTTACCGACTACTACTACTACGATAACTTTTAAAATATTGAAAATGTTACGATTTTAGAGGATGAGCTACGAAATGATAATTATATAAAACGCCCAGTTTACTCATCGTCCGAACCGACTGACCGATTTATTTATTTATCCTATGGAAAAAAGAATAAGTATACCTTCCCATGTTAACAGGATGTGACTTCTATTGTTTGTTTCTATCTAATGTTTATAAAATAAGTTTTACTTGTTAAATAAATAATAAAACACAAATTATTAGGCACATAAGAATGTATTAAGTTATACACTGGTTTTAACCATTACACCAT
The DNA here is from genome assembly GCA_946894065.1 of Acleris literana. Lineage (NCBI taxonomy): Eukaryota > Metazoa > Arthropoda > Insecta > Lepidoptera > Tortricidae > Acleris > Acleris literana. The sequence goes on along the minus strand of OX335668.1, from coordinate 30,852,713 downwards.
TACACAATAAGCTACTACTAAACTAAATACTGACAAAACGGAAAAATACAATGCAATGGTGCGTTATTGTCATCGTTATCGCCACACATCTTTATTCTTATGGGCATAAAGATACGTGAAGATATACATATTTGGCCCTTTGAATACGAAAGACTATTTGATGCTGACTGTACTAAAAATTACAGCAATTTGTCAGTCACTGAATCAAAAACGTTCGTAACTTTTCAACTTCACATCGACCAACCTTTTCATTCCCTGAATTACAAAGTGTTATTATAACCAACATGGAAAAAGTCGATTTTATTCTGTCGACATGTTGAGCAAAAGCTTTATTCTCTTTATAAAGTTCAGCATACTCTTGCAAATCAGAATCAAATGCGAAAGTGTTACAGTTCATTTGTACTCTCGATTTAGGGAGGTGCATTTAAAAAAAAGTGTGTACGAATTCAGTACATATTGCGTACAACAGCGTAATGTTTTAATAAATAATAATTTCTTAAATTCAATGGTTGGGGTTGCTGGGGAGATTCTCCACAGCAACCCCAAATTCAGATCATTTGTACTCTCGATCTATGGAGGTACATTTTATAAATAAGTGTGTACTAATTCAGTACATATTGGGTACAACAGCGTTATGTTTCATTAAATGACAAATTCTTAAATTAATCTTAGGGGTTGCTGGGGACATGCTCCACAGCAAACCCAAACTCATATAATTTGTACTCTCGATCTATTGAGGTTCATTTATTTTTAAGTATGTAAAAATTCGGTACATATTGTGTACATTAGGGTTATGCTTTAAAACATTACAAAACAGACAGTGGGGTGTCCAGGGAGCATGACATACAATATCGCAGTGACAGGTTGCTAGCCTACAATACCCTTAAACCTTACTCTTATGGGAAAGATCCCATAGCCGGCTTTTACGACACCCACGGGAAGATAGGGAGTGGTGCTATTCTAACCCGACACCACACGGGGGTAATAAAAATATTTTATATGAGAAAATAAAAAAATCTTAGTTTCAAATAGTCTAAAACTAAGATATATCGAGTCTGAAAAAACCTAGTAAAGACTGACACATTTTTTTTATTATAAAATGTTCGTATTGTGAAATATATAAAGCAAAAACTCACACACACTCATACATTTTTATATGATTGTATTAATAATTTGTAGATATGCATCTCTGGACTATTAAAAAAAGTGCCGTTTCAAAGTTAAAACTTAATAGAAAAATATAATACCGAACCATGTACCTATTACGACCAGATTTTTTCGTGTTTATACTTTTGTGCGGAACGCCCCGAAACGCCGCACACGGCGACCGAAACCGCCCAGTATAGGCAGTTTGTTTATAAACGAACACACGGTTTATTTATATAATACCGTAAAATGTCCCTACTTTGCTCCTTACTGGGCAAGTTTGCTCCGATTCTGTATTTAGTTTCATTGCCCTGCAAGTCGAAGTCTTCGGTCAATTCGTCAAAATTGCCGAAACCATTCGATACATTTGCAAATCAAGAAGCAAAAATTAACGTGAATTGTTCGCTTCGCCATTTCCGTTTCCTGTCAGGCGTCGCTCAGTGCCAACAAGAAAATTTACTAAAAATTCATTATGAGAAAAAGCCACTTCCATCTAAGCAATTGTTCATCGAATCACGGTTAGTATGTTTTGATGTGTTCCTGTATATAATCAGCTATTCCATGTTAACAATAGTTCTAGTAGTTTTTAGCTTTATCAAGGCTTAATCTTTAAAAAAAATATACGTACCTACTTTACTCCACGTGTTGGGGTAACTTTGATCCAGGGACATAGTTATATATCTTTCATGAAAAATGTTGGAAGTGGCCAAAACCGAAAGACGAAATCCATTATCATTGGAATAAAATTTTAGAGTCCATATATCCACCAAAAAGAAATGAAAATTTTTCAGTTCTTGGACTAAATCAAATTTGGGGATAGGGGATAAGATAACCTACAGCATGAGATTATTTATATCCTATAATGTTAATTAACAGGGTTATGATACCCTCTCAGACGGTCATTTCTATTTTTTGTTGAATTTTGCTTAAGTAAATTTGAATTTGAATTTGAATTTGATTAACAGGGTAATAGGTACATACCTACCTAGGTACGTACCCTTTATCAGAAGACTTTTATTTTCTTTTGATTATTTTATTTATTTTATTTTATTTTCTAAGCGAAGCAATACTAAGACTTAACAATATTGTGATTATATTAAAAATAAAAAACTTTAAGTAAAAACCAATATATTTTTGTTCATAACACCTTATTCGTTTCTTACTTTGCTCCAAACCTACTCAAACTGAGGGTAACATGATTGTTACTGGAGCATACTTTGACTGACGACGGTGTGAAACTGCACCAAACGCTTTCTAATACAAGTTTTAAAGCAAATTTAATTCAGGGGCAAAGTTTCCCAAACTCTGGGTAACATTGCTCCTAAAATCAAGTTTATATATTTATATTAAAACAATATTTCGATGTCATTTAAGTATTACAACATGATAGTGGGGATGTTCTTCTGTACAAAGATACATAAATCAACATGCCACAGTACAATAATTTTCATAAAAATAAAATGATTTCGAAATTTGGAGCAAATGGAGCAATGTCTACAGGCACATTTTACGGTAAGGCTCTGTAGGTACGCGAATAGATGGTTAAGTATTTAGTGATAGTTTTCTGTATTTTCCTAGCTCGTAAGTAGTTATTAAGTATTTAATTAGGTAGATTTGTCAATAAAGAGTTTATTGTTGTGTTTTCCTTATTTAGAATCCCTGCCGGGTAGGTTTCGCCGTAGTTTACAGAATGTAAACAAACCTACCCGGCAGTACGCATGCGCCGTGGCTCCCCTCCACAAGAGAGGGCCATCATGCGGAGAGGGGATGTTCGCGCCTGCGCAGTAGGTATTTTCCCGACCGTGTGGAAATGGCGGGAAAATACCCATTGGCGCGAAAACCCTATTTTGTAAATATTTTTGTAGTTTGTAAGTAAATAGTTAAGTTCTATGTGTAATATTATAGCGCCCATAGTTTATAAGTTTTCCATAGTACATAAGATTATTGTATGTAATAGATAATAAGGGAAACTCTGAGAAATAAAGAAAAGTGGAGGGGGGACGGAGGCTCGGAAAATTTGTATGAAATGGGGACCCTCGGCCATAGAATTTGCACTCAAGAGCCACTCCCAGCCAGGGCAACATAGAAGAGCCTCCGCCCTCTCCGAAACGTCTGATCAATCCACCGAGCATTTTCTTCACCGAACCTGCCCTGCCCACTTCAAGAACCAGTCATAGGTGCGAGCCCGCACATGTTGGTCCTTCGAGCCGGATTTCTGCGATATTGGTCCTTCACAACTGAACAAAGAAAAGGAAGAAAATGCCGCCGGTAACAGCCGCTTCAGGAAGCCAGACATTAGGACAATTAATGTTTGGTGGCGCCGGAGACCCATCCTCGTCGGACGAAGCAACCATGCCGTCTACGGAAACAACGGAGACTACAGACACTTCTACGCCCAAGGAGTCAACAACGACGACGTCACAATCACAGGGCATCGCCGAGCCGCTACGCCGCCCTACAATTTCGACGTCAAAATCAATCCGTACAACTTCAAGCCGCCGCGCTCTTCGCCTAGCGCAGGCACGGGAAGAAGCCTTGAAAATAAAACTGGAACTCGCTCAAGCCCGAATCGCAACATTAGAATCCGAAGAGAGCGAAGAGGACGACAAGACAGTGATGTCGACCTATGAAACGGAGCAGCGAGTCGACGAGTGGCTCGCGTCTAACCGAAGACACGTGCTAGCCATCGCCAATGAACCGCACCATGAAGAGGATCCCCAGCTGGCAACCCCACAGAACCAGCCGCCGCCGCGGCCGCCAGCTGATGCCAGGGATACGCAACCCGCCGCCGCCGGACCCAGCCACGCCACTGCCGAGCGTCAAGGGCCCGGGGCCCGCCCCGCCGCCGCCACTGCCGAGCACGACGGGGCCACCGCACCTCTCAACGCCGAAGGTCCCGCCTACGTTCCAGTCTATGTTCCCGCGCCACCACAACGACGTTGCTACGAAGAAACAGGCCGCCAGCCGCCTCCAATATATGCCAAGGAGGAAGAACCGAAGAACAACTCGATGATCGCCCTCAGCCAACAGAACATAAGGATCACCGAGTTAGCTTCAGCCATCGCGATCGCCGCCCAGTCCGGTCATATAAATTCATCGCGATACAACATCGACCTGCCTCAATTCAACGGGTCGTCTCAAGAATGGCTGTCATTCAAGGCAGCCTACGCCGGGTCCACCACGACCTACTCCGATGCCGATAACGTAGCAAGATTAAGAAAAAGCCTGAAAGAGCAAAAGAAGCCGTTGAAAATCTCCTCATCTACAACGTCAACTCTGAAGAAATCATGAAAGCCCTCGAATCCCGATTTGGAAGAACAGACTCAATTGCACGCGCCGAGTTGGAACGCCTCAGAACACTGCCCCGACTCACCGACGCACCGCAAGACATATGCATCTTCGCCTGCAGATTGAACAACACGATGGCCACATTAAAAGCGCTAGATCGCATACACTACCTACATAGCCCCGAAACTACGAAAGCCATGATGGATAAGCTCACACCCGCCCTACGCTACAGATGGTTCGACTACGTCGCAACGCAGCGAAATGAAGAACCCGAACTCGTCAAACTGGCAGCGTTCCTGCAGCGAGAAGCCGACAATTGTGCCGCCTATGCACAACCCGAGAATACATCCACGGAACACCACATGCGAGAAGAATACAGAAAGCTTTCACAACCACAGAAAGGCCAACGTACAAATGCGCAGTGTGCAACGAAGCGGGACACGAAATAGAAAAACGCAAGAAATTTCTTCAAGAAGACATCAACGCGCGTTGGGAGACCGCCAAGAAACAACGACTATGCTTCCGATGCCTACGTTACAGGAGCAAGACGCACAATTGCCGACGCGTCAAGTGCGAGCAGGACAGCTGCGAACACTTTCACCACAAGCTACTTCATTATAAGAAGCCCCAAGAACGAAGCACCGAGTCCGTCGCCTCAACATGGGCCCCGGCCGAGTCACGAGCCTATTTGAAGATACTGCCCATAGAAATCTCGGGACCGGCGGGAGTATTGCATACATATGCACTACTGGACGACGGATCGACGGTAACGCTTATACACGAAGACATAGCAAAAGAAGCGGGCCTAGACAGGCCCACGGTGCCACTTCGCATAGAAGCCATCACGAACGAGACTATTGACGCATCAAGATCTCGCCGTGTCACGCTCCACATCCGCGGGGTAAATCAGCAACATAAGATTTACGCCCGCACGATCAACGACTTTCACCTGTCGCCACAGTCGATCAAACAAGAAGATCTACACGCCTGCGAACATCTACAAGACATAGAAGGATATTTGAAGTACAACTCAGCGAAGCCCAAGATGATCATCGGTCAAGACAACTGGCACCTACTCGTGAGCAGCGAGACACGCCGGGGTCAACGACACCAACCGGTGGCATCCCTAACGCCACTAGGTTGGGTACTACACGGCGCACACACGCGCACCATCGGGAAGCGAGTACACACTATGAACTGTGTCATCAACCGAAGCGACGACGACATGAACAAGCAACTCGCCGAGTACTTCGCACTGGAATCACTACTCGTAGAGCCGAAGCGACCGCAATCCGACCCGGAAGAGCGAGCCTTAACTACACTCTCAAACTTCACTACGATCAACAAAGATGGCCGCTACGAAGTCCCGCTACTATGGCAAGATGAAGATGTACTACTTCCAGACAACTACGACAACACGCTGAAACGACTTCATAATGTAGAAAAGAAACTCGACAGGAACGAAGAGCTCAAGAAACGATACCATGAAGAAATGGACGCCTTACTGAAAAAGGGCTATGCCGAGCCCGCACCGCCACACAAAGAAAATAGAGTGTGGTACCTACCACATTTCGCCGTGATCAATCCAATGAAGCCTGAGAAAGTACGAATAGTACACGACGCGGCAGCCAGAACGAGAGGAGTTTGCCTCAACAATCGCCTACTCACCGGGCCCGACCTACTTCAATCGCTACCAGGGGTACTGATGCGATTTCGACAACACCCGGTGGCCGTGGGAGCAGACATTAAATAAATAATAAAAAATAAAAAAACATTTATTTCGGACCATTATACATCCATATTTCAGTTAGTCAGAGTTAGTAACAATATTTCTTAAAATTTAATTAGTGTTTAGATTAGTAGAAAATATAAGCTAGTAAGTACATAAAATGCGGTGCAGGCCTGCCCAGTGCTGTAGATAGCGACTATCCGGCCTGTCCGCTATGACGCGCAGGATGCTGTTGGAGCTAGCGCGCAGCCTGCGCAACGCGGCGGCGGCGCGCGCGCGCAACACTGCCAGGAAACCGTCGACGCGCGCGTCCGCTAGCATGCCGGACGCGCTGCACGCGCGCGGTAGCCGCAAAAACACCCTAAACGCGTTATTATACTGAACTCGAAGGGCGCTGATAGCTCTCTGTGTGTAGTTTGCCCACAGGCTGCAGGTATAAAGCGACGTACAGTGTTATCTTAACTTGCGCTGTACATCGTCGGAACCTGTGGGCCAACATGTTTGCTCTGACCGCCAGCGCCCTGCGTTCCCTTTCGATATCGAGGTCATCTCGTAACGTATCCGTGACAATATGTCCTAAATATTTAAAGTGTGTTACTCTTTTCAGCTGATCTCCGTTTAGGCGTATGGGAGGCACGTAGGAAGGACACTTCGTACCGGCTTTAAAGATCATAAATTCACTTTTTGATACATTATATCTAAGGCCATGTTTATCAGCGTACAATTCACACATCTGAATCAGTTTGATGAGACCGCAGGGCGACGGACTCAGCAGCACCATGTCGTCTGCATAGCTTATGTTATTTAAGCATACACCATCAATATGACAGCCGACACGCGTGTTGCTGAGTTCCTCGATCAGTGCATTAATATACAGGTTAAAAAGCCTGGGTGAGGTTCTCCCCCCCTGCCTCACCCCGCACTCCAACCTGTATTCTTCAGATATATCGTTACCCCATTTGACAACATTCACCTGACACGAGTACCAACTCTTACATATGCGTATCAGATCTCCTGGTACTCCAGCCTTCTTTAGTTTACTCCACAGAAGCTCGTAGTTAACCAGATCAAAAGCTTTAGAGAGATCTAAAAAACACGCATATATAGGAGTCTTCCTACGTGTGTAGTATTCAACGGTGTGCTTGAGACTAATGATTGCGCTTTCAGTCGACAGTTGAGGCCAAAACCCGAACTGGGCGTCCTGAAGTTTGATGTGGTTATCTAAGTGAGCATCAAGCACAGCGTCCAACACCTTGGCTATCACCGTTGCCAGTGAGATAGGTCTATAGTTCGATATCTTTGATATATCACCGGTTTTATTTTTAACGATCGGCACAACAACAGTTCGTATCAAATCTGGGGGCAGGTAAGCATGACTAACACACAGAGAGAAGAGCAGGGCAAGTACCCTGGGCAGATGGGACCCCGCATACAGCAGGTGCTCGATACTGAGCCCATCGTGCCCAGGAGACTTCCCCCTCTTCATGCCGCGAATAACGCCTTCAATTTGCTTAGCAGTAAACTTAATAGAGCACTCACCTCCTTGAGACGTGTCTTTTGACTCGGCTGCTGGCACGCTAAGTGAAGATTGCACTGTAAAATGTTGTTTAAATAAATTCGCAATGTAACACGGCTCGGTCTCACCCTCAATACTCACAGACAGCCCCGGCTTAGTGTTCAGTTTGTTAGTGTATTTCCAGAAGCTACGGAAGTCATTTTTATTATGATAGGATGCCAGCATATCCATTTTAATTTGATCCTGATGCTGCTGGCACCATTTTAGCCTTGACTTAAATATCTTTCGGCTGAGGCTTTATATATTTCACCTGTCGCGGGTTTGCCGTGTTCTATCCACGTTTGAAATCTAAGTCTGGCCTCTCTGTGAGCATTGCCTACGTGCCTGTTCCACCCCATCACCTGTCTATTTTTATTACTCTTTGAAACTCGATCAAACATTGAAGCTGTGCTTAGCGCACCCACTATATCACAATATAAATTATTAATTACACTAGCGTGAGAGTTATCACAACAACAGTTATCACAACAACTTCGTAACTGTGTTGGGAAATCAATATCTTTTTAAAATTTCATTACATTTATTTTTATATTTATCAATTTCACCAGATTTCCTGTCACCCCAGACTACTTTTGATCTTTCAACATTACGATTGTATATCTTAGATTTAACAATAGCTAAATTACACTCTATGACTAGAGGATAATGATCGGACGAATACACATTATGATTTACAGCAACTCTAGAGATGGATGCGAACGCTGCCTGCGTAACCACACAGTGGTCCAGCCAGCGTTCGCAGCCGTGCGCCTCACTCACGTAGGTGTAGGTACCCGAGTCCACCCCCAGCTTCTCAAGGTCAGCACATATCCACTGTTGCTCCTCACAAAAACTTAGTAGCTCGTTATAAAAAGGTTCGCGTGGGTGTGAATTAAAGTCACCCAACATATATGCTGATTCTATATCACTGTCCGCAATAAGAGTTTGTAAAGTACTCACGCACTCTGTAAACGCCGGCAGGTTCTCCGCAGTGTCCGTAGGCATATACACACTAAATATCACAACACTCTTACTACGGACCCTAATTTGTATTCCACAGATTCTAGGGTTATTGCACTCGATTACTGTTGCCGACGGGAACTTGTCCTTCTTCCACAGCAGCGCCACGCCACCGTGGGGTCGCCCGCGCAGCATTCCAGCAGTTGTATCAACGGCTGACGTTCCTGTATATGCGAATTCCTTATGTATAGTGGACAGGAACGGTAGATCCTCAGGAAGCAGCCACGTTTCTTGAAGTGCAATAATGTCCGAGTAGTCACATAATTCTCTTATGTCAACTAACGATCTTTTGACGTTTTTACAGTTATAGGTAGTGAATGTACATGTACTTATTTGATCTATGGCCATTATAGTGTAAGTTTAAAGTTAGTAGCGACTGCAGAGCTGCCTCTGTCTATATCCCGGTGCTTAAAGTGTACAAAGCGTCGAAATATGACACCTTTAGGCCATATTTTTCCATCAAGAAATATCTGTAACTTGTCGTTTGGTACAAACATCTTGTAGGCATTGTGTGATTTACGTTGGTCCCTCATTATTATTTTGCTCAACACCACTGTCACTTGTGTTCTTTCTCGGATATGCTCAACAATATCACTTTCTAGCGTATCTACGTGTACATTCGAAATAAACACGGCTGTCTTGGCTGTCGCTGCCTTGAACCGTCCCTCAGGCAGGGTCTCAGCTTTTCCTTGTTGTCCAATAAAACGGCTGTTTCTTTGTCTTGTTTTTCGCTTTAGGTATGTCTTCCATTCGCCGCCTTTCTTAACAATATGTGCCATCGTAGGTGATTTCCTTGCGACACTCGGCATATTATCAATCTGCGGCTCGTCAGCGGACTGCGTAGTCGTCATTTCTTCCTGGCCGGGTACAATTATTTGTAACGGTGATCTTGTGAGACACTTCTTTGGCGAGACCGGTGCCATCTTGGATTCGTTAACTTCCACTGCGCTGTCTGTCGGCACAGCGCTCGGCCATGCGTGTGAGGGAGATGGCGCGCTATCTAGTGACACGCGTGAAAGAGACGGCTGCTCATCGGTTAACAAGGTTCGTTCAAATTCAAAGTGCGAAAATCCCATTGGTCCACTATCGCGATATGCTTCACGTCTAGTATTAACGTTCATACTCGAGTTTGAATTGGAAAAATTGGCGTTAGAGAACGGTGTAGTTAGTTTATTAAGAAGAGTTTTCGTTTCTGCCAACTCAAGCTTCGTATTCCCCATTTGTTCAATAGTAGCATAATTAGATTTTATGATTATCATAAAGAAATGTTCATGCAAGTCAAGATACGAGAGTGCGACAGAGACGCACTGAGATATTTATGGAGGGGAGCCGACCGCGACTCATCCCCACCACAAGAATACCGGATGACGTCACTGATATTCGGAGCGACGTGTTCACCGTCGATCGCCATATATATCAAGAACACGAACGCACAGAAGTTTGAAAAAACGCATCCGGAAGCCGTGAAGTCAATAATACGTCATCGCTACGTAGACGACTACCTACATCCTATCTATGTCTTGAAACTCTAAGTTTCAAGACAGAAGCGGAAGCGATCCAGACAGCGCGCGACGTCCGCTACATACACAAGCAAGCCTGCTACGATCTACGACAATGGACGTCGAACTCTACGGAAGTATTAGCCGCCGTCGCCGAGAAGCCCACGCAACCCGTACACATCGACTTGAACAAGACAGAGATGAAAAACGAACGTGTACTGGGTCAAATCTGGAAGCCCGCAACCGACGAAATCGCGTTCAACTTGGACCTCACCCGATTGCCGCCCGAAGCCCTCGACTCGAAGAAATCGACCAAGCGCCACGTATTGTAGATAATGATGTCGGTATTCGACCCGCTGGGCCTAGCCACGCCCGTCACCATCAACGCGAAGAAGCTCCTCCAAGAAGTATGGAGGCGCGGAACGGACTGGGACGAGCAGCTAGATGACGATTTAACGCAACAATGGACCGAATGGACACAGCACTTGAAAGCTCTACGAGAAGTCGCTATCCCACGCTGCTACACACACTACAGCTACGCCGTAGCACGGGAGCTACACATCTTCGTAGACGCCAGCGAGATCGCCTACACAAGCGCCCTCTACTTGCGACTGATAACCGCCGCCAACGAAGTGCACGTGTCGCTGATAGCGGCCAAAGCGAAGGTCGCGCCGCTGAAAATCACGTCGATTCCACGCCTGGAATTGCAAGCCGCCATCCTAGGAAGCAGGATGGCCGCCTCCGTCGTCGACGAACACGACGACAAGCCCACGAAGAGGACATTTTGGACCGAAAGCCGCACAGTACTAGCGTGGCTACGGGCGGGAGCGCGCACTTATCGCCCATTCGTCGCGCACCGCATAGCCGCCATTGAAGAAAATAGTACGATACAAGAATGGCGCTGGGTACCTACCAAGCTGAATGTCGCAAACTAGGCGACCCGAGAAGTACCGAAAGAATTCGACAGCAAACATCGGTGGTTCACGGGACCGGAGTTTCTACGCGACGACCCGTCAACATGGCCGACGGAACCGTCGCAGCTGCATAGCGAGAACACCGGGGAAGAAAAGGTCCATTTGATCGCCGAACACTGCAAACACAGCTGGCTCCCGGCCCCCGAACGTTTCTCACGCTGGGAACGCCTACTACGTACAGTCGCCAGAGCACTACAGTTCGTCGACCTTTGTCGACCCCAGCGAGCGAAGTCGTACTACAAACGTACAGCGAAGAACGAAAAAACCGATCCAGAATGGTCCCGCAACGAACGAAAAAAGAAAACGAAAACATCGTCAAGACACCTGCATGAAGCCGGAAATTATAAGAAGCTCGACGCGACTTACCTACACAAGGCGGAGCAACTGATCGTGCGAGCGAATCAGCACGATGTTTTCACCGAAGAACTACGATGCCTACAGAACAACAAAGCCCTGCCCACAAGCAGCCGGCTACGCCCCATGGCGGCGGTCGAACTCGTTAACGGGACAATAACTCTGCCTCGTGTGGTTGCCGAGTTAGAATAGTGCCACTCCATGTCTTCCCGTGGATGTCGTAAGAGACGACTAAGGGAATAAAGGCTTGTAGTACTGTTAGGCGATGGGCTTGCAACCTGTCACTAATACACTGGTAAACATCTTAGCCTATTTGTGCAAATTGTGGTTATAGAATTATCAACAAGTTTTTAGAGATGTTTGTAATTCTGTAGCTCTGCCTACCCCACTCTGGGAACGAAGGCGTGAGATTATGTATGTGTATGTGTATGTAACTCTGAAGACACGGATTGCCGCCGCCGACGGAATCACCGAGTCACAGAAACGCCCTCCGGTGCTTGACGGCAATTACACAGCCGTTAAACTGTACATAGACTATGTACATAGACAGCTACAACACGGCGGGGTAGAAGTGACGATCAACGAATGTAAGCAACACTACTGTATATTGCGACTACGCCCGGTCGCAAGAATGGTGCTACACCGATGTCTGCCGTCTGCCGTGCCGGATCAAGAAATCGAAGCCTGCGGTCCCGCCCACTGGGAATCACCCGCGGAGCAGATTGGCGCATCACGAGCGGCCAGGAGTGGATTACTTTGGCCCGCTAACTGTCACAGTGGGCCGGGGTACTCAGAAGAGATACGTCGCACTATTCACATGCCTCACAGTACGAGCCGTGCACCTTGAAGTGGTGCCCAGCCCAGCGGGGACTCGGCGGTGATGGCGCTCCGAAGGATGATCGCGCGGCGCCGTGGATGTCCAGACCAAGGGAGGAGTGCTGCGCAAACCGACCAAGAAACTCGTCGTGCTACCTACGGAGCCAGGCGACCCGCACCACGAAGATATGCAACGCTCCGACGGCGAGCGATGCACGGCGGGAGAGATGTGCGGAACGCCCCAAAACGCCGCACACGGCGACCGAAACCGCCCAGTATAGGCCGTTTGTTTATAAACGAACACACGGTTTATTTATATAGTACCTAAGGCTCTGTAGATACGCGAATAGATGGTTAAGTATTTAATGATAGTTTTTGTAGTGTAGGGTATGTTTTTTCTTGTGGCTATCAATTAGAGGGTAGTTCCAAGTCGGGTGTTGAACGTGTGACGCAGATGAATATAATTCTAGAACCAGCTCGGTGTTTGATTTCGGCCTGTTTCCCTATACTTCAGTGGCCAACGAGGATTCGGGATATAGTTAGCGCGTGTGATACGTCAGAGTGTGCGGAACAATGTCCATCGGGAAGATTAAGGAATTTTGTGTGTCAGACGGAAATTGGTCGTTATACGTCGAACGACTGGAAATGTACTTTAAAGTGAACAGTATCGAGGAGGACATGTGGTTACCGACATTAATTGCCGTCATCGCCGAGGAGACATATGAATTGCTAAGTAATTTAACGAGTCCAAAGAAGCCAGCGGACTTAAAATACAAAGATGTGGTTGAGGTGTTACGTAAGCACTTACAACCGAAGCGGTCGGTAATGGCGGAGCGATATCGTTTCCGTCAAAGAAGGCAAGGCGTGGAAGAGAATATTTCGCGATACATAACGGGACTAAAGCAAATGTCAAAGTACTGCGAGTTTGCGGCAACATTGGAAATTAATTTGCGGGACCAATTTGTGTGCGGCATAAGAAGTGAGGTTATTCGACAACGGCTGTTCGCGGAGGAGGATTTGAGTTATGAAGATGCGATCAAACTCGCGAGCGCACTAGAAGCCGCTGAGCGGGACGCGGCGGCGGTGGAGCACGCGGTCGGGAGCGGCGGCGCGGGCGGCGCGGAGACCCTGCACGCGCTGCAGGCGCGGCCGGCGCGCGCGGCCCGGCCAGGCCCGAGGGGCGCGTGGGGCCGCCCGGCAGCGGCGCCCTCGGCAGCGGCGGCGGCACTGTGTTCGGTGTGTGGGGCACATGATCATGTCAGTGGAGCCTGTCGGTTCAAAAACTTTGTGTGTCGGCTATGCGGTAACAAGGGGCATCTCAAACGGATGTGCCCAGAGCGCGCGGGTTACGCGGCTAGAAATAAGGGGGGCCAGAATATGCACCACGTTGACGCGGCGGCGGCGGCTCAGCAGGCGGAAGACGCGGCATCGAGCGACTCCGAGCTGGAGGAGGAGCTGCACCAGCTGTGCCTAAGGGACTACAGACCGGTGAGCATGTCGTTATCCGTAGATGAGGTTCCCTTGAAGATGGAAGTGGATACTGGATCAGCAGTCTCGTGTATTAGCCAGGCTACATATTTAAAATATTTCTCTCATAGACAGATTGAGAACTGTGAAGTTGTTTTAAATTTTTATGATTGCTCTAAAATTAAACCGTTAGGTATTATTAGACCAACAGTATCATTTAAAAATAATGAAAAACAATTGGAGTTATTTGTAATCAAAGGAGGTTCGACCTCCTTACTAGGACGCCACTGGCTCTCAGAGTTAGGTATTAATGTGCTGGAAATACCGAAGCCGAATTTGGTATCACATAATTTTAAAATAAACTGTAACGATTTATCTGTGTTGATTGACAGGTATAAGGAGCTATTTAGTGGGGGGCTGGGGCGGTTTACGGGCGGCAAAGCGACGTTGCGGGTGCGGGAGGGCGCGGTCCCGGTTTTCTGTCGGGCGCGGCCGCTGCCCTACTCGATCAAGGATCAGGTGGACTCTCAGCTGGATGACATGCTCCGCGAAGGGGTCATCGAACCGGTGGAGACGTCGGACTGGGCGACGCCGTTAGTACCGGTAAGGAAGTCGGACGGAGGTCTTCGTATCTGCGCTGATTATAAAATTACCTTAAACCCTGCCTTGCTGGTCGATAGGTATCCGCTGCCTAGAATAGAAGACTTGTTGGTAGGACTAAACGGGGCTCAAGTATTCTCAAAGATAGACCTGTCCCAAGCCTATAATCAGATCGAATTAGACGACTCAAAGGAGTTCACGGTTATAAATACTCACAGAGGTTTATTCAAATACAATCGGCTAGTATTTGGTCTAGCATCAAGTCCTGGTATTTTCCAGCGAATAATGTCAAACATTCTCAGTGACATTCCTAATGTCGAAGTCTTCTTGGATGACGTCATAGTTGCTACTACAGGCATAAGTGAGCATATTACAACCTTGGAAAGATTATTTAGTCGCTTGCAGAGTCACGGGCTCAAGCTAAAAAGGAGCAAGTGCTCGTTCTTAGTCGACGAAGTTAAGTACCTAGGCCATATTATATCTAAGGAGGGCTTAAAAGTTGATCCCGCGAAAGTAGAAGCAATAGTTAATATTCCACGCCCCACTAACGTTAACGAACTACGGTCGTTTTTGGGCTTAGTGAATTTTTATGCAAAGTTTATTAGAAACATTAGTACAGTTTTGGCACCATTATACCAATTGTTAAAGAAAAGTGCGACTTGGAATTGGAATTCGAGTTGCGAAGAATCCTTTAAAACCATTAAATATATTTTAGTTAGCGCGGATGTATTGGCCCATTACGATCCAAGTAAAAAGTTGACCCTCACGTCGGACGCGTCGTCGCGGGGAGTGGCGGGGGTGCTCAGCCAGCCGGGGCCGGGGGGCGAGGAGCGCCCCGTTGCATACGTGTCGCGGTCGCTTACGGACGCGGAAAAGAATTACTCTCAAATAGATAAAGAGGCCCTAGCGATAATTTTTTGCTTGGAAAAATTACATCAATATTTGTACGGTAGACGATTTACTTTGCGCACTGACCACAAGCCGCTTGTAAGCATATTCGGCCCTAAGCACGGGGTCCCGGCGATGGCTGCCAGCCGTCTGCAACGATGGGCTATTAAAATGTCCGCGTATCGCGCGTCAGTCAATATGACATCGAGTACGTGAACACGAAGCTCAACGGTGCCGATGGGCTGTCGCGCCTGCCGCTGCCGCTGCCGGGCTCGTCGCGAACTCCGGCGGTGCCGGAACAGACATATTTACATTTCGCTCAGGATGCTATGTCGTTAGATTTTAGTACTGTTAAAAAACTTACTGCGCGTGACCCAATTTTAAGTAGAATTCTAGCTTACGTGCGGGACGGATGGCCAGCGGAAAATGATATTAAAACATTACAACCTTATTTTACGCGCAAAAACGAACTGTATGAGGAGTTAGGATGTGTAATGTGGGGCCACAGGGTAGTTGTGCCTGAGGGTTGTCGGGGCAAAGTGTTAGAAGAGCTGCACGGGTGCCATATGGGCATTGTGAAAACAAAGGCAATGGCTCGGAGTTACGTGTGGTGGCCGGGCCTGGACGAGGCACTGGAGGCGCACTGCCGTGCCTGCTCTGTGTGCGCCGCTGAGGCGGACGCGCCGGCGCGCCATGCGCCGTGCTTGTGGCCTTGGCCGGCCAAACCGTGGTCGCGCATACACGTCGATTTTTTGGGTCCAATCTTTGGTAAAATATATTTAATAATTGTCGACGCTAGAACGAAATGGTTGGAAGTGTTTGAAGTGCCTAGCACGGCCGCGCCTCATTCAATAGATAGATTAAGTGAGACGTTCGCTAGATGGGGTTTGCCCAGGCAACTAGTTTCAGATAACGGCCCGCCTTTTACAAGCGCTGAATTTTCGGCATTCCTATCCAAATTAGGAATACAACATACTTTTACAGCCCCTTATCACCCTGCGTCCAATGGCGCGGCGGAAAATGCGGTGCGCACTATTAAACGGGTAATAAAAAAAGCGGTTAGACAAAATAAAAAAATAGGGCTGTCCATATATACATTTTTGCTTTATTACCGCAGCACCGAGCACTGTACTACGGGGGAGAGCCCAGCGTCGTTAATGCTAGGCAGGAAAATACGTACTAGGTTAGACGTTCTTCGGCCAGATTGTACAACCAAAGTGCACGACGCGCAGAGACTACAAGCGGGCAGTAGCGGGCATTCTGAGTCTACTTTAAAGTCAGGAGAGGAAGTGTGGGTGCGCCAGTATCACCGGGGCCACAAGTGGTTGCCGGGGAAAATTTCGCAGCGGTTAGGTAGTAGGAACTACACAGTTGTGGATGATTTAGGAAAAACCTCACATAGGCACATTGACCAGCTAAGGCAGCGGCCAAGAAGTTCTTTAATTTGCCCAACCAATCAGACAGATCGAAACCCTTCGGAAGGTTCCGGGAGGGAGTCGCGAGTCATCCAGCCTGAGAGTCCAGCAAGATCTACACCTCCGGCGGCAGTCGGCATAAGTACAAGCCCCGCGGTTGCATCTGGCGGGAGCCTGAGCGTAGGGGAGGGCGGGGACGAGGCTCCGGGGGCGGCCGACCTGACCCCGCAGGTATCAACTCCGTCACGTCCTTTGCCGTCTCAGGTTAGGCCGATACGTAAGTGCCGTATCGATAATCCAGCACGTTACAGACTGTAATTACTAATTACGAATAAAATAAAATTGTTGGTTCGTATGACAAATCCATACTTATTTATTAAAATGTGAAAGTGTGTACATTTGTCCGTCTTTCACGCTTCAACCAATGAACGTATCGAGGTGAAACTTGGCACACATATTGGTTGGGTCGTGACAATGGGACATAGGATAGTTAGTCTAAATTGTTAGCATACCAAAGTGTAATAATTAATTATAAGCATATTGAATTATGTATATACCATTAGAATAAGGGTGGAGGTGTGTAGTGTAGGGTATGTCTTTTCTTGTGGCTATCAATTAGAGAGTAGTTCCAAGTCGGGTGTTGAACGTGTGACGCAGATGAATATAATTCTAGAACCAGCTCGGTGTTTGATTTCGGCCTGTTTCCCTATACTTCAGTTTTCTGTCTTTTCCTAGCTCGTAAGTAGTTATTAAATATTTAATTGGGTAGATTTGTCAATAATGAGTTTATTGTTGTGTTTTCCTTATTTAGAACCCCTGCCGGGTAGGTTTTGCCGTAGTTTACAGAATGTAAACAAACCTACCCGGCAGTACGCATGCGCCGTGGCTCCCCTCCACAAGAGAGGGCCATCATGCGGAGAGGGGATGTTCGCGCCTGCGCAGTAGGTATTTTCCCGACCGTGTGGAAATGGCTGGAAAATACCCATTGGCGCGAAAACCCTATTTTGTAAATATTTTTGTTGTTTGTAAGTAAATAGTTAAGTTCTATGTGTAATATTATAGCGCCCATAGTTTATAAGTTTTCCATAGTACATAAGATTATTGTATGTAATAGATAATAAGGAAAACTCTGAGAAATAAAGAAAAGTGGAGGGGGGACGGAGGCTCGGAAAATTTGTATAAAATGGGGACCCTCGGCCATAGAATTTGCAGAGGATTGGCTGCAGTGACCCGAGGTGGACGTTGAAATTTAAATCAATTCATCAAATCAAATAGCCGCAACATCTGGCTACCACCTCTGACGTAGGGACGTGTTGTTTTGCGGAACTACGGAAAAACACAGGTGAGTCACCAACATCTGGCTCCCCTACGTCACACGCTCGGACCGATCAACAGAGGAAATTCCCCGCCGCCGGCCGTAAAACTTTCCAAGCTGAGTACCTAGTCCCTTGGGACGGGGGAAAGGGGAGGGGAGCGGACAAGGCCGCGGTGCGTTACGGTCGCGTGAGTCACTGCCCAAGTCGACGTCAGCCTTTGTTATTTTGTGAGGGTAGATTATTTTTCCGCTAGTATATCTACCCTCCAAAATAACATTGTGTCTCCCCCCACCTTGTAGCGAGCCCGCTAAGGTGGGGTCATCCTAAAAAGCCCTTTTTAGGGCTACCCTCACGATGCAGCCTGGATCCCGGAGCGACCCAACGGCGCGTAGGCAAACGCGCCCAAGGGTCTTCCGAAACACCCGAAGGATCCCCATCGCCACGGAGGACCGAGCCCACGTCGTGCGCGCCTTATCCCTGCTGAGAGCGGCCGGTCAGGCAACACCGCCGTCGACCGCTCCGAACACCCCGCCGCCGGTAGCCCAAGCTATTGCCGAGCTTGCCGAGCAGATCACTGCCGGCGCGCCGCCTCAGCTTGGCACCAGCCGCGACCCCAGACAGCCACGACCGCCGTCCGCGGGCCCCTCGTTTGCCCTGGAGTTCGCTAACTCCCCGGGCACTCAGCTGTCGCTGAGTGAGATGCTCGCCGACAATGAAGACGCACCAGAAGTCCTGCGTGCCGCGTTTGCGCGGTGCGCCGCCGCTGCCGCTGCCGCTGCTGCAGCCGTACCACCGGCCCCCGCGGCCCCCTCTGCCTCCCAACCTCGGGAGCAGCGCCCACCGAAGGCGCCCCCCACCATGGCTTTGCCAACCACCGGGCCTAGTACCCCCGCCCACCGCGCGGTGACCGCGCCCCGCGCGACGCCCGCGACTGCGGCAACCCGCGCACCCGCGCGCGCCGCCGCCCCTACCACCCGCGCCTCGGCACCAGCCACGCCCATGCGCGTGGCCCGGACCACCTTCGCGAGCGCGTCCGCGCCCGCGACCACACCACCCGTACGCGCAAGGCCGACCATCGCGCCTGCGCGCCTGAATGTGCCGCCAAAGCAGACACCACCACCATTCGCCGCTGCTGCCAGCCGCGCCGCGACTCCCATCGCCGCCTGTCGTCGCCGCTGCGTCCTCCACCGCAGCGGCGTCGCGCAACAAACGGGTTGCCAAAACCCCCCCGCAGACGTCACAACAACCTCGCAGTCTGCCCCGGCTCGACCTGTCCCCCATGGACACAGTCGGGCCGCCACCGCCACCGGCCCCACAGCTACCACAGCTGCACTCTCCACCGCCGCCACTCTCCTTCGCCGCGGCAGCCGCCTCTCCGCCATCTCCCTCCGCAACAAGCGGACAAGGATCGGCGACAGCGCAGGCGCCCGTGAAGAAGATCCGCTACCCGCCGCTGGTTGTCCAGCGGATCGCCACCTGGAGTAAGCACTTCCGGGCCCTCAAGGGACTCCTGGGACGCGCCCCAAATGCCCGCCCGTTCAAAACCGGGGTCCGTTTTTCACCGGCAGGTGAGGAGGAGTTCCGAGTGGTGCAAAGGTACCTCTTCGAACTGGAGAAGGAGGACTCCAGCTTGGAGTGGTACTCCTACTCCCTGCCCGCCGAACGCAGCCAAAAGGTGGCCATCAGGGGTCTCCCGGTGGACACCGAACCCGAAGAAATCCTAGACGACCTGACTTCCCAGGGCTTCAACGTGGAATACGTCAGGCCCATCAGAGCCCGCAGCGGCAGACCTGGGTGTATTTTTTACGCCCAGGCCAAGAAGAATGCGGCCATATTCCGCGTCACGGAGATCCTCTGCATGCCAGGGATCATCGTGGAGCCCTGGAGAGGTAAGCGAGGCATCGCGCAGTGTCACCGCTGCCAAAGTTTCGCCCACTCCTCTCACAATTGCCCCCGCCCCATTGCCTGCGTGCGTTGTGGAGGCCCACACGCAGCCGGCGAGTGCCCAAGGCCCCGAGAGGAGCCACCCACCTGCGCGAACTGTAGCGGTGCACACACCGCCAACAGCGCGACCTGCCCAGTCCTGCTTAGGGAGAACCGGAGGGCGAAAAAGTCACCCCACCCTCCGAAGCCCAGACAGGCACCCGAGCCCACCACCACCCGAGACGTCGAGGCGGCGCAAGACAGCGCCACCCTGATGGCCCCCGGGAATGACCCCAAGAAGCCCCCCACCACACGCCGCGGAAAGAGGCGCGGAGCCCGAAACCGTGGCTCGCAGCCCTCCGCGCAAGGCGCCAAACAAACACCGGTGAGTACACTCCCGGCCCCAACCCCCGCAACCGACACCCAACCCGAAGCAGCGAGGATAGCCTTCGCCATACTCCAGGAGGCCATAAAGGCCAGACTGGCTGGCGAGGCCATGCCCGCTTCGGTCCTGGAATGGATAGCCGCCCAGTAATCTGCGCAAGGTAACTCCATCTACCCCCTCCACCGCGCAGCCCGCGCCTTCGGCGCCGGCTGCGCTCCAAGGACCCGACCGTCTTTACGGTCGGCGCAGATTACCCCCGTCGGGGGTCAAATCGACCCGATACCGGCTCCTCATCCACCTTCTTGGACTAAGAAGGTCGGATCGAGATGACCGGACGAGAGAATTTGCACTCAAGAGCCACTCCCAGCCAGGGCAACATAGAAGAGCCTCCGCCCTCTCCGAAACGTCTGATCAATCCACCAAGCATTTTCTTCACCGAACCTGCCCTGCCCACTTCAAGAACCAGTCATAGGTGCGAGTCCGCACAACTTTAATTAGAATGCATAATGCATTATGTACAGGATAAATGTACGTTCCAGCATACGCAAGGTCGACTACTTAATCTTAAACCTCTTAAGTGTCCTCAATGACACTGTTGTCAGAATCTGTCTATTTTCGAATAATTGCCGGTGATATCTCTCTTTCATTCCGCACCGAGTCTGAAGTAAATGTCTCGCTGGATTTCAACTCGCTCAGGTCCTCTGACGATACCTACAAAGAATAATATGTACATAGGTTTGATTGCTTATTTCAGTACCACTTTTAGCTTTGGGTTAATATAGAAACAAATGTGATATTGCAGTGACAGGTTTCTAGCCCATCGCCTCCAATAAACTATAACCCGATTCCACGTAGTCGCCTCCTGCACACCCACGGGAAGAGATAGGGTGGTGCTATTCTAACCCGACACCACATAGGGCAGATGGGGTTGTGCTATTCTAACACGACACTACACACTCTTTTGAAATGGATAGAGAAAGTATAAAAAATGAGCTACAAAAAAATATGAAAAAAGTGATGCAAAAATAAGTTGAGCCGACTTAACATTTCGAAATAAAGGGATATACGTATCATTATTATTTTTACCTAACCTACCCTAACCCAACAGATAGATCTGAGCAACCGGAGTAATAAAAACCGGTCAAGTGCGAGTTGGACTCGCGCACCGAGGGTTCCGTACCGCCAATCGAAATACACTCAAGAGCAATGAATACGGGCCACTTTGTTCAGTAATTCCATACAAAGTGACCCGTCTGTGTGGCGGTACGGAACCCTCAGTGCATGAGTCTGACTCGCGCTTGACCGGTTTTTAGTATTTTTTGTTTTTCTTCGGGGTTTGTACTATAATCATACCAAATTTGACGTTTGTATGTTGTACCGTTTTTAAGATACAACAAATATAAAAATACGTTTATAAAAAGACGTTTCTTGTATGGGGGCCCCCTGTATTTTTAACTTTCTTTATTTTTTATTATTTGTTAGGAAATGCGCCGTAATAACACATATTCTGAAAAAAATATCAACCCGCTATGTATTACGGTTCAAAAGAAACAGCTCTTTAAAGTTAGGACGGACAGCGTAGGCTTAGTAATAGGGTCCCGTTTGACACTCTTCGAGTACGGAACCCTAAAAATAAAACAAAATGAAATATTGACTACTTACGTTCCAGTCAGGAAACATTATGCTCTCACGCGTGTTGTTGTCTTTGTCGCTAACTGTAGTCACCCGTCGAGGAAACCGTGCATTACATTATTTATAAAGTTATATTTATGCTTAATGAACATAATATATTTTAATAAGCTCGTAAACACACTTACACATAATTTAGATTTTTGGCTTAACTGTCTTGCTTTATTTATTCTCGCTCCCCTTGGAGTTTCTAAGCCACACACTTCACAAAAATTAAAAGTTTCTGAAACCAACATATAATTTAAATGTAGAAAAAAAACAAAAACAGGACATTTCGAATATAAATAATAAAAAAGTGTATAAAATACCCACCTAAAATAAGTACGTCGCATTCAATACAGCGGTCGTATTTATCGTAGCGTTTTGTTCGCCGAACTATTTCTTTACCGCATTCATTGCATTTTACTGATAACAAATAAAATTCATCATCATTACCAGCCTATATACGTGCCACTGCTGGGCATCATCCTAACAAAAAATTATATTCTACAATCTTAGCAACCAAAATTAGGTACTTACATTCTTTGCGTAGAGCGCGTCGAGGCATCCATACGTTGCAATGGTGGCAATGCCTCCCGAAATCTTTTTCAATACTGATTTTAGGCATTGCAATAAATTTGTAAACGGGTGCGCCTAAGTTCATATAAAATTGCAACTCCGAATTGGAACTCCGAATTTTTTTATCATACCATTATACATCATACTCTTCATAATATTTTTTAATACTAATGATCGGAACTTATACTCATCTGAACTTATAACGCCAATATTCATAGAACCGTACACTTTTCAGAATTTCTTAAATATTACGTGTAGATAAAATTAGGTTAGGTTAGGTTAGATTTATAACAGTCCTCAAAAAGTAACAGTTTCTTAAAAAAAATGCATTATGAGTTGCGATAATTATGACTTAAAAAAGTATAAACAAAAAAGTATAAGCAAAATTTTTCGAAGAAATGATGAGTATAGACATAAATCGTTATTTGAAATAAAAAATCTAAAGACCAATTTTATATGAGCCAATATGGACCCATTGTAAACGAACTGTCACTACGTTGTCAGTCATAAAATAATAGAAAACCTTAATGTTTGAAAAAAGAATAGAAAATTAACAATTTAAAATAAATTTGGAGCTGAAGGTCTAATACCCGAATTCTAAATTAGAACTTTCGGTTTCGTGTCTTTTCTCTCATTGTAATAGTGTCTGACAGAAGAGTGAGGGAGACGCCATCCATACTCTCAAGTTTATGATTTTTCTTTCACTCTAAAAGTTTTAAAGAGAAACAATCTGGCAATTTATAATATATAATAGCCACAAAAGACATTAAAGTTTACACAATAATATGTTTACTGTCACTCATTGTCAACGAAGTGTAAAATTATTTTTGTATTTTCGTACATGTTTTAAGTATTGCGGATATAATGTTGCCGACTCTAAAATAATATTTCAACATGCTGAACAACTTGCTACAGGTTTGAGTGCAATTCATGTTTATTATTATTTGGTCATCTTGTGTCATAATAGGGTAGACAGGTCACGTGGCTAGCGCACGATAGGTAGTTTCTTCAAATTCATTTTTCAGTACTTTTTCAGCGAAAGATTAAAAATCCAAGAGTTTTATGCAACTCTCCAGCATGAGACGAATCTAATGACATATCATTTATCAAAATTGGACCATAACTGTAGATCTGATGGGATGTACAAAAATCGGTCTCGCGTAATATATATAAGGATTTGGTAGGTCTATCATTAATAGAACTATTAAAATAACTTTATTTTACAATAATGTAAAAAAGAGAATGGAGGAATGTGGTTCAATTGACCCCACACCGTTGTCAATTGACACACTATATAAGGTCAATTGAAGCACTGTAATCTTTGATACATTGAAAGTAATGTTATCAGTCCTACTAGTTTTCATCGCAATATTGGTATACAATACGACAGTCAGAAGTTCGCAAGCATAACATTAACATATAGTCATTTATAAGCATCAGAAAATCTCAATCATCAACCGCAGATAAAAAAAATATATGACTTGTAGCTTTCTTTGTAGCCGACTACCTTATACATAAGCCTTAATAGAAAATAGTTTTTATGTTATAATAAGCTATAATGATACTGAATTGTGTTAAAAATACATAATTATGCTACATACAAAAATGTTTGTTTCAATCATAAAATTGTTTCAATCATAACTTAATGAAGGAATGAACTCGAAACGTCGGGATTTTAAATAATATACACAAAATAAACAAATGAACTCAGTTACGCATTTAAAATATTAGTAAGGATACGTCAGAATGACACTAGGTAGTAGGTACACATACCAGAGCAATACCAAAAGTGGCACCTATTTTATATAATAATATGAATGTGGAAGTAACTCTTTCTATTTGTCTATTTATCTAAGTTGCGGGCAAAAGTTAGTGTAGGTATAATATTTATTAACCATGACACAAATCACCATAAAAAAGAAGCCATTTACATTTTCACAATTCACTTTTGTGGCGGTTTTTTTCTTTCTTTTTGTTTTATTTACGTTAGTTTAGTGTGTGTGTTTGCTATGTGTGTGTAATCTTCCGTGGTTTCACTCGATAGTTCCAACGGAAGTTTTTTGAGTATTGTTTGTCTGTTTGTCACGAATAAATGTTTTTGTTCTGTCTTTCTTTTTCACTTTTATCAAAAAAATCATATGCGTCAAATACAGAACCTCCTCATATTTAAAGTCGGCTACATTTGGGGACGATTAAAACGCAAGGACGATTGAAACGATTCAATCGTCCCCACGCAAATTGTTTCTATCGTCCCCAACTCACAGATTTTACTTCAAGGTCAAATATTAAACATAAAAACCACTCGAACGGTGATGATTGGCAATAATAAACATTCGTTAATTTATCACAATCACGCTAAAACAGTTTAATCAAATAAAATACAAGAACAAAGTTAAGTATAAAGAAATATACAAGATGAGAAATATTTAGTTTTGACCTCGAAAAATTATAATCGCTCCGTGACACCGCTGCGTAGCTCGGTCATTCGTGCGCTATTGACCATAGATTAAAATATGACTTACCAAGACTTAGTCCTGAGTGTTGCGTCATACTCGTAGGTATTATAGTTTTCGAGAAATTGTACTTGTTTCAGTCATGACGTGTTTCAATTGTCCCCGGTCTACCCTACCGTAAATATTTTTTACATTTTGTTTTACATCGCCATAATTTGTTTAATTTGCACCGGTGGCGTCACTGTCACTTGTGAAACATGAGTTACACAATTAGATATCGCATGAGTGCGATAAAGACGGGTAGCTATATGGCAGCCATGAGCGGGCTCGCCGCGTCATTCGGGTACGCAATTTGAAACAACTATTTATCTCTTTCTAACTATTGTTACGCGTTCGCTACGAATTGCCGTCTTTGTCTGTAGAAATATGGCAACGTAGCAACTGTCAGTAATTGGCGACGGTTTTCGAATGCGTTTAGTATGAGCATAACGTATCTAAATATAAAATATCATTGATCATCTGCGGTTTGCGTACTTCCCCGACAAGTTACCTACCTACCGAATTTGTTTGTGACTTATTACTTTAAAATTACACCCTCGAGTTCCTACAAATATGACAGTTCGAGAAAAATTGTAATAAAGTAATATGTAGTAATGAACAAAATATATATTTCTTCAACTTGTTACTTTTTATTTATTCACCTACCTACCTACTGGAATTTAAACTCGAAATCGAATAACATATAATTTCGACCGTCGATACGAGTAAAATTGTAACTACAAAAGAGAGGTTTTCAGGAGAGCGAACGTATTTTTCAACTTCAGACAGCGATATTTTGCTTATTACTTAGTTTATGTTTTCGCACAAATGTATATATCATGTTTCTCAGAATTTGATGCTCATAAATATTGGTTTTTCAATATTTTTCTACTGTCTTTTTTAAATTTTAGATCGAATTATGATCACTAGTTTTGCGTTATCGACCATCGAGTATTATTGTAGGTTACAATACGATTTTACAACTCTAAGTTTTGCCATTATTTGCTAGGCGAATATTATCGAGCAGATCAGAATATCAAGCGAATAAAGTATTTCTTTCATTCATTCATCGTACCGTGAAATACGCCAACATTGCCACCTAGGGTACCATTGTCCACTAAGAATATGAACATAAAGCATAGAAACCGGACTATAAGACGTACTTTGCGTCAGCTATCTTTCTACATGAGAAAAAATGACACAAATACTAGGCTGTTTTTCTTTTTTAACTGTCATTGTCACAAGGTTTTTAGACGTCAAATTTGAATGGACCTCTAAATGTCATTCCCACAATCACCCGAACCTCCAGTACTACGAAATCAAAAAGTCTGTATTGCGAATAGAGTACATTTTGCCAGGATGACTTCTTCTTTTAGTAGTGTAGTTCAGTGTAGTTGTCTGTGAATTTGTGTTCCGATAAATAAATATAATTCTGGAGAATGTCAACAAAAAGTATGTGTTGGTTAGTTTAGCCTGAATATTTACAGCCATTGCAACCTGCAATTAATGGCTTGTGTGCTGGAAGGCTGCAATTCGCACTCGGGGCGGAAGAAAATCTCTGCCTTGGGATTGTCTTTTTATAAGTAAGTTTCTTACTATTTGCCTTTATTCATAGGTAAGATTTTATGTATAATTGGTAATATACTGTTAGGCAATTCATCCAGTTGATTTAATATTGAAATCTAAGCCCTAATAGTAACATTTTCCCGGTTGTAAATAAGCAATCGAAGTTTTGACAGTGATGTAAAAGTATATCGATATTTTCAGATTTCCGAAAGATGAAAACTTAATTGGAGACTGGATTCGGCGAATACGAGTAGACAGAGAAAATTGGATACCTAAAAGATGCATAGTCTCTGTTTCAAGCATTTTCCCACGGTTTTTTTTTGCCGAGCGTGCAAGGAAAAGGACGACATATATTTTAGTTTAGGAGCCACGATTAGGTTTTCTATTCAGAAGTGCCGCTGAAAAAACACGTGGACTTACCTTTGACCAAAACGATGAGAGACCTAGTTATAATTTTGCAATTTGTTGTTATCTTAAACATGTAAATAAAACATAGATGAATTATTGAACATATTCTTTATTTAAAATATCATTGATTTGCTGTTGACAAAGAAACTTGAAATCTCACTTAAACGTAACACACCTAATTACCTAATTAAAGCGTACCTAATGTTTTAGGCCCGATTTTAGTCTGATAAATTTTAGCTCGCCCGCTCGCTTTTCATTTCATATGACAAAATATTCTAGAAAAAGTATATTTTGGGACACTATTTTATTGCCGACTGTGCTTTACCATGTCATATTTTGCTTATCAAGACCAAACTAACTATAATGCAATATTCTTAACGTAGACCCACCGAGATATTCATCGTTTAGACGTTTTATAAAGCTACAAGTAACAATTTTACAGGTCTAAACTGGCAACACTGCTCAAACGGCTGGTCGTCATTGGTCGAGGTTGTGTCAAATGGAAACTTGTAACCATGGAATTAGTAAGTACTTACGTACATCTGGAAGGTGCACTACACCGATAACGCGAGCCGAAAGAATCTTACTAAAACTTAGTGCGTCCCTTTCTAGTAAAGGTGACCATATTTTAATTGGTTCCCCTTGTTTACGCATAATCATAAACTGTCCGAAAGTATGATTTAATAGTTCCCAACTTGATAACGAGGTATAAAATTACAATCCGGCATGCAGTCTTGAAGTAACATGCAAGATATTAATGATTCTTTGAACAAAAATTATTACAATATTCTGTCTATTTCATCATTTTCATATTTACCTACCATTGTAGGTAAATATGAAAAACAAACACAACGAGAAAAACTCGATCAAGGAACCCCAACATCATCAGCAAAACACATAAATTTGTAAAAAATATTTGGACACCCTAAATATTTATTTAGATCTCCCAAAATTCATTTCTCATGAGCCTTTGAAGATGTCTAAAGATACCTAAAGGTCTATAATTTTAGTCATTAATATCCAAGTATCAAAAAAGTATTACAAAGTTCGCGCACACAACTGTCAATTACGTTTCATAGTTTCATACAACATAAATAATATACCTAAGTAACGGTATTTTAACATTTTCTCCATTTTTTTATGTAAAAATTTGACATTGTCCGGCACGGCGGGCATGTAATAATATCCCGCATATTTGGCAATGTCCTGTGTGACGGACATAGTTTTTCTCAAAATTTAAAAAAAGGTAGTTTAAAAAAAAAACTGTCCTCCTGAAGCTTAACTAACTATATTAACTTTCTTATTAACCATCATATTTAATGAGTAATTTTACGGTATTACCTTAAATTACCTTAGGAAAAATAGATGGTACTACTCCAGTGGCCCGTTTCACGAAGCTACAAGTTACAAATTATAAGCGGAACTCTCTTTCTAGCAAAAGGATTTAGAAAGAGAGTTCCGCTTGTAATTTGTAACTTGTAGCTTCGTGAAACGGGCCTCAGATATCTTTTTTTTCTAGCTTCCGTCAGATAATCTTCAGGTTTGAAATTTAAACTACATACAACAGAGTTGTTAGTTACTTTCCCAGGAATCGCTTCAATCCATTTCTTTTTTATTTCAACATTCGCAGGAAGTCTGAAATCAAATCGTTTTTGTTAGGTAACTTCGCTACGCTAGCAATAATGATATTAATGATTGTTCATGGTCACCCTACTAACAGAAATCTCACAAACTTGCCTGTGAAAGGATATTCCACAACCTGGATATGATTCTTTATTGCAGCCACTCACAGCACAACTAGTATTTACCATTGTTTTTAAGAAAATCACATATTAACACATTTTAAAAGCCGAAATAGGTCTCATTGCAACAGTGAGAGAGATTATTAAAGTGACCGCCAATCGCCATTTTGTTTTATTAGTGTTGCTAGTTTTATTTTATAAACTCCTACCATTACCATGATGAGCAATGATTGAAGCGGGTTAACTTTAATATTAATTTAATATGTAATACTTTAATGCATTCCTAGTGCCTAATTTAAATATGTACAGGGTGTACAATCCAAATGGGTCAGTATGGTGAAGTCGGAAACTATGAGAGATAGCGAGATCTGTTCTTAGGAACCATGACGTCGATTTTAGATTTAATAATAATTACATTCAAACTTTTTTATTAACTCTCATACATAACCGGGAATCGAACCTGGTCAATATTTTTGTAACCGCGTTAAGTAATTTTGACCAGGTTCGATTCCCGGTTATGTATGAGAGTTAATAAAAAAGTTTGAATGTAATTATTATTAAATCTAAAATCGACGTCATGGTTCCTGAGAACAGATCTCGCTATCTCTCATAGTTTCCGACTTCTCCATACTGACCCATTTGGATTGTACTGTTTGTATACTGTGATAATCCTCACAATTTTAAAAATTAACATTTTCTACCTAGTTAACATTTCGTACTAAGAAAATCGTAACTTTTTAACATAGCAATTGTGTAAGAGGGACAAACAAAGACAAAGTAAGTCTCATTAGGCTCGTGCACTTGATTACCACAAAGTCAACCTTCTGTTTTGAGATATTGAGTTCAATTTTATTTGTCGCGATTTTGGAAGTAAGCATTCCAGATGTACTTACTAATTCCATGCTTGTAACCTGTAAATTGTAATTTGTAGCTTTATAAAAATCGTTCCTTTGTCCATTAGAACAAATTAAAGGTATCGACATCCATATTATTGTCGATTCAGCAACATCACTAACGTTGACGGATAGGAGTCAGATCAAATTCGAACCTTGTGACAACATGATAGATAACGAAAGAATTCCTATAAGCACGTCTTTTTCTAACTCATTATAAATGCCTTAAATAGAAAAAGGTCAAACATACGTCTCTCGTTATTCTTTTAGTCCGGTTTCTATGCTTTATGTTCATATTCTTAGATTGCCCATAATGCCATTTACAAACAAATTCATTAATATAGAAAAAAAAATCTTTACGCTAACATTATTTACTATGGTAGAAAGTAAACTATATTTTTGACAACACTGCAGTTGACATTCTCTAAGTTCACTCAGCAGTATGTTGCGACTCGTTGAAGGCGATGTATGTTTTTGCGGGCAAAAAACTGGTCAAAAGTGCATGTCTACTATTCATCATGGCGAAGACGCAGCTGATTGTATCCAATTATATGTAACAAAATACACCTTGCAGAGTATTTAAGCTTAGGATTTAACATTATAGGTTTTATATTAATAAGAATATGATCATGGGTAATGTTATCCGTTAATTTTTGAATGGACAACTTTGCCCGATGTCGAAAGAGCGTCAGGGTTGTCACTTTTCATAATTATCAAATGGTAAATTAAAGCAGGCTCCCTTGGAGTGGGAAACTTGCTAAACTATATTTTCTTTTGAAAGGATCTTTAAGTATTATGGAGTGCCTACCGGTTGTGGGTTGTTATTTATCAAAATAGATTGTATGCATATAAGTAAGTACCTATCAAATCTTTTTTCGTGAGTCACCGAAACTTTTCTTTATGTATTTTTTCTATTAGATACATTATATCTTTAAAAATTTAATTGATCGCAATTACCTCTACGAGGGCTGCCTTGTAAGTTCTATCGTTTGCAAAACTCCCGTGATTATTAAAAAAAAAACTAGTATCATCTTAAAATATTTGAATTTAGAATTCAAAAACAAAAGAATGTCTCGAGATCGGCCGATTCGTTTTAGTACAGCGTCGGTTCAAAGTTGACAAGTCGGTTGTGAAAATGGAAATTTCGAAGGAAAATTTACGTGCAATAATATTTTACAACTTTAAAAGGGGTTTAACG
This sequence comes from Acleris literana, assembly GCA_946894065.1. Lineage (NCBI taxonomy): Eukaryota > Metazoa > Arthropoda > Insecta > Lepidoptera > Tortricidae > Acleris > Acleris literana. The sequence continues at coordinate 30,821,792 of OX335668.1, read as the reverse complement.
CGTCTTCAGTGCTTTGAAGAGCTGACTATGGTTTTTAAAAATGAAGCACCATGCATCCGGACTGTGGAACGTTGGTATTTGGAATTTCAACGTGGTTGCTCTAGTCTTAGTGATAGGCATCGCGAAGGCCGACCAAAAACAGCTGTAACCCAGGAAAACATTGATGCTGTACGGCAACTGATCGTCGAAGATCACCATGCGACATACCGCGAGATAGAAGCTTCATTAAGCATTTCAGGGACCAGTGTTCAAAATATATTGCATGATCACTTAGGTGTAAAAAAATTGATCTCGCGCTGGATACCACATTTACTTAGTGAAGAACAAAAAACGGCTCGCGTTAGATGGTGCCGCAAAACTCTGCGGCAATTCAACCGAGGAGACTCTAAACACGTTTATGACATTATCAGTGGTGACGAATCTTGGATATATGCCTACGATCCGGATTCTAAACAGCAGTCGACTGTTTGGGTGTTTCAAGATGAGCCAAAACCGACCAAAGTAATACGCTCACGGAGCACTTCGAAAAAAATGGTCGCCACGTTTGTTGCGAAAAGTGGCCACGTTGCGACCATCGTGCTCGAAGATCGTAAAACAGTTAAAGCTGACTGGTATACCACTGTTTGTTTACCAGAAGTTATCGGCGAGTTCCGAAAAAATAACCCAAGACGTCGTATATAGTACTGCACCACGATAATGCTAGCTCGCACACCGCCCGGCAGACAATTGCGTTTTTAAAAGAACAAAACGTCGAAAATTTGGATCACCCGCCGTACAGTCCAGACTTAAGCCCTAATGACTTCTTCACTTTTCCAAAAATCAAGCAACGACTTCGTGTTCAACGGTACCGGACGCCTGAAGAAGCGGTTGAGGCATACAAAACGGCCATTTTGGAGACCCCGACTTCGGAATGGAATAAGTGTTTTGAAAACTGGTTCGATCGAATGAAAAAGTGTATTACATATCACAGTGATTACTTTGAAAAACAATAAATACCATTTAACACTTAAATTGTCTTTAGTTTTTTCAAACGACAGAACTTAAAAGGCACCCCTCGTATTATGGAGACTAAGTGAAGTGAAGAGGTACAAGTAACCTATAAGAAGTTATTTGGAGTTTATTAATTCTTGTTTCATTTTTTTATTATAATAAAAGTTAAACTTTAAAAATACCGTGTTATATTTTGTTAATTTTCAATCTCTCTTCTTAGTCGTTACACTTTTGACAGAGTGGTCGTGGTCGTCAATCAGGAACAGGTTGAGTGATGCGTTTAGTTAAACGGCGCCATTCTTGTCGGACCGCAGCCTTCCTGGTACACTCATGAACAGGGTAGTTTGTTGCCGCCTTTATTTGGTCTGGCCATCTCATCGGGGATCTGCCGCGCGCTCTGGCACCTTCAACTTTTCCAGCCGCTCTATGGAGTCATTGCTGCGACGTGATACATGACCAAAGAAAGTTAGGATACGTGCTTGTACTACAGACGACAGGCGCTGTCTGATGCCGAGTTCGTTCAGTATAGATGCGTTCGTACGGAACTCTGTCCATGACACCCTGAGCATCCTCCTCGAGCACCACATCTCTAGAGCGTCTATTTTCTTTTTCTCACTTTCACGCAAGGTCCATGTTTCTGACGCAAACAAGAAAATGGGAAATATAAGGGAGTGAACTAGCCTAGTCTTTATGGCTTTGGTAATGTGCTTGTTCCCCCATATCTTTTTCATCTTGTCCATTGCAGACCTAGTGATCGCCATGCGCCGCTTTATTTCGTCTACACAGCCGCCTTTGTTGGATATCAAAGTACCGAGATAAACGTAGGTTTGGACAACCTCACAATTTCCTATTTGTGTGACCTCTGGTGAGTTGTTATTGACACGGTCAACAATCATGATTTTGGTTTTCGTATGATTTATCTTCAATCCAAAGTTAAGGCTAGTAGTTTCCATTTTATGCAACAGATCTTCCATGTGGCTTACACTAGTTGCGAATAAGGTCGTATCATCCGCGTATCTTAGGTTTGAGATAGTCTTTCCACCGGTAACAACGCCATCCGTCCAGTCTTCGAGGGCAATTCTCATCACCATCTCCGTGTAGATGTTAAACAGGAGAGGTGAGATAATGCAACCTTGGCAGACTCCCGCACTAGGGTGGAAATCACTAGACAATACTTCGTCTGCCCTGACAGATGCTGTTCCGCCTTCGTATAGACATCTTTTAAGTAAGTGTACCAGGTGTTTTGGTGTTCTCATGTCCAGCAAAGTTCTCCACAACATCGGCCACTTCACCGAGTCAAATGCTTAGACGTGGGTGCGGGGGGCCACCCAATGCGCGGGGCCCGTAGCATTTGCTACTCTTGCTACGTGGCTAATCCGGCACTGACCGTCGTTTTTTTTTCCTCGCATTCAAAGTAAAAAGTAGTGTTTAACGCGAGACTAAACAACCATAATGACACTCGAACTATAAGCCACTCTCGCTCGCTCGCTCGCTCGCGTTGCTAAATATCTCTTGTCATTATGGCTTGTTTTAGTCCCTTGTTGAACAATCTACTATTATGTCCATTTTCTCCACAACGATAACAAATCAAGTTATTTAATAGTATTTGAGGACGACTCAGATCTAGTATTTCCATCAGATTTTTCATTGCTATAATGATTCGATTGTCCGGGGCGATGTACATACTTAGGAGCAACGTAATTTTTTTGACATGAGTGTACCTTATCCACTGACTGTTGTACTTTACCGTACAAAAATGCCGCTAAATCGTCGCAGTATCTAAAGTTACCCGCTTCAACTGCTGTACTGATACTGCTGTCACCAATCGAACCAACAATTATCGAAATAATATCTCTCTCGGTGAATCCTAATTGTAGCCTATCAATTTTACCCTTCTGTTGGAAAAAAAAATCGTATAAAGATTGATTGGGAAGCGGCTTCGAATCGACTAACTGCTTGATTAAATTGTACATACAGCGCTTAGTTTGGAACGTATCTGATAAAGTATTACGTCATTGCCGCCACCTCCACGTGGTCCAGCTGGTCTCATTTTTCTGCAAAGAATCAAGCCACGTTTTGGCAGAATTACGAAACTTTTGCAACGCTTGATATTTTGTCATATTATCCGACCAGCCGAAAGCTCGGGCATTCGCCTGAACCACATTTAGCCACATATCTATATTACCTATCAATGGGTCATATTCAGGGATCACTGAGGATAGTATCGCATTTTCACTCACAGTTTGCGATCCCTTACGGCCACGTTTCCTTCTCCTCGATCTTCGGTCACTGGTACTGCTCGCGGTGGACGAGCTGCTCGACGAAACCGTCGTGCTGGAGCTACTCGAGCGCTCCCTCTCGCGCCGCTGCATCCTCCTCCGCTCCCGGGCACGTGGCATATCGTGGACGTGATTACTTACACTTCTGATAAAAGAAACAACCATACAACATTATTACACATTTATTGTTTATTAACACACATGGGGAAACTATAGAACATAACAACAAAACATAAAATAGGAAACTATATCTAGTGCAAGTGCACCACTGGTTACTGTATTTACTAGACACCACACTTGTAAAGAAGCCCTTCAAGACGTGATACTATACAAGGCGCTGCTGCTGGTCTTCCTCGCTGGCTGGTGATGGCAACGTGAAGTTTGTTGTTACAACCATTGCATTTTCCAGTCGCTCAAAAGTTAACTGGAAGAGATCCCTTAAAGGGATAAATTCGCCTTAGTACAAACCTTTTGTGTTTCTGTCTATGTTTGTTATTTTCCCATTCGACATGTATTTAGATGTACATAGGTACGTAAACAGCTCGCGCGTGCCCGCGTTCAAAGCGCGTCACTCCTAAGCTCCTGACACGCCTTTGGTGTGCCGGAGCCTCGAATCAAGAGTAGCCACGAGTTGTAAGAGAGATATTCACGAGTCAGAGTGCATCTCACTTGTACTTATGCGCTTGAATAATGCTCTAATGCTCACGCGTTTCCTCGCACAGCGGAACTTTTAACGAGTCTGGCAGGATGTTTGGCCCGTCAGATTTGTCTGGCTATTTGGAAAATAGTTTAAAATATTAAACTTATAAAAAATAGTAAAATATCGGATTTTGGCTAATTAATAAAAACATTGTACTGAATAATTTTGGGCCAAATTCTTTAAAAAAATGTGCAAGAATTTTAATTTACCATTTTAGATGTATAATTATGGCTTCAAATAAACATACCTTAAAGAAATGAACATACTTCCACGTTGTTTCGTTAACTGCGAAAATTTAAGGCACTTATTTCAGTTTTTTCGAAGTAATTATATAAAGGAAGCGTTTTTCGAGTATCTTTGTTCTATACTTTAATAAAGCGTACTAAATTGGCTACAATTTAAGCTTAATTTGAGTACTGTAAAACTATTAGTTGCAGAGATACAGCTAGTCAAAGACTGATTTTTTTTTTCAACAAAATGAAAATTTCGTGGTAATGGTCATTTTCCAAGTTTCGTACTGGCTAAACTAATGGTCCTAGTAATAAAAGTTGAGATAAGAATTAGTGTACAATTTAACTAGCTTCAATTTAATACCAAAGTAGTGCTCCTGCATTCATCGACTCTTTGTCGGTAATTGGCGTGGGGTAGCAAGTATTTCCTCAGTTAGCGGATTTCGTGGCTCATTGTCTGATAACCTAAGAAATCAATTCGCATTAGTTATGTTATAATATTGCCCCAGCACTATTCCCGCCGAAATGTGTGACATCTGTCATATGGTCGTTGGTTATGTGAGGTTAAGAGATGATGCTTTAATACACTGATTTAATATACTAAGTTTGGTTTTATTCAAGAATATAACAGTGGCGACGACGGGAAGAATGTCTTTAATAGGAAATATCGAACATTTTAATCCGGTAAAACAAGATTTCAAGGACTACAGTGAACGTATGGAACAATTTTTGATTGTTAATGATGTCAAAGAAAATATGCAAGTGCCAATGCTTATCACAAAATCCGGTGTCTCCGGCAAAGCCTTCAAGTAAAACTTATGCCCAAATCATAGAGGTTTTGACACAACATTACGTCATAAAAAAGTCTGCCGTAGCCGGCCGATAAGACTTTTACGCTCTCAAGCAAAAGGAGGGTCAATCTGTAAATGACTTTGTTGTAGAGATAAAAAGAAAGGCGGCGCTGTGCAATTTCGGAACGTTTCTTAACGAAGCCCTTAGAGACCGCTTAGTATGCGGCTTATTTAATGAACAATTAATAAAGAGGTTATTGACGGGCTTTCTTTCGAGGAAGCTATTAAAAGAGCAACAGCTTATGAGAGTGCGGAGAAGGAAACAAAAAATATTCAGCCTGACACCATGGTACAAAAAATTGAGAAGAAGGTTCCAGCTGGCAGACAACCTTCCATTCAGTGGCAGGGACGTCCAAAAGCCAAAAATAAATTTAGTAACCGCCCACCTATAACATCAACACTTGAGTGCACGCGTTGTGGCGGAAGCCATTCATCCGATAGGTGTTTTAAAAAAACATGGACGTGTTACAATTGTAATAGACAAGGACACATTGCTACCAAGTGTCATTTTCGAGTAAAACAATTGGACGACCTAAGCGCAGAGGAGCAAGGTCCAGAGAAGATCATTCTTGGCAGTATCCAGCAAGTATCTGGAGGGGAAGAAGCGGCATGGATGTCATTGTGACTAATAAATGGACAATCCTTGAAGATGCAAGTGGACACGGGAGCTAGCAAGTCAGTAATTCATAAAAGTGATTTTGAAAGGCATTTTGCCAAAAGTGAATTAAGGAAGTGTGAATATAAATTAAAGTCTGTATCGGGTGAGCATTTGAAGGTTTTAGGATCCATTAAAGTTATTGTGAGTAATATGAAAAGAGAGTTGTATTTGGTAGTAATTGACTGTCAAAATTATTTTGATCCTTTAGTGGGAAGAAATTGGTTAAGAGTGTTATTTCCTAAATGGCAAAAGAGTTTCGAGATTAGACAGCTTAAATCGCAAGATATAAACAAAGACAAACTAGTAGGGGCTTTAAAAATGTTTTTGGAAAAGACAGGTCATCCCATATCTTAAATTTGAAAGCCAGTTTAAAACTTAAACAAGGAGCGGAACCTGTCTTTCAGAAAGCTTACACTAGGTATTCCTTATTCTAAAAAGGAAGAAGTGGAAAAGGAGTTGCTAAATTTAGAAAAAGCTGGAATTCTAGAAAAGGTTATGCACAGCAAGTGGGCTAGTCCAATAGTATTGGCTCAGCGAAGTGACAAGAAGTTGCGAGTCTGTATAGACTACAAGATAACTCTCAACCCTAGCCTGGACACTGAGCACTATCCTTTACCATTACCAGAGGACATTTATACAGATCTAAGTGGGGGGAGCATTTTCTGTGTCTTAGATTTAACTGGAGCATATCAACAATTGTTATTAGAAGAGTCTTCCCGTGAATATATGACTATAAATACACATTTAGGATTGTTTAGACCAACTAGCTGTAGGTAGGCCTCCAACAAGAAGGAGTGACGGCCTTGTAAAGATCGCGAGAATTCAAGACCGGTCTGAGTGGAGAGCCTTCGGGGAGGCCTATGTCCAGCAGTGGACGTCTTTCGGCTGACATGATGATGATGATTAGACCAACTAGATTGCAATTTGGTGTATCGAGTGACCCTTCAGATTTTCAATGCGCAATGGATCAAATTTTACTAGGATTAGAAAATGTAAGGTGTTATATTGATGATGTGGTTATAAAGGGAAATGATGTTTTAGATTGTTATGAGCATTTGACTCAAGTGTTAGATCGTTTAAAAGACTATAATGTCAGAGTGAATTTGGATAAATGACAGTTTTTCAGTGATGAAATTAAGTTTTTAGGTCATGCTATTAATAAAGAAGGAATCAAACCCTTACCAGAAAAAGTAGAAGCTATAATTAGAGCCCCAGCTCCTAAAACAGTACCCCAACTACAAGCTTATCTTGGACTCTTGAGCAATTATTGTAAATTCTTACCAAGATTGTCTAAATTGTTAACACCGCTGCATCAATTATTAAAAAGTTATACTGCATTATATGGAGTAAGGATTGCGAGAAAGCATTTCAAAGTTAGTAAACAGCTATTAATGAATAATCAGTTAGTCATTAGTTCACTATGATAGCAGTAAAGACCTGTATTTGACAACAGACGCAAGTGAGTATGGAGTAGGTGCAGTACTTAGTCGTAAAATAGATGGAGAGCCCATTAGCTTTGCATCAGCAACTTTAAATAGTGCCCAAAAGAATTATGCACAGGTGGAAAAAGAGGCTTTAGCTATAATATTTGCTATTAAAAAATTCCATAAATTTCTGTATGGTCGTAAATTTATTTTGGTCACTGATCATCCACCTCAAAAATTTATTTTTGACCCTCTAAAAAGAATACCAGTGTCTACAAATGCTAGACTACAGAGATGGGCTCTTCTACTATCTGGATATACATATGATATTATGTATCGAAGGGGTACCTTGCTTGGAAATGCTGATGCTTTGTCACGTCTGCCTTTACCTGAATGTGCAGAAGTGGCTGTCGCTATAAATTATTTGAGTTTTACTGAGAATCCTCCTTTAGATTTTAATGACATTCCTTTTCATACTCGAACTGATAAAATTTTAGGAAAGATTTATGAATATGTCATTTCTGGTTGGCCAAACAATGTAAAAGATGACAATTTAAAACCCTATTTTATAAAACGTGCTGAATTGTGTATAGAGCAAAAGCGTTTACTATGGGGTACTAGAGTTATTTAAGTTAAGATCAAAAGAATCAATCTCATCAAGTTATTGTGCATTTAAAAATATTAATGAGAGAATATTGTCGGTGGCCAAATTTAGGACAGGATATTGAAAACCTTATACAGGCTTGTGATATTTGTAAGACAACAAGATGTTTTACAAATGCATGCCCATTGGTAAATTGGAGCACTACTGAAAATAATTTTGAGAGGGTGCATGTTGATTTTTTTCATGTGAGATCTATTACATATTTACTTATTGTAGATTCCAGATCAAAATGGTTGGATGTGCATATTATGCAAAGCACTACAGCTTCTCAAGTAATTGAAAAATTGTGTAAAACTTTTTCTATTATCGGTATACCAGCTAAATTAGCCAGCGATAATGGCCCTCCCTTTAATTCTACTGAATTTATAACAAATTTGAAAGCTAATGGATGTGAACCTTCAAAAACTCCACCTTATTACCCGCAGTCTAATGGGATGGCTGAGAGACAGTGCAGACTGTAAAAAAGTGTTTGAATAGACTAGAAAGTGGGAATTCTAAATTAAGTCCAGAGATTCTGTTACAAAATTTTCTTTTCATTTATAGAAATTCACCAAATGCTACAAGTCTCTCACCAAATGAAATTTTGTTTAAACAAAAACCTTGGACTAGATTTGATTTAATAAAACCTCATAATGTAATTTAAAAAAAAAAGTAGGGAAAAAAGTGATAGGATTATTTTATTTAAAGAAGGTGTGTGAAGGGTGTGGTGTAAGGAACTTAGTAAAGGAAAAGGATGGGTAAAGGGGGGAGTTATTGAGAAATTAAGTACAGTCAGATATGTAGTAAGAGTTAATGAAGTTCATAAGTATTATCATTTATCTTCTCTTAGACCTTGTGCAAGTAGTGTGGAAGATAATTATGATTCCAACATTGGACCTGAACAGGTACAAGAGGAATTGAGAAATGACTCCATGCCTTCACCATTGATTAGAGAAACAGATAGTAATTCAACTAATGTAGAGGGTAACTCAGGGGAGATAAATACAACGGATAGGGAAGAGGTACAGGGAGTGTAATAGGAACAGGGTGGAACTGGTAGTGATTCTGTTGTAAATTCAAATCTCAGATCTCCATTGCCTGATCTAAGGAGATCCACTAGAGTAAGGAAAGCTCCTGATCGATAGATTTATGAAATAAAAATATTTTTGTTAGTGGTTAACAATATGTTTAGTTAATTAGTAACTAAGTTGAATATTCATAAAATTTGTCTGTTACTACACTTAAGGATTACCTATTATATAAACACTATTTAAAAAAAAACATGTTTTTGTCAGTGCTTGACAATATGTTTAGTTAATTAGTTACTAAGTTGAATATTCATATAATTTGTCTGTAACTTTTAGACTTAAGGATTATCATATAAAAAAGGGACGAGTGTTAATTGCCCCAGCACTATTCCCGCCGAAATGTGTGACATCTGTCACATGGTCGTTGGTTATGTGAGGTTAAGAGATGATGCCTTAATACAGTGATTTAATATACTAAGATGGTTTTATTCAGGAATATAACAAGTTAGAGGTACACATCCTTCTTCATGACCATTGCTTGAAGGCACAAAACTTCTTTTCAATTTCTACGAAATTCTTGGCTCCTTGAACGATAACCTAAGAATTAATTCGTATTGGAGATATTTAACATCTTCATGGCCCTTGCATGAAGGCACAAAACTTTTCTCAGTTGGCGACATTCTTGGCTCATTGACCGATAACCTGAGAATTAACTCGCATTTGAGATATTAAACATCTTGACGGCATTGCATGAAGGTCTAAGGAAATCAAAAGACTTCTGAAATCGAAACTATTACAGAGGCAACCAAATGAATATTTACAAAAACAAAATAATAATTACCATACTATGTTCTAATTGCTTGTTTCCTCTCGAACTTGACCTTGATTTTACGAAGATCGCCTACTAATCACATTCTGCATACCGCTGCGCTGGCTCGCTCGTGCCGTAGCTCATTTATGTCAAATTGTATTCTTGCGAGTTGTGACGCAACGCTAAGCAGTTCGCAAAATCATCTGTTTTGTTTGGTTAAATGTTTACAACCGATATCTGTTCTTCTGGAATTTTTATAAATTTTATCGGCGATTTGACACATGTTGTTGATTGATAGCGAATCCGTTACAGCCAATGCTGCGCTAACAGATGACGGAAGGAGTCTCAACCACATAAACCGAACAGTTTTATAATTTACTGTTTTCCCGGCCAAATTCCGCATCCTGTGTCATAATTGCGATGGCTTCTTGTCGCCTAATGCCACAGTTGACAGTAGCTTTTTGAACTTGACCTGATCAGACTCCTCGTAGCATTCTATCAGCCGGGTTTTTATAGCATCGTATTTCCCGGTCTCGCGAGGCTTCGCAATAACGTCGCTAATTTGCTAAATTTCTTCCTTGGCCAACTTTGATATGACCACATTAAACTTTTAGTCGTCACCCTGCTTCTGCGGCGGGACTATTGCCTCAAACCGGGTAAACCATAAGCCTGGAAGATCCTTCCAGAATTCAGGAATATCACAGTAGTTGACGCAATCTCAAACGATTCAGTACCTACTCGTACCTGCGACAGTCTTCGGGGATGACATTGCAGTAAATTAATAATTTGCGCTTAGTTTTCCTTCTGCTTCTTTGTATTGAGTACTTCTTCTTGCGGCAGGACAACGGCGTTAATGTTGCTTGTCGGAATGGTGTTCTTCTTCGTGGTCACCACTGCACCGGTGGTTACCCCATATTGGTGGGTCGTCGGGCAGGGTAGCGGCGATCATTGTTCAGACGGGATCTAGTGTTCTTTGTCGGGGTCACCACTTTACCGGTGGAGGTCCATGATGGTAGGGGTGAGAGAGTAACTACTTTGTCAGTCAGTTAAAATCTAATTTAAATACAATCACACATGCGTTTATATACAATGTTAACTTACTACAGTACGAGTATTAACTAATGCGCACTAAGGTCTGTTCATCCTTACTTGTCTTATATAGTAAACAACTTTCTAACCTCAAAATGAACCTTTTTTTTGGCTAAAACAGCTCATTTATCGTAAATAAAGTAAACTGAATAAATATTATGGACATCATTTGGCTAATGTATTGTCTGTGGTTGCTTTATTTTGTTTAAAATAGCTGCTTTAGCCAAAAAAGGTTCATTTTGAGGTTAGAAAGTTGTTTACTAAATAAGACAAGTAAGAATGAACAGACCTTAGATACACGTACAGATAATATCTTATCTAAATGCAATTCATCAATACGTGAATTGATAACAATTACGAAACGTGCCTACCGGCACACTTACAATCCATCCGTACTAGTAATTGCCACTCATAAAATTCTCATTACCGTACGTATTATTTCTCATTACCGTTTGCAGAAAAAATTAACTCTGAAATTTATAGGTACGTATTGATGTAATTACGGTCCCTTTTGTTTTTTCCCCATATTAATACGTTAATCCATTAAAACCAATAAAAATCTACATCTGAGTCGATATTTTGGTTCTTTTTAGCCCTCTATGGCGAATGCTAGGTACACGCTCGATATTTATCGTGATATTTGGATCGTAATCCAGGATCACGATATTTATCGAGTGTGTAGAATAGCGTATCACGTATCGTGATACGGATCGCTGGATTTTTAGAAATCCAAAAATCCACGATCTGTATCAAGTATCGTCGATAAATATCGAGCGTCTAGTCAATGATATTTTATATTAAGATACGTCATCTGCGCGCAAAAGCGTTCCTCGAAAAGTTCGTGCCTTGGCCGCTGACACGCACGCGTAGTAAAGTTATATTACCGAAATGCAACAAGTATACCTAGGTCATAAAAAATGCCGTCTTATGTTTTTCGAGGCTGCCGAAATTATACTGTAACTATAAAAGGAAGACAGGATGTCTCATTTCATTCGTAAGTACCGTAAATATTTTTTACATTTTGTTTTACTTCGCCATACTTTGTTTAATTTGCACCGGTGGCGTCACTGTCACCTGTGAAACATGAGATACACAATTAGATATCGCATGAGTGCGATAAAGACGGGTAGCTATATGGCAGCCATGAGCGGGCACGCCGCGTCATTCGGGTACGCAATTTGAAACAACTATTTATCTCTTTCTAACAATAGCGTTCGCTACGAATTGCCATCTTTGTCTGTAAAAATATGGCAACGTAGCAACTGTCAGTAATAGGGGTGAGTCCTGGGTAAAGAAATAATAATTCTAATTAGTCCGTCAGTAAGATTATCAAAAAATATTGAACACATATTTTTTGCTTTTTCAAATCGATCAAAATTGACAAATATAACGCGCATCAAAGTTCGGGAGTGGGGGCTCGTGACGTCACAACGTGGTATAAAGTGTGCCACGGCATGACGTCACGCGAAACTTCAACGCACTGTATCTTCGTCATTTGTTTAATTGTCAAAAGAAAAAATATGTGTTCAATATTTTTTGATAATAAAATTACGGACTAATTAAAAAAAATCAGGACACTAGCCTATTGGCGAAGTTTTTCGAATGCGTTTAGTATGAGCATAACGTATCTAAATATAAAATACCTATCATTGCGTCTATTGCTACACGCTCGATATTTGCATCGTAATACGAACGTACGAGTGTACTCCATGAAATTTACCGTCGTACTGACGCGATTCGTATCGTATGTATAGTATACCAAAATATTACTAGATAAATATCACGTTAAATATCGTGATACATATCGAGCGTATAGCAGCCGCCAAATATGTTCATCTTCAAATATTCACCCAAGTAAACAAATCGAAGTTACTTCATGGTAGCATTCACCTTCAACGTTCGATCGATCTGCGTTGCGGGCTTCGTTGCGAACGTCGAATTTCAAAGTAGTGCGCCTGCGAACACAACAAACAAGCACATTCACGCGCAACTTTTATAAAATATTAGCCCAGAGGCCCTACTTTGAAAATCGAAGTTCGAAGTTACGTTAGCTCCATCCCTGTCACTCGTCATTCGAGACTAAATCGAGAGAAAGGGATGAAGCTATCGTAACTTCGAACTTCGAATTTCAAAGTAGGGGCTCTGTACCAGTAATACTGGACTAAATATGACAAACATTATTCTATTACGATGAATACTCGTCGTCCGCCAACTTCGTTTCCTCCATCTCTTTTTATTTTGTTTTTTACTTTTAATGTAGACCTAATAGTTAGGTACATCGTCGAGCGCGCGAACTATACTGTGAACACAATTGTAAACACTGCGAATGTGGAGACTAGGAGAGTTCACGCGCAATTCGCGCCCGCGAATTGCGCGTGAATGTAAAGCGCGCATTAGATATAGTGTAGCACAATATCAGAGGCCCGTTTCACGAAGCTACAAGTTACAAATTACAAGCGGATGTCTCTTTCTAACTCCTTTTGCTAAAAAGAGAGTTCCGCTTGTAATTTGTAACTTGTAGCTTCGTGAAACGGGCCACAGATCATTCAGTTCCAATCCAATCCAATCCAGCCAGTTGAGTTGAGCCAGTTCGCGTTTCTGGCTTGGTTGATCGCAGGAATGGTGTCCTGCTGTCGTTGCATTACTTTTAATCGTATATCACGCTTGTTCTTGTAATTATATCTTCTTGCATTTAATAATATGCTTTTATCGATACTAAAATAATTTCAGAACTAAAACAATAAATATCTAAAATCCTAAAATGTGAAATTGAAGTTACGTTTTGTTGTGATTAGTTGACGATCAAGTAAAACATTAGTATCTACTTAAACAAGAGTCTGCTTCTCCATGATAAATCTGTATAAAAATGAAACATGCATCCGGCAGAAATGCAAAAAAGTGTCTCGGTGCAAGTAGACAGTGATTTTGCCTTGCTTCTGCCGAGTGGTGTATATGAAATCAAGAAAATGGAGCCAAGATCGAAATTACGAAAAGTAATACTGTTCTGTTTACTACTCTCTCTGTTCGGAATGGTAGCCTTCGGATATTTCTGTCCTGATCAGGTAAGTCGTCTCGTACATCTATTATTGTTTATATTAGAAATAGTCGGTGTATTAGCTATTTCTTCCGCACGAGTTATTATTTTAAGTAGTGTTTAAATACCTAATGATCTAATTCGACTAAATCTAAAATTCGACTAAATGTAAACATTCTAAAACACTTGTCTATTTTCGTAATGATCAAATTACTGTGCTTTGAATAAAATTAGTCTCTAAATTATTGTTAAAATAAACATCTCTCGAAACTCGTGAAATTAGTGTCAAACAAATGAACGTGATAAATACCAGGCATCAACGGTTAAACAAAATTTACAAATGCTTTTGCTAACAAAATGGGCACTAAGATAAGATTATTTCTAATTGTCTAATTTTATACCTAGTGCAAAAAACAAGTAATGGTACAATAAAATTCTGATTTTATAAAATTATTATGATGCTTTGTAATCTGTTCTAAAATATAAATATTTATTTGACACCATTGACTTCTTGTGAGATGATGTGATAGCTGCTAAAAAGTCCTTTGGGTTTCTACCTCTCTCAAATTCACCCTCAAACCCTTCTCAAATGCCGTTTGTTTTAAGACCTGTTGCCCAGTAATCTCATCTTGCCAGCAGCTCTTAGTTAAACTCACAAACTCTTTTAGACCGCCAGTGCCGTCTTTACTATAAGGTCACACGGAGCCTGTTGCCCTGCCATGGGGCCTTGAAAGGTCAATATAATAAATATATAAAATCATACCAGAAACATAATTTTTGATAGGTATTTACTTTTTTACTTTCCAACGGGACCCCAAAATTTTTGCACATGTCGCTTTTTACTATTCACACACAAAAAAATGTGAAATACAAGGAAAGGAAGGGTATAAGGAAAAGGATCTATTGAAATAAAATATAATGTCCTAAGTGACATTTTGACCATTTACTCGCTTATACATACTAAACATACAAACTCACACTTACACCCAGGTCCCTCACATAAAACATGTAACAAAATCAAACTTTTACAAGTAATCTCATACCTAAATTTGACTATAATATTGTACATTTTTTATTTTATTTTCTAATGTAAAGGAGGATCGGCTAATTGGCCCCTATGACCAACAAGGACTAGCTATATGTCACCAGATAGGTAATTCTAAGCTGTAAAACTTTTACTATGGCAGGTAGTCCCAAATCATTGCGTAAAAAGTTATCGCCGGATAAAATTAGTGTGAGTTGAAACGTGACTACATAAGTTTTTTTTTTGGATTTAGTTCCTATGTCCCAGATCATGAAGGTTTTGTACTTGTCAATGATTATATGTCATGATATTTTAGTTTCATTTTGCATTTTCTTGATTCTACCTGTTCTAGTGTTCATTGCCACATGTGCCTGGGTTCAAATTGCATTTTTTTCTAGTAAAACTTCGTTGAGTGCCCAATATTTGTGTTGGTGTTGGTTACAATATATTAATTAACAGTTGAGTGTTATTTGTGTAGTCTTGAGTTGTCATCTCTAGAGGAGGATGACCCTACTGATAGAGGCTGAGATGAAGCAGTGTGTTTCAATCAAGCCTGGTGCTAAACGTTCTGCTGAAAAGTGTTAACTTAGATTAGTTTAACACAAGCCAAAAATACAGCTTCTCCTAGTGCATTTGTACAGCATACGTTTATTTTACCAGGGTATGAGATTGGATCAGATTTAAGGTATTCCAAAACTGATTCGGGACCTTTTTTTGTACACGTCACACGCACAGAGAGTGATTCCAAAATAATTACCAGCCATATGCGTGGTTTAAAGATTGCGCAAATTATTTACAATGGTAAAGTGTTTGAATAAACATGACTTGGAAAAAGTACTGGAGTTTCAAAGAAGTAATAAAATCAAAGCTCGTATTAAAGCTAAAGAAAAAGGTAATGGATTCTTGCCTGCTTCCTTACTTGTCATACGGTGCACAAACTTGGATTTTTAACAATCATACAAGAAAGAAAATAAGAGCTTGCCAGCGCGCAATGGGCAATTTGGGCATAAAACTTCTAGACAAAAAGAATAGCACAAACATAAGAAAAATAACTAAAATAATAGATGCAGAACAACATACACAGTGACTGAAATGGAAATGGGCAGGACACATTGCACGCACTTCAGATGGGAGATGGTCAAGGCATGTAACTGAGTGGACAGGCCCAGTTGGAAAAAGGACTGGCAGACTTAAAGGCCGATGGGTTGATGAAATCCTGAAAATTGCTGGCAAAAACTGGATGAAATCAGCAAGAGATAGAAAAGAATGGAGAAGGTTGGAGGAGACCTAAACCTGTAGTGGGGCCATAACTTGAAAATTGTACATAAAATATTTTGTTTTTATATAACATGTCATGGAAATAAATAAATAAATTAAAGTGCAGGAATTAAGGAAATAAAAAGTATAGGTGAAAACAAGTTGACCATTTACTTTTTGCCTCTGCTCAAGATGCAATGACTCCTTTGTTGATAACCCATTATTGACAGTTAATAATTTGTCAGCAGTTATTCCCAGATTCCAAGGTATAACGCAGGAGTGTAGTGAGACAAATTCCTTTAGACTGGAAGAACTCTTAAAGGCTGTTGAGTGCCCATCCCGGGTCTGGAGCAGCCATCAAAGCTAGGCGTCTTAATAGAAAAAAGTACATCGAAGGTAAACCAGTGCGGGAGCGGTCTTCTACAGTGGTTCTAACATGTTTTGGTCAAAATTTACCAGAACGGATTTTTATTTACGACATGTCTATTTTGGTAGACATACCTATAGGTACACCATGCTCGCTTTTAACAGCGTTTTACTGAGATAATTTGGAGTTAACAATCTATCTATATATATAAAAGGCAATGTCCCGGGTGACTCATCATCGCTCAGCCAAAACTAATAATGCTAGAAATATGAAACTTGGACAGTATTTGTTTTTTGTTATGTAGAGATCCACTAAGAAGAGATTTTTTGAAATTCAACCCCTAAAGGGATGAAATGGCGGTTGCAAAGTTTGTATGGGAAAAAATATTTTTGTGGTCCAATTTACTTGAAACTTAGTAGAAATGCTCTTCAATGCAAATAATAAGACACGTATTTCAGCGATTACTAAAATTTAATCCCTAGAGGGATGAAAGGGGGTTGCAAAGTTTTTGTGGCAAAAAATATTTTCATGGTCAAATTTACTTGAAACTTGGTAGAAATGCTCTTCAGTGAAAATAATGAGACACGTATTTCAGCTATAACTAAAATTTCAACCCCTAGAGGGATGAAAGGGGGTTGCAAAGTTTGTAAAAAAAAATATTTTTATTATCAAATTTAATTAAAACTTGATAGAAATGCTCTTCAAATAATATTTTGAGATATGTTTTTCAGCGATTACTAAAATTCAACCTCTGGGGGGATGGAAAGTAGTTGCAACGTTTTTGCGGGGATTACTTTTATGGTAAATTTTACTTGAAACTTGTTAGAAATGCTCTTCAATGCAAATATAATCTACCTTCAAAGGCAATATACATATAAAAAATATTACTTTCGGTGATTCAGAAAATACTACCTCTTAGGTGGTAAAATGAGGGGTAGAAAATTGTATAGAAAATATACAGTTTTGAAGTGAGAAACGTGACTAATGAAATGAATGAATGAAATATACTGCTTTTAGCGAATAAATTGGCGGTAGAAGTTTGTATGGGATTTTAGACATGTTTGAAGGGAGAAATGTGGTGAGACTACCGCTATTATAAAAAAAAAATACTTTCGGCGATTTAGGAAAAACTACCCCAAAGGTTGTAAAATGGTAGAAGTTTCGGACTTTGGTCAATTTTAAAGTGAGAAATGTGAAAATTAGTATTCAGCCTACTACTTATCAATAGGAAATACGATTTTAGCGTCTAGCGAAGTTAGTAAATAAGCGACTTCGGTTATTGTTTAGGTGAGAAACGCGTAAATAGGTGTTAGCCTGTTAGGGCTACTAAATTGCTTTCGAAGATTTTGGAAAAACTATCTCTGTAAATGGCGGTTGTAAATTGGCGGTTTTGGTTGTAAATTGGTCGGTTTGTAAAATGGCTATTGGGGATGCTACTAGAACTGTGTTTAAATTTTGAGATTCCAGAAATTGATATGCTAGGTTCACAGACATGTAGAAGTTGAAGTTGTGTTTTTAAAGAATTGTCAAAATATGTTCCGCACGATGATTTATGGCGATTTTTTTTTTCATCAACAGTCACATTTTGTAGGCGGTGCCCAACCTAGAAATATTTATTTTTGTTATTTCACTACCAAACTAAGTAGCGGCTTCTACAAGACACGTTACTTTCTATTCCTACTCCAAATTTCATCAATGAACTTCTGTAGTTTTCGAGTAAAATGCGTGTGACATACGGACGGACGGACGGACATGACGAAACTATAAGAGTTTTTGCCATTTTTGCTACGGAACCCTAAAAAGGTGTTGGGCGACTTCCCCAAAGGTGGATAAATTAAAGAGAGTTTGGCCATTTTTAAAATGAGAATAGTGAACGTCGTAGTTTACGACATAAATGAAAAAAATACGGCAGTTTCGGAAAAGGGGGTAATATGGGGGTAGAAGTTGTTGTGGGAATTTGATTATTTTTGATGTGAGAAATGTGGACATTATTGGTATTAAGGTTACTGTTTACCTATACATAAGAATTATGACTGGGCAAGTTACTCGTAGATACATGAAACTTGGTATCAACACCATTAGGTATTAATTAAATAAAAAAACAGGTTTTAAAATAAGCCCTTAACAGTGTGAAAAGCGGGGTGAAAGTTTTTGAGGCATTTGAGTTGTTTTTTTTTTCCAGTTACATGAATGTTAGCATGTAAAAAAGTGTAAGCTTCAGTTTTTTTTAAACACTTGCCCCTTAACGAAACTAATAGTCAAGAACAAACCCATCATCAATAAAAAAAACTAAAGGGAAAAACTTGGGATCTTAGACTACTGATACTGACTGTAAAGTTTGTATGGAAATAAAGTTACTTTCAAACGTATACCTACAAGATTTGAAAACGGGTATTGCGACTAAATACTGTAACATAAAGAAAATATCCAGCTTTGATGTTTTTCGAAAATCTTCTGCTAAGTGGGTTAATTGTTTGTATAGAAATTTAGTAAATAAATGAGATGACTAAATTATCAATCTATTAAATCTAGGGTTGTTTAAAAAAACCTAATGGTGAAGAAGGGTGAATTTATTTTGTATAGCAATTTAGTTGTTTTAGAGTCATAAAATGAAAGGTGTTTGTGAACCGCTTACTTCAAATTCACGTTCTGGACTTTTTTTCATAAAAAACCTCTTTGAAGGTGTTATAAACTATGTCTGTCCCATAAGTTCTGATTCTCCGCAGACGAAGTCGCGGGCGGAAAGCTAGTAAAAGGATAAAGTAGGCTCGATTCCGTCTATACTCGAAAATCTAATTTAAGACCAAAATCCTAACCTCAACGGGCGCACATTCGCTGTGATTACTGCATTTTGGTTTAAGTGTAGGTATTTTTTATCAATAAAACTTAACGTAATATTACTAGTTACACGAGTTCTCAATCATATTTTTATGAAATAATGTTAAAATAACGAAATAATCACGATGGGAACTGTCACATTTTGGTCTTTAATTAGATTTTCGAGTATAGTTTTAGAGATACCTATATCCAATATTGTGAAAAAAGACCAGATACAAAAACTTAGGTTAAAACAGACCCTTATAATTACGACGTTTCCACTTTTAAGGCGAGTAAAATCATCACAATCAACTAAATCAAAAGAAACTCGCAAGCAAAACACATAACTTCTACAGATATGGTTATTCGTCTGCACGTGCCCTGAACTATGTCTATAATATGATAGAACTAGCTTCTGCCCGCGACTTCGTCCCCGTGGAATAGTTATAGTCCATTCGCTTAGATAGTGTCGCTACACTCGCACGTACCTACTTGTGGTTATTGTAACTGACATGTAATGTTTATATTACCTATAAATAATTTGAATTTGAATTTGTAATAAAATACGAATATAATTCGATGTAAACTGCCAAACTCACTAGCGGGAGTTACGCCGCAAGTGAATTTGGCAGTTTACATCGAATTATATTCGTATTCTATTACAATAACCACAAGTACGTGCGAGTGTAGCGACACGATCTAAGCGAATGGACTATACTTTGGGCTAACGCTAACTTTAACCCGCGACTTTGTTTACGGAGAAGGTTGAATCATTCTTCATTTGTGCTCCGCTCCTATTAGTTTTAGCGTGATGATATATAGCCTATAGCCTTCCTCGATAAATGGGCTATCTAACACTGAAAGAATTTTCAAATCGGACCAGTAGTTCCTGAGATTAGCGCGTTCAAGCAAACAAAAAAACTCTTCAGTTTATAATATTAGTTTAGATATGAATTGAATATGACAAGTACTAGTATACTAGTGTCATTGTCATTGTCTACATGTCGGTGGACATTGTGAATTAATATGTTCTTGCAAAACACAAAAAATAGGAAAGGGTCTTCCGGTAACCTTCGGGGAGGGAAGATGGCCGATTGAAAGATGTCCGGCTTTGTACTTTTGATTTATTTGATGGACTGACCAATTTTACCATTTGAAAAGATGTTATTTTTATGGCAGATTTTTGATTTTTAAATCATGTTGTTTTCCTGTTGCAGCCATTGATTTAGGTGGATTATTGAGGAAATACCTAATTATGAAGCATACTAATATTTGACATACTGGTATAAATATGTTGTTGTGTCTCAATACAAATAAGCTGTTACTTTCCTGGGCTATTCTTATACCCTAGATTATCTTGTCATGGGAAAAATATGGGTTATTCCCACCTGTTACCACCAATTTGCTACCACTGGTATCAGCTGGGATTTTTTTTCCCACCTGTTACCACTGGTAACTAATGGGAATAAAAATTCCCAGCTGTTACCACTAAACTAATTGGTGGTAGTTATCACCAAATATTTTAGTGGTAACAAATGGGAAAAATATTCCCACTTGTTACCACCGAGCACTTTAGTGGTAACAGGTAGGGAAAAAAATCCCAGCTGTTACCAGTGGTAACAAATTGGTGGTAACAGGTGGGAATAACCCAAAAATATTGCTGATTGAAGTCCATTGAATAACTGATTTTGGTTTCTTTAAAATTATATGAATTTCTGATATAGTAATATTTATTTATTTATTTATTTAAACTTATTTGCACAAAATACAATAAAGTACGAAAGGCGGACTTAATGCCCAATGGCATTCTCTACCAGTCAACCAGTAGGCGAAACAGAAAAAACTAAGGTCGGTGCGAAGAAAAAGAAGCATTGAAAAAACGTTCAATTAAATATATACAAGATACGGGTATATAAAATATAAATATACGTAAATAATATATAAAATATAAATTTCTTTTTATAGTGGTGATTATTATTTATACCTATCTTTAATATTTGAGTAGCTTAGTTTAATTTTAATTTAAATACGTTTAGTTCTAATTTTTAATTATTTTAATGTAGAATTCTGTAAATATTATGTTCACTTAAATAAATGTATATTAATTCTATAAAATATATATATAAATAGAGTATGTCTGATGAAAGCTGAACCCAGCTATTATATGATTGGGTTGATAGGCAACACAAAAAAAAAATCCATTTTACATTTAAGTTTCAAATTTTCAAAATATTTTTTTTTTACTTGCAATGTGGCGACACCTTCCAATATTAGATATTTTGTGAATCATTTAATACTCTGCCACATATATTTTCCAAAAAATATTACGCGGATCCAAAGGTTAAAAAATACTAATTTGTAACATCTCGTACATATCTTTTCCTACACTACATACGTAGGTTCCAATAGCCGTCATTAAGGTAGTTTATGTACTAATAAATGTCAGTGACAATTAATCTCACGCGTACTTTCAGCATTAGCTACAGGTAATGATAAATAGACGTAAGATTTCTTTGCATACTATAATTTATAGAAATAAAATTGCTCAAATATAACAGCATTCACATTATATACCATATATACCAATTTCAAGAAAATCGGTCCATTAGTTAAGTAAAAAAAAATTAAAAACGTTTTTCCTATTTTTTTAATTAAAAAAGAAACTGCGGCAATTTTGGAGCTAATATTTTGTGAAATTACAAAGTAAACAAAGGCAAATTATCCGAGTAGAAGGAAAATCATTTTCTCGCCAAAGGCGAAACTGCCTTCCTAACACGGCTATACCCTTTCATGAAAATCGTTGGTGCCGTTTCCGAAATTCACATTATATATATTATACAAGAATTGATTGTTTTAAGGTATTAGATTATTTCTAAAGCCGGGGTTAATAGAAATGTCAACATATGTAAAAAAAAACAGTACTGTTTGACAACTAACCTCAATATTTCTGCAAACGAGTTTTGATTTTAAAAACGTATAGTTTTTTGTTTTTAAATCTTAAACGGAATGTAAAAGTAACAATCAAGCGTGTACATCATTAAAAATACCTTACGCGATTTCCAAAAGTACGTATTTTTGGTGTAATAATGGTAAATAGGTCCGTTTGGTTTTGTTTACATCTTTTATCATTTCTATTGACCCCGACTTTGTATCTTCAATCCAAAATTTTATATATATACCCTTTTCGGTTAGGGTAGCACTGCAAAGGGTACGACACATCGCACGTCCATCGAAAATTATATCAATATAACACCAATTTTTTATTAATGTATCGTGTAGAATATTTCAATTAAGCTTCTTTTGTTATATATATATATATATATATATAATGTATGTATATTACTTTTTTTCTCAGATCAATAAATACTGAGATAGAGGGGTCCAAAAATTAGTTCATTACCAGAGATCGGAATAGGTAGAGCTAATTTGCCTAAACTTGATGCATGTTCATTCAATAATGTATTCCCATCTCTCTCTCGCATGAATGAATATGCGTCAAGTTTAGGCAAATTAGCTTTACCTATTCCGATCTCTGTTTATTACAAAGGGTCGGGGGCTTAAAAAAATCTCGATGGTGTGAAAATTATGTTAATATAACACCTATTTTTTATTAATGTATCGTGTAGAATATGTTAAATTAAGCTTCATTTTAACCAACTTCAAAAAAAGGAGGAGGTTCTCAATTCGTCGGGTTTTTTTTTTTTTTTTTTATGTATGTTCCCCGATTACTCGAAGACCACTGGACCGATTTGAAAAATTTTTTCGTTGTTCGAATGGGTATACTTTCTAGTTGGTTCCATTGTCACCACGTCAGGATCTGATGATGGGATCATGGAGAAATCAAGAGAACTCTTCAAATATTATAGGCACACCTATAGCGATTTTGGTATTTTTCACTGTAACTCATGCATTTGCTTTTGAAAAGTACTATATGGTGAAGTGGAACTGATGATGAAGACCACAGATGGCCACCGGAACTCCTTAACGGTACCTATTTCAAGGGTGGCGATAAGATATTTCGATAAAGGAAGTTGAGCGACTATGACGAAGCACATTTAGGTTTAAATATGACTATGACATTCCCGCGGCGTTGTCTGCGGCGAGCTTGAAATATTCTATAGTTTCTTATTAATATTTAGAAGTGGAGCTACGTAACAGCATAAATAGGATCACTAAAAAGTATAAAATAAAATAAATGTTTAAAAAAACAAAAAACCGCCTTCAAAAAGCAAAAAATAACTTCTTTAAAATGGTAGGTAAATAGGTCAGTCCAACTGAAGTCGGCGTCCAACAATATTTTAACCAAAAGCAGACTTCAGTTGGACTGACCTATTTACCTACCATTTTAAAGAAGTTATTTTTTGCTTTTTGAAGGCGGTTTTTTGTTTTTTTATGTTACACAAACTTTTTCTCTTAGATCAGTAATTACAGAGATAGAGGAGTCCCTGTCAGGCTTAGTAAGCGACTAAGTTTTGAGCCTCCTACTTTAAGAAATTAAACAATGTATTCCTTTCAGATAAACTTGATATATCTGCAGAAAAACGAGCCGTTTTTGATAATCTCGGGAAGCTGAAAGAGTTCGGCAAAAAGATTTGATTAGTCAAAACAAGTATATAAAAGAAATATATATCTTCAATGACCGGTAAATACTAAAATTAATTAAATCATTGTCTTTGTATATTTTCTGTACATATATCATGTTTAATCTGTTGACATTCGCAATTTCATTAAATTAAATAGAAAGATGATTAATATAACTGACACCCATAGTTTCAGTAAAACACTAAGGGGTGATTATATACGTTTAGTTAAAAGATATCATAAACATATCAGTATGTATTTACTGTATGCAGAGCAAACAGCATTTTGTTGTTTGTGAACCTTACTACGTACTTTACTACGTACACTCCATGAGCTCTTGGAAAAGATGTTGGGGTTATACCTGTCTTGCTTGTTCTTAAACCATTGCGATTTGAACCTTACCGATTTCACCTAAACCCAAATGTTTCACAACATTCTTGCAACTTGAAACTTATTGTTTAACAAATAAAATGTTCGTGCAATAAAGTTTAAATGTGCATTATAAATACTCAATAATTATTATGTACATGTTTTAGTTTGATACAGTTAATTATTTTGTTAATAAGTGATAAGTTACCAGTAACTTGCTTAAATTCTCATAAAATTTCTGAGAACATTTCAGAGAAAATTGCAAACAGAATATTTTCAGTAACAGCTTGTCGTAGCAGATTGTGATAGACAAATTTGACGCCTACTAGTAAGAGTCGTGTTGGTAAGTGGGAACTGTAGACAGATCCGATGCATAGGCCGTGAGTTCGAACCCCGCAACGCAAACTTTTTGTATTTTGTTACATTTAAGAATTTTGTATTTTATAAAAACCTTTATTGAATTATTAATGCAGCCATCGTTTTGCTCTCAATGTAAATAAAAATATTATATATATATTTTAAATAATTAGCAATGCTGCAGTCTAATTTCAGGGAACTTGTGCTCGAAGTTGTAAGAACAGACGGGGAAATGTCTTCTTCTATATCTTTATTGTATTTTACAACAGTTAATTATGTTGTGTATACCTAATTGTTGTGAAAATAAATAAATAAACAGATGCCAGGAGGAGGTAAATTCTCGTTCCCGAGAACATTCTCAGAAGTTACCGAGAAGTTCTCACGTTGAAAGTTTCGAAACTTTGGGAACTTCTCGTCGGTGCATTGCTAGTCACAATGTATTAATTTGTAAATGGTGTTCTGTTTATTTCATTCTATATTGACGACGCGCTGGCCTAGTTGGTAGAGACCCTGCCTACGAAGCTAGCGGTCCTGGGTTCAAATCCCGGTAAGGGCAGATATTTGTGTGATGAGCGCGAATATTTCTTCCCGAGTCATGAATGTTTTCTATGTATGTAAGTATATATTTCTCTATATAAGTATTTATATCGTTGTCTGGTACCCATAGTACAAGCCTAGAGCTTAGTTTGGGACTAGGTCAATTGGTGTGACATTGTCCCCTGATATTTATTTTTTATTTTTTATTTATCTTACAGATCTCAGTTTTTCTACGTTGAAGAGAATAAATAGTGAAGGAAAAGTAAACCATGGTTTCTTCAGTACTCCAGAGGCCCGTTTCACGAAGCTTCAAGTTACAAATTACAAGCGGAACTCACTTTCTAGCAAAAGGAGTTAGAAAGAGACTTCCACTTGTAATTTGTAACTTGTAGCTTCGTGAAACAGGCCTCTGGAAAGAAGCAACCTCACAAGGCCACAGTATCCAATTTAGATAGTTTTGACATCCAAGCCATCCGAAACAAAGTAAATATTGATTGGAAAAAATTACCTTCTGCGGAGTTTCATGCGGCGCTTTTTCTCCGCAATGATGGTCTTGTCCGAAGCGCCAGTAGATTTACTCCATATTACCGACGTGTAAAAGAGCCCTCATGTAGCCAATTTACTGAATAAATATTTAAAATTTTGAAGCTTGAGATACTGACTCTCACTAAAATAAGTGTGAATTATGTACTCTTGGGCTGTTATTATTAATAATTATTACCCTAATATTAAATAAAATCTTTTTACTTCATGACTTTTTATTGACGATTTTATTTACTAAAAGAGCACATATATGAAAAAGCATGCATTATTATGGTGGCCTGCATTTATTTTTCATAGATAGTTTCAAAGAATCAAATACTTCGTGACACCCAAAGTCGCCAATTAGTTCGGTACACGTTTGGCGACTTTTGGTGTCACTATCTATTTGATGCTGACTATACGTATTAGTAAGCCTCTTGGGCTTCTATTAATAAACTGTACGTAAAAATGATACCGTGTGTCACTTGAGTGCGGTATTAGTAGACTTGAGTACCTATAGTTTATTAATACGGGCCTCAGTATTGTGAAAAAGTACGCGTTTCCACTCCCTTTGTGCACACCAAAATAAAAAAAATAAGAAAAGTATCAAATTCGTTTATTCCTAGTTTGATACCATATGGAGATTTTGTCAGGTACAGCTTTCATTAGACAGACTCTAAACAGATAGGGCGTTGTGTGTTAAATCGATTTACGACTGCGCTTGTTGCAGCAGATGCTTATGAAACATCCGCTTGAAAGCTAACTTGCTTGGGGCTGGTCTGATATTCAGTGGGAGTTCATTCCAAAGACGGATGGCCTTAAGGGCAAATGAATTAGACATAAAACCAGTATGGTGGGGAGGAATAGAAAGTTTAAGAGCACGAGAGGAACGCAATTCACAGCCTGGACGGGGTAATAAAATTGAATTTACATTTAAGATAACCTGGAGTCGAAGGCTCGAACAGGATGGAAAAAGAGTACTTAGAGTTCTAAAAGATCTGCGTTGACGTATGTGAACCCAGTTAAGGTGACGCCGAAAAGAAGAGACATGGTCATATTTTCTAAGACCAAAGATAAAACTGCCATTATTGAGCAATCGCTCTAACCTATTTAAGGAACCTTTGTTGATATTGGTAATGCACACATCAGCATAGTCAATAATAGGCAACACGAGCGCCCTCACGAGCAATGTTTTTGTACTCACTGGAAGAAAATATTTGTACCGGTATAATGCACGCAAAGTGCCAGTAACCTTACTAGATAGGTACTCACCTCCTAAAGATGACCGTCCTACAAGAGACTTGAGTGAATGACTACGCCAAGGTCCTTTACCTGATCGGATAAGGGTATTGTGGTGCCATTGAACACGACAGGTGGGAACAAAGTATCCTTCAGCTTTATAAGTTGGCGCGGACTCCCCGCGATTATTGCCTGGCACTTGGTAGGATTGACTGAAATACCAAAATTCGCAGACCACTCAGCGATATGCTCCAAGTCGTCGTTAATTTGGCAAATTGCAGTATTCAGATTCAGAACTTCAGCGGTAGCATATAGCTGCAAATCGTGGCCTATTCCCAGTTGTCCACAACCCCTTTGTCCACACTGTGGACAACTGGGAATAATAAATCCCAGTTGTCCACACCCTCGAAAATAGGTGTGGACAACTGTGTTCGTTTTTATTAATGTACTTAAGTAGATATATTCGTATTTATATATATTATACCCAGGTTCAGGAAAGTACAAAGAGTCATTTAAGAGTACCTAACAAACGTTTACTTAAAATGTGGTTTATATTACAAAAAAATGTTCTACAAATATGAAAATAATCACGAATACATGTATTTTTGCTAATATTATGTTTAAAACTAGACCAGATATATAAACCAGATTTTAAGTAAACGTTTGTTAGGTACTCTTAAATGACTCTTTGTATTTTCCTGACCCTGGGTATATTATATAAATACGAATATATCTACTTAAGTACATTAATAAAAACTAACACAGTTGAGTCAAATTAAAGGGTGTGGAATTTTTATTCCCAGTTGTCCACACCTATTTTCGAGGGTGTGGACAACTGGGATTTATTATTCCCAGTTGTCCACAGTGTGGACAAAGGGGGTGTGGACAACTGGGAATAGGCCCAAATCGTCTGAATACAGATGGAAAGAGCTGAAGATCTTAGAAGTAATAAGGTTAATAAAAATGGAAAATAGGAAAGGGGAGAGAATACCACCTTGTGGCACTCCTGAGTTTAAATCACACCACTCTGAAAGTGATAGGAAAGTGAACCACTTAGTGGCTCGGAGGAAACTCCCAGATGAAGAAGAGTAGCGAGAAGGAGTTCATGATCCACAGCGTTAAAAGGCATTAGAAAAGTTTATGATTACCAGGACAGTTACCTGCGTTGATTCCATTCCAAATCTGATATCTTAAATTATGTTGAGAAGTGCAGTAGTAGTATGTCCTGGGCGAAAACTAGCTGATAGCGATAATTATACTGAGAGAACTCCTTATGAACAGCTGCAGCTGCAGTAGCCTCAAGATTTTTTGAAAGAAAAGGAAGAATAGAGATGGGCCTAAAGTGATTGAGAGAGCTGGGGTTAGAAGTTTTAGGGAGTGGGATAACAAAGGCCTTGCGCCAAGAAGAGGGAAAATCCGCAGTAAGTAAAGAGAAGTTGACAATATGAGAAATCATAGGCAGGACACTCTCAAGAATGAGAGTAACCATGACACGTCTCACGTCATCATGGCCGACGGCTTTAGATTTTATGGAGAATATTATCTTTTGAAGGTCATCGTCGGCGACCGGGACGAAAGTGAAAGGAACAGTGAGGCATGGGGAGGGAGGCAATTATAGAAAGAGTTTTAAATTTAGTGCCAGAATTAAGGATAGATGTTATTGAAAAGTGAGTGTTTAAGTCATTCAGAGAGAAAGAGGACGAATTGAGTTCAGATTTGCATTTACCGAAACCGAGTGATTTTAGGAACTTCCAAGTATTACAAGAGATGAGCAGATAACGTTGTCATGAATTATTATCTGGTTACAGCGATTTCTGGCAATCATGAAGAGACACCAGGTCTCGCTTCACCTGTCACGCTTAAAAATCCGAAACGCTTTATCCCGCCTCGTCATCGCCATACGAACTCCCCTCGTAATCCACGGGGCCGGAGGTCGCTTCAGCCTGACTGCGCGGACTGGCGCATGTGCATCGAACAGTTTCAAAATAACGGAATTTAGAGAGGCAACTTTTTCATCAACTGTTGATGCTGCCACCGTTGGCGACCAGTTGACTGAGGAAGCATCTTGCTTCAGTTTCGCGACGTCCAGCCTCGCGAAGCTACGAAGATGCACAATAGCCGGGTGACGTTTAGGTGCCTTTATGTTGTAGGAGATCATGCCGCGAGAATCCAGGCGCCTCAATCTGAGCCGCCTTAACCACGCTATTAACAGAGGTCGTAAGAATTATATACAGCCACGTATCAGTCCCATCAGTGTTGTGGTGAGTGGCATTTAAAAGACTATGGCAAAATCAGTGGACTCGGATAAACACTGAAGCTTGCTAGATCTAAAATTGTCCCTCAGTAAGTCTGTATTCATATCGCCCATAGTTAAGTGATGTGCGCATTTCGTACCAAAGGAGGAGAGAAGAGATTAATATGCGTTAAAATAATCTGTGGCTGTAGGACTGTACAGAACACTTAGAACAACATGAATGCCTAGAACTTTGACCTGTATCACCAAGTGTTCCATAGTACCCGAGTAGAGAGAAGGAGAAGAGTCGAGAATTGTAAAAGTGATATCAGAACGTAGATAAATTGCAACTCTTCCACCGCCTTTGCTTGTGCGATCATTACGAAGCGGAGTAAAACCGGGAAGGGTAAAAAATTAAGAGGGGAGATTGGGCTTGAGCCAGATTTCTCTGATAAGGATAGCGTGAACATTGCAAGATGAAAAAGTGTCAAGAAACTCTGTGAAATGACTGGGTAAGCTTTGAGCATTCATATGGCATACGTTAAGTAAATGAGAGTTATTTTGGAACTCGCGCCGCACTAACATGCCAAGAGTACACGGTTCAACTGAATCGTCCAAAGAGTGGAAAGAAGAAGACAAGTTGCAAACAGAGTGAAAAGATTCATCGCAATCACCATCACACATTAATATTAGGTCCTTACCTACATATGAATTTGTCGTACTGTCCACTTTATCTCAAATATCCCCTCTTTGCTCAGGAATTCCTAATTCAAATTTATACAGCTATTTATTCATGCATTTGTGTTTCGAAATACATTATTCATTTGTTTTTTCCTCTTTTGTTTTCTTTTTACCCCACTCAGTTTACAAAATGGAATTTTGATATATCGCGTTATTTACGAGTACGAGTTCCACCGTGGCTAGGGTTGCCACCTTTTTTTTTAACAGAATAAAGTATTACTTACCAAAAGAGGAATAAAAATAAAGTACGCAGCATAAATGTAAAATATTTCTTTAATTATTTTTAAGTACATATTTCTTATCAAGTTATCACTCATCAGACCTTGCTTATTCTAACAGCGTATTTGGCAACAATTTAAGTATCAATCGCGTTCAAACATGGCAAAACAAAGTTTTTGTCGAGAGTTTTTGACAGTTGCGTTCAGGTACAATTTCGTTTAAATTTATTACCTATATATAATAATTAAGTACTTTGCCGTAATTTAT
Source organism: Acleris literana (assembly GCA_946894065.1). Classification (NCBI taxonomy): domain Eukaryota; kingdom Metazoa; phylum Arthropoda; class Insecta; order Lepidoptera; family Tortricidae; genus Acleris; species Acleris literana. The sequence goes on along the minus strand of OX335668.1, from coordinate 30,791,525 downwards.
CTGCTGCGTAAAATATATCGTATGGGAAGCTAAAATAGAGTACAATACTTTATATTAAAAAACGGGTGGCAACTCTAACTGTGGCACCAGTGCTGCAGAAACGGCTCGAAGTATTAATGATGTGTATGGCGGCGGTGTCGCAAAAGAAAACACAGTGTGTTTTTGGTTCCAACGTTTTCTTTCTGGAAATTTTGACCTGCAGAACAAGCCCCGTGGACGGCCGTAGACTAAAGTTGATAATGAAGAATTGAAGGCTATTGTGGAAGTCGATCCATCGCAAACCACTTCCTAGTTAGCTGCAGGCTGCGGTGTTAGTGATAAAACTGTTTTAATCCACTTGAAGCAAATTGGGAAGGTGAAAAAGCTTGAAAGGTGGGTACCTCACGAATTGAGTGAAGCAAATCGACAAACGTGCGTCGACTGCTGCGTTAAATTAATGAACCGGCACAATAATGAAGAGATTTTAAATCGAATCATTACCTGTGATGAAGAGTGGATCCTGTACGATAATCGGAAGCGCTGATCGCAATGGCTGAACTTTGCCGAACGAGCATAATAATGCCCCAAGCGAAAATTGACTCAAAAAAAGTTACTTGTGAGCGTTTGGTGGACTAGTGCCGGTGTCGTTCACTAGGAACAGCTTTTTTAAATCTGGCCAGATGATTACGACAGATGTGTATTGTCAGCAACTGCAAAGCATGATTGAAAAGCTAGCTGCTAAACACCCGAGGCTGGTCAATCGCTCTAGGCCACTGCTGCTTCAGGACAACGCTAGACCAAACACTGCACAACAGACGGCTACCAAATTAGAGGAGCTTCAATTGAAATATCTAAGACATCCAACGTACTCCCCAGACCTTGCTCCAACAGATTAACATATTTTTTCGAAATTTGGATAACTTCTTGCAAGGGAAAAAATTCAACTCCGATGGGTTAGTGCAAACCGCCTTCAAAGATTTTATTGTTTCCTGTCCGAATGGCTTTTCTAGTAAAGGGATCAATGAACTACCTACGAGATGGCAAAAGTGCATAGTTAGCAATGGTACATACTTTGATTAATTAAATAAATTTCAACAAAAAAAAACTACTTTATGTTCCTCCCATAAAAAACGCCAATATCATATGTAAGGACTTAATATATAATAATAATGTAATTGAAATAAATAAACTAAGTATAAATATTTATAATTATAATTTAAATAAACTGCTGATCTGCTGAACCCGCCGGTCGACGGTTTACACAGTAAAAAAAAACCAGACCGAAAACATTAACTTACAGCAACAATAACTCAGGCACAATTTAAGAAATTAAAACAATAAACACAAAACTGCCGCTCGCGGCAAGTGACGGCAAAAGGTTTCCGAACGAAACTCTTGACAGACATACGTCAGATTGACATATGTGATGTTATGAAATTTGATACGAGAATTCTGACGTCTGCGTGCGTACGGTGTTAGATTAAAATATAAATAAAGTAGGAGGTAATTGCAAAAGTAAAATCGAATCGAATTAGGAGGTAGTGATAAAACGTATTTTGGAAGAATAAAATGCAAGGAAACCTGATCAAATACCGTCACAAGCCGCAATACAAGCAAGAATTTAACGTGCCGACTTGGGTTTGATGACATTCCTGGTCGTCCTGGCGGTGCGCCCTGGATAGAGCATGGATTACCGGAGCCTTTTTCTAATACCGGTTTTTTTTCGGTTTCGGTATTTCCATTTACCTGTTTTCGATATTTTCGGTGTTTTCGGTATTTTTTTGGTTTTTATTTATATTTTTGCTACAGAAACTTAAAAATACCTTTGCAACCATCATTTGTTTACCTTACCCACCTTAGATTGTTTAGGTAGACAAAAATGAAACAATACTTAATGAATCAACATTACGAGGGGCACACCGAAATGAACGGGAATTAAAAAAACTACTAGTACTTTATACCTAAATTATATTTCATTGTTATTCGAAGTATTTTTCCTTGCAATTAATGCACTTTTGCATTCTTTCGAACCAGTTATTAAAGTAGTAACTCGACTCTGAAGTGGACGTTTCCAAAATGGCCGATTTATACGCTTGTTCTGCCGCTTCTGGTTCTTGAAATCGTTGACCACGTAACAAATCCTTAATTTATAGGAATGTAAAAAAATCGTTAGAGCTGAAGTCAGGACTATATGGAGGATGAGACATTAACTCTACGTTTTCCTGGTTCAAAAACTTTTTTGTTTTCGAGCGGTATGGAAGCTCACATTGTCGTGGTGTAAGATGATGCGGCGTGTACCATTACCTCTACGGAGTTTAGTCATCGTTTCTGGCAAACAAACCGAAGTTTACCAATCGGCGGTAACTGTTCTATGTTCCTGTAAAGGAATTGTGGCCACATGTCCTTTTTTGGAATCAAACGGAGCGATCATTTTCTTCGATACGCTACGGGAACGCACCACTTTCGTTGGCTTCACCTCGCTTTCGAGGACCCAAACTGCCGACTGATATTTTCTTTCAGGTTTATAAGAATAAATCCATAACTCGTCACCGACGATGTTATAGACAGGTGTTGACTTCCCTCCATTGAAGCGTTTCAGAGTAGACCGACACCTCTCCACACGAGCCGCCTTTTGCTCTTCAGACAAATTATGGGGTACCCAGCGGGAAATTAACTTTCTGAAGCCCAACTTATTATGCAAAATATTTTAAATTGCGGTCATTCCAATCCCTATTGAAGCGTGAATCTGTTTGTATGTCACATGTCGATCATATTGTAGAATTTTTTGCACAGCCGTCGCGTTTTCAGGCGTTACTGCTGTTTTTGGTCGACCACTAGAATGTACGGTGCTGAGAGAGGCACGACGTCGTCGAAACTCCCAATACCAGTGATAAATAGTCGTTTGGCTTGGTGCTTCCATATTATATATGGAAACAAGCTCACCGAGACATTCATCTTGAGATAACCCTCGACGAAAGTTGTGAAAATTATGGCACGGAAATTTTCAAGCCTGAGCTCCATTTTGCCTATCGTCTTGTCAAATTTAAACTGGCATTACGAAAAAAAACGAGCTTTTTTTTAAATTATGTAAATGTCATTACCAGTGATCGGAAATAGGTGAGCTAATTTGCCTAAACTTGATGCATGTTCATTAAATAATGTATTCCCATCTCTCTCACGCATGAATGAATATGCGTCAAGTTTGGGCAAATTAGCTCTACCTATTCCGATCACTGGTCATTACGGTTGCAAGTGGCCAGTACTCACGTAACAAAAAAGGTTTTATGCTAAGTCAATCCCAAGTACTCAATTCCCGATCATTTCGGTGTGGCCCTCGTAACTATTTATTAATAATCACAGTCACAGGGTCACAGTCACAGCAAAGCTTTACTAAGTTTTTCATATACCTACCAAATTGAATATTGAGTGAGAGCTCAATAAAATATATATCTTCAAAATCACATTTTAAAAAATCTTATGAAACGTAAAATTATGTATTAGACACAGCAAAAAAATAACAAATAAAACTTAACAATATGTTTCTATTCTAAGTATTACTATTAGTAATTATAGAATAGTAATAAGCATCATCGTTAATTCGTTATCAATCAATCAATCTTATTCTTAGAAAAATAGACAAAGATAAACAACTATAATATATAAAAAGAATCCGAGCATTATGCAGTGCAGTAAACAGCAGTACAGTGCTTAGATTCCTTTCTATCAACTAAAGTTTCTTATCTTTTTCTTGTTTTGCATGGCGTGGATCGTGGGTGGAATCTGATTAGGAAGTATTCGAGCCAGATCGAGCTTGTTGGAACAACGACCGCAAAAAGCAAAGGGCATCCAAAGTATTGTCTTTAAGAGACGACCTTATCTTATTGCAGGTGTAGGCTGCTGAAGAAAAAGCCCTTTCTGATTCCACACTCGAGGGTGGGATTGTCAACAAATACTTATACGCCTTATCTAAATAAAAACCTCTATTACCACCATTTTCAAACAGCGCCATCACAATTTGTATAAGTTTACGCTTATCTTCACGGTTACCATCTCTGTAAACTTCAACTTCCCCATCTGATTTTTGTGATTGTCGTCCTTCATTTCTCGTAGTAATATTTTTCTTCTCTTTCAAGGATTTTTCTATTTCTTTCTGTAGTTGCTTCTCAAAATCTATGTTTTCCCCATCGCCACTCGTACTAGTACCACAGCTGGTACTGTCCGTAGCTGCATTTTCATTTCTGGCCTCAGATTCAAAGCGTTGGGTGAGTGCAAGTATTTCCTCAACCATTTCCGAGTTGCTCAGTTTTGGGAAGACTTCAGAACCAACTTCTCTAAAATAAGTTTCAGGGTTTTGGAGGTATTGCAAAATTGTCGCAATCGAAAGGCGTCTTTGGATAATGCGCTCGCGCAATGATTTTGCTAGAAGATTTTCCAGAGTGGAATTTTGGCTATCTAGTTTCCGGAGCGGAGCGGTATTTCATTGCAGCATCGGCTGTCAATAGCGTAGCATCACGACGGCACAGTGCTTCAACTGTAACTTTAATAATATTTAGACTATTTTGAATGCTGTCTAATGTTTCGTATTCGCTTGCTGTAAATTTATGCTGGGCTTTCATGTCAATCAGCGCTTTAGATACGCATGACCTTAACCGATTGTATCTATCCACCATAGTGGCAATGCTCCCCCAGCGCGTCTTACAATCGGCAAGCAGCTGAAGTTCCTTTCCCATGTCCTGTTTAACGTTTTTTTATAAAAAAATGTTATTTTTACCGGAGAGTTTTTAATTTCTTTAACCACTGTGCGTACTTTGTTAATGAGACTCTTATAGTTCGTAGCTAATGCACGAGAAGCACGACTGTTAGATGCCACTGTAATAATTTCCAGCCCTCCATCTTCGATTTCATCACCGCTTTGACCTGCATCTTCCATTTCTGCATCGTCTTCGGATTCAGAATCGCTCGAAGGATCCTTTTGAATCCGTTCATTATACGAATACGAGTGTTCAACAACTTCGAGAGCGCCACTGTTTTTATACATGACGTCAAGTACGGCTAACTGGATACCATGCGCAAGACAGACTTGATGATGAGCGTTCATGCTTCTACCAACCTTCAGCATGACACTGGCGCCATCAGTTACTATTGCAACGATATCTCCGTCTAATGAATTCCTTATGGTCGCGGATTTATCCATTATTATGGTTTTATTTGCAGATGACAGTACAGTGTTAATACAATCTAATGACCTTGACAAATATGAAAATGATACCTATAAATAACACGCTTGCAACTATTATTGACTGGCTAGACCTGAATAAATTAACATCGAAAAGACAAAGCTTATGCAATTCCATCAATCGAAATCTAGCTCATTAGACATTGATATTAAATATAACGGAAATCGGATTGAACAAACAAGAGTAATTAGATTTTTGGGTGTTGAAATCGACGAACATTTAAATTGGAAACCATATACCGATTCTTTATGCACCAGAGTCAATAATTTTGTATTTGCCCTAAAGAAGGTATCCATGTTATCTGATCAAAAAACTGCTTTACTAGCATATTATGGGTACGTGGAGTCTATTTTACGTTACGGCATTATATTCTGGGGTAATTCTAACACTCAATGTGTTTTCAGAGCTCAGAAGAAGTGCATTCGTGCTATTTGCAACATTAAACGGACAGACACATGTAAACCCCATTTTAAAGCCATAGGTATTTTAACATTAACTAGTCTTTATATTTACGAGGTTGCCAAGTTTGTAAAATCAAATCCAAATTTATTTCCCCATAAAACAAATTCGAATGGAAGAGCCATTCGCCACAAATTTAAAATAAATATTGTGCCTGGTAAAACCGCATTTCTGCGTAGAAGTATATTAGGCGTCGCGACTAAAGTTTTTAATTTCTTACCAGATAGCCTTAAAGACTTAGAACTCAACATTTTCAAAAAGAAGCTAAAATGCAAACTAGTCGAAAGAGTCTATTATACAATGGAGGAATTCTTTAATTACAAAGTCTAACTTAGTAGGATTTAGTTTTAGTTTTTTTTTTTCTTACATAATTGCGATTAGAAATAAGTATGACATTGTATTCTTAATTATTCACAATTTTATATTACTTGTATTTGTGGTCGCACTTGAAGTGTTTGTCGTTTGTAGTTTAATTACTATTATTTTGACCTATTTTTGTACGCCGTAAGGCAGATCACAGAGGTCCTTTCTTATTGCATTTATAACACCTGTAATAACCTGTGTTTCACAAAATAAATGATTACTGATTACTGATTACTGACCCTGTTATAAAAATACACCAAATAACAGAAATAGTAACGAGGGGTGTGTGTGGCAGGTGTGCGCGGCAAGCCCGCGTGACCGTGCGCCGGAGCCGCTGGCCTTGTCGTACGGCGAGGCGCCTGGACGGCCGCTGCCCAGCGCGCTGGCGCAGCGCGGCCTGTCTTACGACGAGGTGCTCCACGATGACTTCCGATTCGACCTCAACGCCCACGACGTCATGGTCTTCCTGCACATTCAGAAAACTGGCGGTACCTCCTTTGGTAAACACCTGGTCATGGATCTCGATTTAAAGGTAAGATCATACAGACCGTATTAATTAACGGAGTTGAGTCGAATGTTTGTCTAAAACCAGCGAATTGCGAGTCGGACTCGCGCACAAAGGGTTCCGTACCATTATATATAAAACAACACGTTTGTTGTATCATGGTAGCCCCTTAAATATTTATTTTATTTTGTATATTTTTAAAGTAAATATACAACTAAATATTCTGTGAATATTTCAAGCGTCTACCTTTGCAGTAATTAATATCGAGCAAAAAACGGTAAAAAATCACGTTTTTTGTATGGGAGCCCTCCTTAAATATTTGTTTTATTATGTTTTTAGTATTTGTTATTATAGCGGCAACAGAAATACATCATCTATAGAAAAATCAACAGTCTAGATATTATGGTTCCCGAGATATAGCCTGGTGAAAGACAGACGGTCAGACAGACGGACGGACAGTGAAGTCTTAGTAATAGGGTTCAGTTTTTACCCTTTGGGTACGGAACCCTAAAAATGACTTTTCTATGGTTTAACGTCGTCTCACTCATGGTACAATATATGCTTCGCCAGGTATTCTCTTCCGAGAAGCAGTGGTCACGTGAGTGGACACGTACTACGTCATATCCGTCAACCGAAGATTTCCAAACTTTAAAATCGGGGTAATTTTAAAATATTTGCTCGTATATATTAACTTAAGACTAAACTTAACTTTAACTTTATTAACTTTACTTTTGTATAAATAGGTTTTACGTTTTGACCATTTACTGTTCGCTATAAAAAAACGTATAGAAGTGTTGCTGCATTTTGACGTAGATACGGGTATAAGTTCTACGAACAATGTGCTGTGACCACCGGCACTTAAATGTTGAACGTTTATATTTGTGTTTCGTTACGGAAAATATACGACTACTTATACTCATAACAAAATAAAAAATAAGTTCTAAATATTAGGGCTATGGATTATGAGAACTTAAAGATTGATAAGCACTTTTTTATTAGGCGCTTCCTCTCATTTAGGTACGGTCACGGAAGTTAATTTGCCACCCATTTCAAAGAAAATCTGCTTGAAGATGTCATTGTCAATAGAGATGCCAAGTCATTTGTAATTGATAGGAAACTCAACCTTATTTCTGTAGAATGTCAGATTGACTTTAGACCTAATGGTCTAAGATCCGAATAGGAGAAGATTTGAACCGGGCTGTTTATTCGATGAAAAGTATTTTATATCAAATTTAATACGCTAAATAATATGTGGCGAATAGGTAGGCTGAAAAAATTCAGTCCAGTACTTATATCATTAAAAAAAAAAATGTTTTTTTTTTAAATTGCAAATGTTTGTTTAATAGACAAATTACATACTAATCGAAAGTATGAAGTCTATAGAATGAGATGATGATCTATAAGATGGAGTGACGACCTTGTAAAGATCGCGGGAACGCGGTGGATGCGAAAAGCACAAGACCGGTCTGAGTGGAGAGCCTTGGGGGGAGGCCTAATCCAGCAGTGGACGTCTTTCGGCTGACATGATGATGATGATGATGATTCTATAGGCTTCATACTTTCGATTGATATGTAATTTGTCCATTAAACAAGCTAGTGTAATTTTTTAAAACGAAGTTAATTTTTATTTTTTTTATTAATTATATACTGGACTGAAATTTTTCAGCCTACCTATTCGCCATATATTACTTAGCATATTAAATTTGGTATAAAATACTTTTTATTGAATAAGCAGCCCGGTCCAAATCGTCTCCTATTCGGATCTCCTACTATAAGGTGGGTCACAAATTAAATTCCTTGACTTTACAACAGGACATAAAATACTACTCACCATAATATTATTTTATATTATCACCATAATATTAAACCGTGGTTTTAGGCCCGCAATATCGCAACCACTCCTCGGCAAGCGATTCTTTTGGTGGAAAAGTATAGAAACCGACTATGCCCTACCCATTTTGCTCTTACAGCTTTTAATAGAGCATTTAACCATTTTACAAAAAAATGTCATCGACAACTTTTACCGCGACAGTTTGAAAATCATTGGCGTGTCATTATAGCAATGATACCGAGCGAGAGCGGAATATGATATTCCCATAGGTTCGAATAGTATGACGAGAAACATCAAGTTGACAAATTTGTAACCGTCCAGTTTGATCTGGTGAATCCGGTGATGCCTGTAGTATCGGGTTGTAATTCCACATTGTAATGTAACCTTTATGTAAAAAAAATCCCTGTTAGTTATTTTCATGCATAAATGTATATACAATATTAAAATAAAACATTCAAAGAAAGTAAATATGTAAATTATGCTTGTGACTTATATTATTCATGATATAATTTTTGAAATAAAATCGAACACTAACCTAATATAAATTTATTTAAAAAAAGTGACATATTTGTAGAATTGTACGGTAAAAACCCGTTTAATAAAGATACAAAATTGTAAAAGTAACACTGCTAAATATTTGTAAATTGTAAGACTTTTAAACTCTGATTAACTCTGTTTAATAAAACTTTAAATTGTAAAAAAACGCCTGTAGTTTTCGTCTACAATTTTGTTTTACTAATAAGTCATGGTAAGATACAATGCACAAGTAATTGTATTTTTTTTTTGTTGAAGAATAATAACAAGGTTAGAAAATAATTTAGTCACTGTCTAGTCTATTTTATTACTTTCATTTAACGTTTCTTTACAAAATAGACAACAACAACAAAATTACTATTCTAATGCTCACATACGAAAGTAAAGACGTGCTATTTGGTAAATTTAACGATATAGTCATGACATTAAAATAAATAAGTGGAAACAAATTAAGACATAGTTAAGAGCTTCGAACTGGCGAGGCCCTTCAATTTAAATTAGAAACCCATCTACAATACCAGCCTAGCTGTTCTAGGTAAGTAGGTACATCATAAATAATCTAGGAACCTTGATAGTCACTATTTTCAGGCCAACCGACTTGAAATTGAGAAAGACACGTATTTTAGGCAGTTTACGTATACTGTGCGCATCTGCTATTACCTCTATACCTATGGTATTGTGACGCCCGTTCAATGTAAAGCGCATAAAAATTAATCAGAAGGGTAAGAGATGGGGTTTTTGTTACTTTTGTTTTCAAGGTCTATATTATTTACCAAGTATTAAATTACCATTAATTTCACATTTAATGGAAATATTAATCGTGAAACTTATACTTTTTTTATATTTGCCTCCGTTGCACAATTATTGGCAAATACTCTTCGTCACTGCTCTCACTACATGACGATATTGATAACTATTGATGACACGTTAACACTATTGCTAAGAAAGTATTTTTTTAACAATAAGTAAAAGTCACCAACGGCTTCTACACAGGGTGCGATCACCTGTCAGAATTATATTACAATTCTACAATATTGTATACTTGTTACTACAATACTGCGTTTAATAAACCACATTTTCTGACAAATTTGTAAGTTAATGCCTGTCAAGTAAAAACCTTTATTAAACAGAATTATGTAAAAATGTAGCTACAATTCTACAATTTTGTATGTTTTTTAAAATTACAATATTGTAATTTGTAATTTTTATTAAACTGAAATATGTAGAAATGTAAAATGTAAAATATAATTACAAATTGTAAATTGTAAGTTTTATTAAATAGGGCCCAGGTGGCCTGAGTGCTCGCGCGCCTTATACTTACCATTAAAAAAAAAACTAGACAATGATAACCATGCTTCTAAATAGAGGTACAAACTTAAATAAATAGAGAACAGCTGAGACTCATGAACAAAATACTTGTCGTGTTCATCATGGAAATATTTGCCCTTACCGAGATCGAACCCGGGGAACCTCTAGTTTAGCTTAAGTCACCGTCAATAGAACTTGCAAAAGATGTAAACATGAAATACAAAAAAAATAAGTATTACATTCAGAAAAAAATAATGTTTTAAAAAACAAAAAACCGCCTTCAAAAACGCAAAAAATGTCTTCTTTTAAAATGGTAGGTACATATAGGTCAGTCAAACTGAAGTCGGCGACTCGCAATATTTTTAACCAAATGCTGACTTCAGTTGGACTGACCTATAGGTACTGCCACGTGCGTACTACCCGAATAGATACAACTCGCGAAAATACAGAATATGTACGGAATAAATAAGAGACAAAATGTTGTAGAATAAGTTGAAGAGATGGAGTCTTCTAGGACGTATGATGAGGAGATTAATGAAACAGGTTAGTAAATATCACAGTCTTTATTCCTATGCAGCTCTATACATGATGGCATTCAATTGTGAACATAACTTTGCGCATAATTCTTACTCTACCAGAAAATATGTTTAGCTCAGCGGAAGGCTGGTCGTTTTACAGTAAAGGTTCTTATGTTATAATTCACAATTCTTAGATAGTAAGTTGTTAGTCCCTATTTATAGAGTTGCCTCCAATTCCAATCTGAGTTCAAATAACTATTATTGATATCCTAATTCCCTAATTATAAATATTATTTCCACAGACCTTGATCTGTAGAAAACCTTCGTTCCTGGGCCCGTATTATGGACGCCTTTATTGCGGTGGATAAAGCTTCCGTCACTCTCGCACTTACATACTGGTCAGAAAGTGACAGATGTTTTATCTATGCTTATCAAAGTCGATAAACACGACCATAATCGGCTGGCTGGACGATCAACTCGATGTAGTCTCTGGTCGGCAAACTGCGGCGCGGCCCCAGCACACTGCGTTGCAAGCCACAGTACCCTCGGGCAGCTCACAGCAGCTTGTGAAGGTCTACTGAATCCTCATGCCTGTAGCACGCCTACTAAAGGTTGGTTTATACCTTTATGTCCTACTTCACTACCTGTATGTTTAATGAATGATCAGGAATCTAAACATGAATTTATTACTTACAGATCTAAAGAGTGTTCCTGCCAAATACTGAATGACTAAATAAGCTATTTCATAGCTTAACTGAACCTGAATATAGTTGGAGCCTGAATCGGAATAACTGAGTGCAATACTGCAAAAATAAATCATCCAACCATAAAGGCAAATCAGAAAGCTAAATTATTCTGAAACCTATACAGAATAATAGAAAATATGTAGACGGAAACTTAAATCAGTACATAACTGAATATGGTTAAACAAAACTAACGAAAACCTTAAGAAAAACTTAAAAGCTTAAACCACAGAACCTTAAACGCTTAAGACCCAGTCCAGCTGTAAAGACACAGAGAAATTGCTCTGATTAGCACTACGGTTAAGAACTATATGAGACATGAGGGCTAACATTTTAACAAAATTATGAATCTTACCGGAAAACTTCAAGGAATACCCCTGGTAATCTCGACGCTAAGACATTCCCTCCTCTCCAAGTGTCAGAAACAATCACTGAAAATTCACCATATGGTCAGAGAATTGCACAATAATTGCAACAAATGCCTGCATCAGAAAGATGTTATTAATTCTTACTTCCAAGTTTCTTCCTCCGAAATATGACTGAAAGTATGTACTATATCTCCACAGCAGGAGCTTGGTTATTTTATCGAGGATGGCTCCTCCGCTGTCGTTCAGCTTAAGTCTGATTTTATAATGGGCATGATCTTGATGATATTGATGAAAGCTAGACAAAACATAGATGCAACAAAATGCATAGAATGTAGCTATACTAGGTAGCTATATTAGGTAGTCTGGGTAATTAAGTACTTAATTAATAAATTACCTCCAACTAAGTACAGCATTACATTAAACCGGAGGATGGGCAGCAGCGTCTTCCGCGGACTACATGGTATAACTGCGGTCGCCAACCCGCCTGCCAAGCGTGGCGACTACGGCATTTTCCCCCAACGGTTCTAGATTAAAAGCCTTAATTAATATGAATTTAAAACAACAGCCCAGACCCCTAGTCCCCGGCGGCCCCGCTATTCCTGGCTCCGGTAGCGGCTATGGTAACGGCGGGGCAGGGGGTGCTTTAGGTAATCTCCGGCAAAGACTCGGCTACCAGAAACGACGACCTTTGGCCCTGGCAACGTACAACTGCCGAACATTGCGGACCGACGAAAAGTTGTTGGAACTGGAGGAGGAATTGAGCAGGTTACGATGGGGAATCATAGGGTTGTCAGAAGTCCGTAGAGAGGGGGAGGACATGATAACCCTGAAGTCCGGTAACTTGTTCTATTTCCGGGAGGGCGACCACCAGTCCCAGGGAGGTGTCGGGTTTATCGTCCACAAGTCCCTCGTGAACAACGTGGTGAAGATCGAGAGCGTGTCGAGCAGGGTAGCGTGCCTTGTACTCAGAATGACCCAACGATATTCGTTGAAGGTCATACAAGTATATGCGCCGACCTCGACACACTCCGACGATGAGGTGGAGGCTATGTATGAGGATGATTCCAGAGCCATGCATAGCTCCCAAACTCACTTCACGGTTGTTATGGGGGACTTCAACGCAAAGCTGGGTAAGCAAGACGGTGAAGAGCAGAGAGTGGGGAATTTTGGAGTGGGGCATAGGAATCACCGGGGCCACCTACTGGACAGTTTTATGGAGAAGGAGGGACTCTATATGATGAACTCCTTTTTCAGAAAACGTGAGCATAGGAAGTGGACCTGGATGAGTCCTGATGGTGTAACGAGGAATTGGATAGACTTTATCATGTCGACGAAAAAGCACATATTCAATGATGTCTCCGTGATCAGTGCGGTTAAAACCGGGAGTGATCACCGTATGGTACGAGGCTCATTGAATATCCAGTTCAAGCTTGAAAGGTCTAGACTGATGAAGTCTACGCTCCGCCAGGCACCCGCTCAGCTCCAAAACCCCGAGAGCTTTCAGTTCGAACTTCAAAACCGTTTCGAGTGCCTAGGTAGCGACGTGGACGATTACAACGACGGGTTCGTAGAAGCTGTCCAAACGGTCGGGTCTAAGTTCTTCAAGATCCGTCGTACAAAAACCAAGAAGCTCTCGGACTCCACCCTTAGGCTCATGGAGGTGAGGCGTGAAATGATTCTGCAGTCCTCTGGTGGTTGGCCAAAGCCAACTGATGAAGCTGAAGACCGACGACGGCAGAGTCATTTCATCCAAACCTGAGCTATTGGCGGAAGTTGAGAAGTTTTATGGACAGCTGTACACGACAACGCGAACACCCGTCGAAAATCGAGCTAAAGACCCGAGGGCTAGATTAAACCGACACTATACCGAAGATCTCCCCCACGTCAGCCTGTACGAGATTAGTATGGCCCTAAAACAGCTTAAGAATGGCAAAGCCCCAGGTGAGGATGGAATTACAGCCGAACTCCTGAAGGCGGGTGGTAAACCCACCCTTGGCCCCTAAGGGGGTAATAGGGGCTCTAAGGTGTTTGCCAGGGATCTGTCTGTTGGCCAAAGCCAACTGATGAAGCTGAAGACCGACGACGGCAGAGTCATTTCATCCAAACCTGAGCTATTGGCGGAAGTTGAGAAGTTTTATGGACAGCTGTACACGACAACGCGAACACCCGTCGAAAATCGAGCTAAAGACCCGAGGGCTAGATTAAACCGACACTATACCGAAGATCTCCCCCACGTCAGCCTGTACGAGATTAGTATGGCCCTAAAACAGCTTAAGAATGGCAAAGCCCCAGGTGAAGATGGAATTACAGCCGAACTCCTGAAGGCGGGTGGTAAACCCACCCTTAGGGGCCTTCAGACGCTGTTCAGCTCCGTCCTCCATGAAGGGAGAACGCCGAAAGCATGGAACAGAAGTGTGGTGGTTCTCTTCTTCAAGAAAGGTGATAAAACTTTGTTGAAGAACTATAGACCCATCTCACTTCTGAGCCATGTTTACAAGCTGTTTTCGAGGGTCATCACAAATCGTCTCGCGCGCAGGTTTGACGATTTCCAGCCTCCCGATCAAGCCGGTTTCCGAAAAGGCTATAGTACCGTAGACCACATACATGCGTTGCGGCAGGTTATACAGAAGACCGAACAGTATAACCTCCCCCTTTGCCTTGCATTTTTGGACTACGAGAAAGCCTTCGATTCGATCGAGACCTGGGCTGTACTACAGTCTCTCCAGCGGTGCCAAGTTGACTACCGATATATCGAAGTGTTAAAGTGTCTGTACGAAAACGCCAATATGTCCGTCCGACTACAGGACCAGAGCACGAGGCCTATTCCTCTGCAGCGGGGAGTCAGACAAGGAGATGTGATCTCTCCGAAGCTGTTCACCGCTGCATTGGAGGATGCTTTTAAGGTTCTGGACTGGAAAGGACGAGGCATCAACATAAATGGCGAGTACATCACTCACCTTCGATTCGCTGACGATATCGTCATGGCTGAGACCATGGAGGACCTCAGTGCAATGCTCGCTGACCTCAGTGGAGTTTCCGACCGAGTTGGCTTGAGGATGAACATGGACAAGATGAAAGTCATGTCCAACGTCCATGTCGCGCCAACTCCCGTGATAGTCGGAGGCTCTGCGCTCGAAGTTGTTGACGACTATATTTACCTGGGACAAACGGTCCAGTTAGGTAGGTCCAACTTTGAGAAAGAGGTCACTCGTCGAATCCGACTCGGCTGGGCAGCGTTCGGGAAGCTTCGTAGCACCTTTTCGTCCAAATTACCGCAGTGTCTGAAGTCAAAAGTCTTTGACCAGTGTGTGTTGGCAGTGATGACTTACGGATCTGAGACGTGGGCGCTAACAATGGGCCTTATAAGGAAGCTTAAAGTCACTCAGAGGGCTATGGGCGGCAGGTGGCAGTGGGCGGGGCACATTGCTCGCAGGACTGATGGCCGATGGGGTCAGAAGGTTCTTGAGTGGCGTCCGCGGACCGGGAGACGAGCTATAGGTAGTGCCTCCAAGAAGATGGAGTGACGACCTTGTAAAGATCGCGGGAACGCGGTGGATGCGAAAAGCACAAGACCGGTCTGAGTGGAAGCCTTGTGGGAGGCCTATGTCCAGCAGTGGACGTCTTTCGGCTGACATGATGATGGTGATGAAGTACAGAATTCAACATTAATACAAATAAAAATTAAAACAAAACGTATTAAAATTAAAATTAAATACGCTACTCAAATATTAAAGATATAAATAATAATCACCACTATAAAAAGAACACCCCCTCTAGCAGGTCCGCTCGCGGCATGGTCCCCACCCATGACACTGGCTGCATTACACATTAAATGTTCTTTTGACTGAAATGTGTTTGTTTAATTCTTGTATGTACAATTACTGCCAAAAGAAAGCTTGGAATTGTTTTGTTTATTTTTTCGCCGTAATAAGTAACCTATTGAAATTTTCACAGAATACGTCTTATTATAAACTCTATCGTTTATAATTATAAAATTATCAATAAATCAAATCCCAAGAGGGGTCCCCATACAAGAAACATGAAAAAATACCATTTTTTTTTAGCATTTTTATACGATTTGTATGTTTATAATGGCTTCTTATTTTGATGCTATTTTAAGCCTAAATTGTGGTCTAATTTTCATAGTTTACGAATAAATAGCAATTTCGAGTAAAACTGCTACAAATATATGACAAAACTGATTTTAAAAACACGATGTTTTAAGCGGTCACCCATCCTGTTTTAGACTACGCTTGTAGTTGCTTAACTTTGGAAGTCGTAATAATTTTACGAATTCGTTTTGTTGATACTATGGTAGTTATCGTTATCTTTTGTTTTGTACTACATACAGTTTAACGAAACTGACTTTAGTCTGTTCTGCCGTGCAGGCTCTAAAACGCAGTATGAGAAAAAAGGCGGTTTCGAGAAAACCGCGAAAAACTTTTTGACGCTCGTTTTTTTTCATACTTTAGTTGTATGGTGGATGTTTTTATTGCCACGAGGACCAAGTGACAACAAAGATTGAATTTACAAAGAAATAATTAAATTTAGGTTATTATAGTAAAAATAAAAAGGTTTTTTTGAAAATCATGGTAGTTACTGCACACGAAAAGGTACACATATGCATACTAAAATGCGGTAAAAATACTTGATACTACAAAAACTTACGATTTATTTGCTAGTTTGCAGACTAATTTGCGGCATAAGACTTTCTTTACGGCACTTTAACTTGCATTTTGAACGAAATAAACGTATTAAGTATGTAGTATCAAGTATATAACAAATTTTCTAATAATGAGATGCCTTTTAGGTAGGATAAAACAAAAATACACTTTTATGTATCAGAATAATGTTTATTTTTTTTTACCATTTGAGCTAGCTTACTTAAATTTAGGTGCTCTGAACACATGCAGTTGTAACATTATCTTATTAAGTACCTATACTAAGATAACAATAGGAAAGTAAGTTTTGCTTTCGCAAGAAACATGAGATCTTTCATTATATGGCATATATTATACCCAACTAAAAATAAATCTGAAGTGAGTTTTGCTTTCGCGAGAAACATGTGATCTTTCAAACATTAGCACATAAACTAAAAATAAATTATAAAAAATTCTAAAGTACAGTCTACTACAAAGAGATGTATACACTTTTTCCCCTTATTGCATTGCTTGGATACATCTCTTTGCAGTCTACTGCGCTATCAAAAATAACAAATGCTCAAACATTCAATATACCTAAAAGCATGCATAATAAAATTATAAAAATGATAATAGTATCATTAACGCGTTATTATTAAAGAAGTCGAATGGTGCAAGAAAATGTTAAAAAAATATATCCGTGGTGACTCAAAAGCTGTTTATAATATCTACACAGGTGACGAATCCTGGATCTATGCGTATGATCCGGAAACTAAACAACAATCAACAGTGTGGGTGTTTCAAAATGAGCCGAACCCTACGAAAGTAACTCGTGCAAAAAGCACCTTGAAGCAAATGGTCGCCTGCTTTTTCGGTATTAATGGCCATGTGGCTACAGTGCCACTAGAGAATCGTAAAACGGTTAATTCGGAATGGTACACGACCATTTGTTTGCCGGAGGTATTTGAAGAAATACGTAAAAACAACCAGCGACGCAGAATCGTTCTTCACCATGACAATGCCAGCTGTCATACATCACGCGAAACGACTCGATTTTTGGAAGGTCAAAATATAGAATTAACGGGTCATCCGCCGTACAGCCCTGATTTGGCACCCAATGATTTCTATTTATTCCCAAATGTAAAGAATAAATTACGTGGTCAACGATTTTCGACCCGTGAAGATGCAGTCGACGCGTTCAAACAGCACGTTTTGGAGATACCTCAGTCAAAGTGGAAAAAATGTTTTAAAAATTGGTTTCAACGTATGCAAAAGTGCATCGATCATAAGGGAGAATATTTTGAAAAACAATAAAACCATATTTAGTCATATACGTTTTGTTATTTTTTTCTATTCCGGTTACATAAGTAGCCCTCGTACCAACAGTCTCCTCAAAAATTCAATAATTTACTTTATTATATAACTACGAGTGCTAATACAATTTTAGAAAAGTATTGCAGTTAGTCAAACATTAGATTACCTACTGTAATCAAGCATAATATATATAACATTTAACAATTGATACAAAGTCAAGCAATCATTTAACAATCTTAAATTAAATTCAATCGTGCTCTTAAATCGTGGAACTTTGTCATCGGTATCGCCTTCGTAAACATATCTGCTATATAATAAGTTATCTTCTAATAAGAAACTAATAAGTAGGCTTCCGTTGATATTAGATTCCTGGTGGAACATACTCCTTTTAGAAACATGCGGCTCGGCATTTTTCGCTTCTCGTAACCCTACGTGCACATTGAAATCACCTAAGACAATGGGATATGCCTTTTTTGGGGATTGACGAAGGAGCGTCCCAATGTGTGCTAGACAGGTAGATGCTCCGGCAGGCATGTGCACATTAAATATTAGAAATTCAGCAGGAATGTTGGAGCTGGCTAGCATTACCTTAAGATGAATCGCTACGATGGTAGTTATCTTTCGGTATGTAAGTTCCTGCTCTATATGTTTGCTAATAAAAATGGCCATTCCTCTTTTCTCCTGTGGTTTTTTTACGGACCCTGTCTTCTGGAAAGGCACAACCTCTAAAGTTCCATGTGGCTAACGTGACTAAATCGCACGGTTTCGGCTACGAACGATTTTAGTAATTTTGGTAAAAAGCGAATTGAGACATTTATCCGCAATAACTTTAAAAACTACAAAATCATATCTCTCGGCTTGCCCTATCCTGAAACCCTAGGCACGCCACTGGTTGCAATCATTAGATTTGACTTTTTTATAACTAAGTACTTGTTTTATTTACGAACCTTATGAATGCGGAAGCTAATACAAAGTACGCTGCCTCGACGAGAACTTCGCTGCCTCCATGCACCGGCGCGACGCCAACGTCTTTCTTCCGCAGTGATCGACTTGCGACTGATTAAGCGACTAAAGCGAGAGAAAAAGCAACACAGATCCTGACTAGAACGCAGTAAAGTATGATCTCACTGCAGTGAAATTTATTAACATTTTTTAAGTTACCAATTAAAATGCAGTGAAATGCTCTCATACTGCTATTTATTTAGCATTAGGTTATTTTTCAACCTGAAAACAATGCGAACTATACTGCAGTAAGTAATGAAGATACTGCATTTTATGCAGTAACACTCGTGTTCAAAATTGATATTGCGATAAAAGTAAAAGAAAGTGTTTTGACTTTGTCGCACTTTAGTTGGTTTTTCACTATGAACCTACTTGACTAATACTAAATAAAATACTTCATTCAAGCACGAAGCTGCATTTTAATATGTAGTTCATAGGAAATAAGTAAGTGATGAACTACGCAGTATAAAATTTTTGGTACAAAAACTACTTACTGCGTTTTAGTTTACATTCTTAAATATTTTTTAAGCTGAAGATTACATTTTTTTTGTGGTAATAAAGATAGTTACTGCGTATTACCTGGTAAAGTGACGGGTCGTTGTAGACGTAACTGCTATCACTGTATTTTAGTTAGTATTACAGTACATATAGACTCGCTGTGTAGGGTTTACTGCTTTTACAAATTGGTTTTTTTCATCGTGTAATCATCGGATCAAAAAATAGGTTAGATCACTGTGTTCCTTATAGCGTGCCCGTTAAAATTCAATATTCAACTGAAAAACTCGAAAAAACCTGTTACTGCGTTTTAGGGCCTGCACGGCAGTGTTGCTGACCGGCTTTTCTGTTTGTAATGTTTCACCGTAATTACCTATTCTGCATAAAAATACCAAAACATTAGTACAAAAAGTATGTTGATTGCTAAAGTGTAGGTAAGGTAAGGTACGAGTAGGTATTCAACAATATTGGGTACCTATGATTCACGCTGTTCACTTCGCGGCCTCATACTACAGCATACCCGTAACAGGTTTAAAATGTTGGAGCCGCGCAAGTCAAGACAGTCCTGTATTGTACCAAAGTGTATAAACTCTACCACCAACGCTAAAATGTATTTTTTATTGTGCCCCAGGATGCCCAAGTACCGCTGTAAATACCAGAGTAATAATGCTCAAAAACAGTTCAACACTACCTACTTGCTACCCACTGGCAATGCCTAGACCTAGCTAAGAAGTGTTGTATGTAGGTACTGTGGTAGCCTGCAGCAGCGGCTACTTCATCAATGTTTCCCTAGCTCGACTTTTACTTGCCCTAACTATGTTTTAAATAATACTGCACTGGTTATTTCTTTTCATATATATTTCTTCCGTTATTTCCACAATAAATACATTTACTTTTTCATGGGCCTTTACTATCCCGATACACATAAGCAACTGAAGTCGCCCCTTAAAACAAGACAATTCTACTCCTATTTGAATTACCACTTCGAATATCAGTGACGTAATAACCAGCCAGTAAAACTTAGATGTAGCCGGCACACTACAAGTAGTGAACCTTCACATCTTCCCTCCCGGCACGGGAAGGCTGGGTCCCTACCTCTAACCTGGCTAAAGCTCCCCACTATTCAAGACATCTACCTATGTATAAAAATCCAACTATAAATTTACCTATCCCCACTCAGCCCTTTAACAACAATACATTATTTACCTACCTAACTCAATATCGATTTCCCTAGCTGGTTTACCTAACACCTGGAAAACTCTTGACGAGATGACAAGTCCCTTGCTAAGGGATAGCATGCAACAGTCTGAGAAAGGAAAAGGTGTCTTATTGGATTTTTTTATTTATTAAATCATGACACCTATTGCATTCTGGTATATGCTTAAATCAAGCAAAAACCAGGCAAAAATGCTTGACTTCTTGTCCCATGACCTACCTAAGCTGCTAACGGAGCCCCAATTCGTTCAGAAACATGACACTCACACTCTCATGTTATAAATGTTCAGTCAGTGCATGGTTGATGCCTCACGAAATAACCTATCCCAAGAAACCTATCCCTATCAGATATCCCAAGGTCCGACCCACGTAATGTAGTACGACTTATAGCCTTTCCCCCTCTCTTATGGAGATAGTGGGAGATCCATATTATTTAAGTCGTTCCTATCTAAATCAAAGAAACAAATATTTTATTATTTGCTGCTCTTGCACCGCGTGGTCATGCTGGGTTGTTGCTGAACTTCTAGTACTCCATCACAAAGCTCCATCCATTTGTTACATGAAACAAAGAAAATCATTACTTATATGCTCTTATCCTCTCACAAAAATAATGAGTGTGGTGAATGCCATATAAAGCATTTAGAGTAATGTTGTCATGTGTCACTCGGACTTCTGTCTGTACCTACAGTTTTGCTTAATAAAGCCTAATATTTCGGGTAATGAACGACACTTATTCATCACAATTTATTAAGCAAAACGGAAATGGACAAATACTTACGCCCTGACCGATTCGACGCGTATCCATCATCAAACACCGACAATGCGATTACCTGGTTGCATTGGAAGAAGACATTCCAAAGCTTTCTCGCGGCGGTGCTGACTTTTTCTGTGGTGCTGACTCTTTGATCCTCCATTATTACCTTCGACATCATATTCAATAATGTTGATTGGAATCTCTCGACTAATCCATTACTGGGGATGAAACGCGTTAGTGCGTTTGATAGTACTTCCAAAATACTCAACGGTTTCTTTCACTATCCTTGATGTAAATATAGTGCCTCTATCCGTAAGGATTTCTTTTATCCCTCCAAGTCTGGCAAATATTTCTTCTTGTATAAAATTCACGATTGCTTCTGTATTTGCTCGTGACACTGGTCGACATATCACATATTTTGACACATATTCAATTCCCACTATCACGTACTTATTTCCTCTTCTTGACCGACGAAAGGATCCCAGGACATCAACACCAATTCTATCCATTAAATTATTTATTGGCATACTCACTAATGGTGCAATATTATTTGCAATTTTGACGACGCGCTAGCCTAGTTGGTAGTGACCCTGCCTATGAAGCGAGCGGTCCTGGGTTCAAATCCCGGTAAGGGCAGATACTTGTGTGATGAGCACGAGTATTTGTTTCTGAGTCGTGGATGTTTTCTATGTATTTAAGTATGTATTTCTCTATATAAGTATTTATATCGTTATATAGTACCCATAGTACAAGCCTAGAGCTTAGTTTGGGACTAGCGCAATTTGTAAACAGACGATAAAAAAAAAATTTTTTTTTCGTTCTTGACATTTGACACATGACTTCTCGTCGGTGCATTGCTACACATGACTTAACGTATGACTCAATTTTTTCCCCTGCTCCAACCATAAAGTATCAGGTCCGAAATTTACTTAAAGTTTTATACAACCCTAAGTGCCCGCCTGTCCAAACGTCATCATGTAATTCCTTGAGACATTCTGCAAATAAATTCCTTGGCAAGACTAATAAATTTTTCTCACGATCATTCTGTCTTATTTTCTTATATAATCTTCCAGAATATAAAAAAACCACGATATACCCGTTCCTCTTGTCGATTTATTTTATCGATTATTCTCCGACAAAATTCATCATTTCCTTGCTCTCTTTCTATATTGAAATCTGAAATAAAATATAAACACATTCCATCCTCTTCTGGTTGTCTTCGTTCTCTTTCTCCCTCTAGCTCCTCCTTCAATGGATTTCTACTGAGGAAATCCGCCGTCACATTTTCCTTTCCCTTACAATAAACTATATCGAAATCCCAACCTTGTATCGCTAACGCCCATCGGGCTAATCTCCCATTCATATCCCTCTTACTCCTCAACCAGACGAGAGCTCGATGATCGGTAACCACCTGAAATTTTATTCCCCACAGATAATGCTTAAAATAATTCAACGCCCAGATTAATCCAAGGCATTCTTTCTCTGTTATGGCGTATTTTGTCTCAGCCGCACTTAACTTCCTCGACGCATATGCAACAGGTTTCATAACATCTATCCCCTGCATGACACAGGCCCCTATTGCCTTATCCGCTGCATCGACAAAAAATCTGGTCTTCACCTTATCATCAGACGAATAGTATGCCAACACTGGTGCTTGGCACATTCGTTCCTTTAAAGTATCAAAGGCAACTTGCGCTTCATCAGTCCATCTGAACTCCTTATTCTTCCTGGTCAAATCAGTTAGTGGCAAAGCTATGGCTGCGAAATTGTCCACAAACTTTCTATAATAGCAAAATAAACCTAATACCATACGTACTTGTTTTACACTCCTTGGCGGACTCACCTCCTTCATGGCCGCTATTTTCTTTAAATCAGGACCTATACCTTTTTCTGAGACTGTATGTCCTAAGACTGTCACAGACCTAAACCCAAATCTACATTTTGACGGCTTCAATATCAAATTCGCTTCTTTGAGGCGCTGCAAAACTTTCTGTAATGCATTAAGGAATTCCTGGAATGTCTTTCCATATACCAAAATATTACCAACATAAACAATAGCGCATTTATATTTCAATCCAGCCAAAACCTTATCCATAGTTCTTTGGAATACCGCTTGACTAGTTTTCAACCCAAAGGGCAGAACGTTGAACTGGAACAACCGGACAACCCCATGTGGTTTACAAATGCCGTCTTCTCCTTACCTTCTCCCAGGGCTAATTGCCAGTAACCATTATTCATCTCGAGGTCTGCGAAGTATTGAGCACCTTCCAAACATCCTAACAGATCCTCAACTCGGGGAATGGGATATGAGTCAACCCTAACCTTTTTATTCAAGGCCTGATAATCTACACAAAAGCGGGGTGGTCCTTCAGGTTTCTCTACCAGAACCACTGGTGATGCATAAGGGCTCCTTGACTCCCTTATCACGCCATTACGTAACATTTCCGTGACTTGTTCCTCTATCAGCTGTCTCTGTTTCGGCGACACCCTATAAGGTCGCTTATGCACGGGCTCTTCATCCTCAGTCCTAATCGTGACCAATTGCTCATTATAGGAACCTAATTGACTTGGACTAAAAGCAAATGTGCCCTCAAACCTATTCAATAACCCTAATAATCGTTTCCTAAAAGCTGGGGATAAGGAATCATCTATCTGATACTTATGACTTGTTTGTTGTAAATCAAGAAGGTGTTCTTTTACAAAATTTAGAATTTCCGAATTGTTTGACCTAGTCAACGACAAAATCTCACCCTCCTGATTTACGTCGGATATCGTAGGAGCCTTCTGTGTGAAATCACTAACCTCTTGACTTGAAAGTAAATTCATAGAAAATGTCTCTTTTACTATGAATTTACCTGCTGGTATATCTAATATAACATTATTTTTCAGTAAAAAATCATAGCCAAGTATTATTATTTGAGAATCAATTGGCATTAAGAAAAAATCATGATTTAAACATACTTGATTTATAATTAAGTTTAAGGACGTGCGTCCCTCCGTATTTAAAACGCTGGCTATGGTTTTTACCGGAATATTATAATTTTCCATTTTTAATAATTGCTTGTCAAAAATATATTTTGCCAAACAAGATATATTAGAACCTGAGTCAATAAGTGTTAATTTTTTTTATTTAAAATTCTAACGCTAATATAAGGTAGGCAATTACATTTAGGAAGTACGGGGACTGTTTCTGCCGACGCCACTTCTCCCCGGTTCTCTAGTGACGTGGCCCGTAGTTTGGGCGGTTGTTTGGGGGAGGGCCCCGCTGTTGGTTTGCATCCGGTGCCTGTCGCGGTGTGTTCCACGGCGAACGCGTTGGTCTGAAAATATAACGCCCCATAGGGGTCTGTGCTACATTAGTGTATTCAGGGTATATACGCCCTGACGCTCTCGGAGTGGTGTACTCGGATCGCGGTGTGCGCATTTCGGAATTCGGCGGTGTTGCCAATGGTGATGATGATGATGTACTCGCTGGAGCATCTCCGGCGCTGGGATATGGGTTTGGTAGGGTACAGGGACTTTCTGAGTCAAAAATATTTAAATTTATAGTATCAACTTCTGTACTTTCTTGATCCCTGTATACTTCCAAGATCTGCCATATTGTATCTTTCAGTTCTTTTTTGCTGGAGAAGCATCTCGGTGCAAAAAAAACTTGAAATTTGGGTAATACAGTTCGCATGTAATGTTTGATTATCTTCTGATCATCAGTTATCTTTGCTTTCTCTGCTAGATTTTCAAGATCATAAAAGTATGCAATCAGAGACTCATTCGGTCTCTGTCTCGTGAAATATTTTTTTTGTTGATAATCTGTTTGTGAAATAAACTCTTGTTGGAGTTTATTTACTAGATTTTCAAAAGAGTCTGTTGTACCAATTACATTCTTGTAGAAAATCAGGGCCGGGCCCTGTAAGTACGCGGCTATAGCATACTTTTTTTGATCATCATTCAGCTTCTTTATGGCCGCCACAGTCTCGAACTGAATTAAGAAGTCTGTTACATCTGTGAATCCACTATATTTGGAATCCTGCATTCTGTAAAATAATCTTGTTTAATTATTTATTAATATTAAAAAGATACAGGCTTTTAACTCCTGAGGATGTCGTTCAATCAGGTTTAACACTTCCACCAAATGTGGTAGCCTGCAGCAGCGGCTACTTCATCAATGTTTCCCTAGCTCGACTTTTACTTGCCCTAACTATGTTTTAAATAATACTGCACTGGTTATTTCTTTTCATATATATTTCTTCCGTTATTTCCACAATAAATACATTTACTTTTTCATGGGCCTTTACTATCCCGATACACATAAGCAACTGAAGTCGCCCCTTAAAACAAGACAATTCTACTCCTATTTGAATTATCACTTCGAATATCAGTGACGTAACAACCAGCCAGTAAAACTTAGATGTAGCCGGCACACTACAAGTAGTGAACCTTCACAGTACCGACGAGTATTTATACTAATCGAGAGTGAGCGACTAGCGAACGCGCGTGACATTAAAAGCGATGAAATGAATAGGTAGGTACACAAAATATCGGAACTACTAGATCAATCAAATTCATGTTTTATAGTTAAATCTTTTATACGGTAGCGATAATTATTCTACATTAACACGAAATTTGTAAAGAAAGGCCTACCACCAAAGTTAAAAAACCTCCGCTTAAACATCGTGTAGGTACCTAACTATTTTTTACCTAGGAGGATGTCGTAAACTAAGAAGTGTAGATTATTATTTAAGTTTAATGTGACATCGAAATAAAAATCTATCATAAAAATACAACCCGTACTTCGGCTTCCACAGTTAAGCACCTACAAGCGTTGTCTAAAACAGAATGGGTGACCGCTTAAAACATCGTGTTGATAAAATCAGTTTTTCCACATAATGTGTAGCAATTTTCCTTAAGATTGCTATTTAGTCGTAAACTGAAAGTTAGACTACTATTTAAGCTTAAAAAAGCATCGAAATAAGAAGCCAATATAAAAATACAATCCATATAAAAATGCTAAAAAAAATGGTATTTTTTGTATGGGGACCCCTCTTGAGGTTTGATTTATTGTTCAATTTATAATTTTAAACGATAGAGTTTACATTAACACGTTCGGCGCCGGCAGTGATTCACTTAGCCCTAAGCTATGCCGGGTGAAATTATCGTGGTCACGTATTTGTGTCACTGGCATAGGAGTACGAATTACATGGACACAAATACGTGTCAACCGGCATAGTTTATAGGTAAAATATTAAAATGCGTTTATTTTTATTTTGCGGCGTCAGTCGTCTTTCTAACGTGTAGTCGAATGGTGCTAGTGCTGGAAAAAATACTGCAAAATATTTGAAAACTGGCGCCGGCAGTGATTCACTGAGCCCTAAGCTATGCCGGGTGAAATTATCGTGGTCACGTATTTGTGTCACTGGCATAGGAGTACGAATTACATGGACACAAATACGTGTCAACTGGCATAGTTTATAGGTAAAATATTAAAAAGCGTTTATTTTTATTTTGCGGCGTCAGTCGTCTTTCTAACGTGTAGTCGAATGGTGCCAGTGCTGGAAAAAATACTGCAAAATATTTGAAAGCCGCTGATTTGTGTCGAAAAATGACACAGATTTGTGTCATCGGCATTGTATAAGGGTAACTTTTATGAAATCTAAAAAACTTACATATTTTAAAACCAAAGCGTAATTCGATTAATATTTCAATAACATAACTGGACATTTAATTTAAAAAAAATTAGTTGGAAATTTGTAGAGAAAAAGGCTTGAAAATAAAAACACAACATATGTGTCACCGGCATAAGAGTCAGAATTTTTTGATCACAGACGTTGTGTCACCGGTGCCGTGTTAAGACATCTTCAGTGAAGAGGGGTTTGGGTAAAAGTGTTGTCATTTGTAAAATTCATACATTTAAAGGTGAGCGGCCATTCGTAAAAGTGGTAAATTATTATGGAATTATTAAAAATAAACATATGTTGTTATGTAATGTAATACTCTTAAGTGCATCGGAGCCGAGATATTTAAATATTCATACTTGGGCGTACTTTTGTACTAAAACTGAATACTTAAATCTTAAGTTTTTAGAAATGTTTGTAATTCTGTAGCTCTGCCTACCCCACTCTGGGAACGAAGGCGTGAGAATATGTTGTTATGTTTAAATCTTTAAAGTCTCCGCTCCGACATTATTTAACGCCATAAATTATATATATATCTATGTGTATTTAGATGTCCTCTAAATAACTATGTAAAAATCATCCATGGCCGCTGAAAAAAAAAAGACAATATTCTTCAAATAAATTAACCAAAGCCCTTTCAATTGGTTACTTATTACGGTTAAAAAGTTATAGCCCTGTTAACTTACTCAATCATACAAGGGCGCGTACCGCTGTTAAGCGATGACGTCAGTCCAGGAAGATGGCGCCCGCGCCTTTCAATAATATTGACCAAGATTTTAAACGTACGGAGAATCAAAACTACTGGGTCAATTTGAATGAAACAAAAAGTAGGTAGTACGTTTTTTTATTTATAAGCTTTACTGTAACAAAGTTTCAAGCGTTATACGTTATTTTCACAATATGTATGTATATATATATATATATATATATATATATATATATATATATATATATATATATGCGTAGATTTCGATAATCGTTATTCCAACGGGTTTTTTTTTATTTTCCGGGAATAAAAGTAGCCTATGTGATAATACAGAATAATAAGCTATCTTCATTAATTCTGTAGCCAAAATGGCAAAAAAGGAACCCTAATTGTTTCGTCATGTCTGTCCGTCCGTTCCGTATAGGTATCACAGACTTTTTACTCGAAAACTGCAAGAGGTAAATGAATGAAATTTGGAGTAAAGATGTCTTGTAGAAGACGTTACTTAGTTTGATAGATAAATAACAAAAATAAATATTTCTAGGGGGGCACTCCATACCTGTAATGTAACAGAAGATGAAAGAAAATTTTTGGCCGTATGTCATCGTCCGGCACAAATTTCTACAGTTCTTTTAAAAATAATAAGTTTCTTCTGATTAGGTTAATATTTCCGGAAATAATCGCCCCGAAAGTTTCATACATTGTATCCCCCCCTTTATCTTTTAAACCGTAGCTATGTCTAAAAATAATGATAAAAATCACAAAGGTAACGCTTAATCAATACTTTCAAAGAAAAATATTTTAAATATGATCGAATATACCATTTTTGAGTTAGGTATGTCCTAAAAATTGCGCTTCTAAACCGAAGGACGTAAGTGCCATGAAGTTACGCTCTTTTACTGGTGCACTTTTTTGAGATAGTTTTTGTGTAGCAACGGCTTCGAAACCCTACATTTAGCATGGTCAGACATGCTCTTGCCCGGTTTTTAATCATTTTTACTTTTATCAAGTTCAAAATCCAGTTTATTTTTAATTTAATTTCATTAATTTTAACAATATGTTTCGTAGTATAGATTTTTTACTCCTAAATATTGTTTGAACTGACAGTTTAGAATTAAACAACCGGCCAATTTTCTTTTTATTACTGTTCATGTATTGCCACAATTAATTAACGGACCGCCGAAAAATAAAATGACTGCCCGTTTTTTTCCAAACGATCATAATAACCGCCCTAATGTTAAATACCTAACAGCCGGGCCGTAATTAAACAATACGCCTTGAATAAGTTTTGAAAATGGCGGAAAAACTTCGGAAAAATAAACTGGATATGTCAACGCTGTCAACGTCAATCTGACACCGCTGCTTTTGACATAGACTTACAAAACAGAATGTACAAAGCCTATCCCATGTTGTCACACTGAGTGGTTGAAGCGAAAGGAGAAATAAACTAATTAATTAAACAATGTGGTCAGATAATAGCGGCCTTCACACGGCACAGTTTGGACCGCGGGAAACGCCACGCGCCATTCCACGCGCCAGTCCGAACCGTAGGTTTTTTACTATTTTACCATTACAGTTGCATTTACACGTACGAGCGAAGATTCGAATGGCGCGTGGCGTTTCCCGCAGTCCGAACTTTACGTGTGCAGGCCGCTAATTATTAATATAGAATAATATTTAATGTTACTAACAATTTATGGAACTCATGATGATGAAATAAATACATAAATAACACAAAAATGTTTGCGTTATTAGGGTTAGTTTATGCAGTAGATACTGTTTTATTTACTACTACTAACGAATTTATTTTTTTATTTCAAAATCTGATTGATAAACACCAAAAAATTCAGGTATTTGTGAATTACGCTATAGATATGAAATTATAAAGTTTCTCTTTTTACTTTAATTCTGCAGATCCCAAAGGAGTGAATTAGTAATGATTTAAATTGGGGTCCCCTTCGTTTGTATAATGTTTTTTGGGAATAATTGCATAAGGCATAATAACTTTAAGCATAAGTACGCATACGGTATAGTATTGTTTCGCAGAAATCATTACGCATCATATTTGTTGATCGAATAATCTTAATGCATAAAATTCATGAGTCGAATGTTCGTAACGAATAAATAATGAAACGCATAAAGTTATTAAGCAGAATAATGTTTTGGAATAAACATTTTAAACAGCATAAGCATGAAATTAAGGCAGGAAGAAGTTCCCAGCTTATATTTAAAAAAAACGAACAACCTAACCTATCCGAGTCGCTTCTGCCCTGACCCACTTTGCTCGCTTGCTGCGCTCGCTCCCATTAAGCTACACAACATTTTATACGATTTGACCATTATACTAAACGAAATTTTATTCGTTATGAAATTTGGTCTTACCAACAGTTTACAATATAAAAATCTACCGAACAATCATTCGGATATTTACCAATATGTTTTCTATGATGTCAACATTCGTCTAAATAATATAAGTTATAATAAATATGTTATGCCATAGTCGTTTAGGACACTAAAATTGCAAAATCAAAGCTAAGTTAAAATAGGAGATTGGTTGTCCAAATATTGTCTTCGTTATAGATTCGAACTGTAACTCTCGATATTAAGCGTTAAAACAATGCTTTGTAACAATAACGTGACACCGTTAGTTTCAATCACAATGTCGCTTCTTTAACGTTAATCTATGATCGCGTGCTTTTTTGTCTTGATCGCTCCAGTTATGGCAGGGATATGGTTGTCCTATTCTTTGATGTCGCATTATCATGGCGTCGCATTTATTATAACAACAAATTGGAACAATTTATTTTGTCAAGTTTCTATGTAATAAACAGAGAATAAAACTTTGATATTTGTAATCACCCAAATTAATCGAGGGCCCTCAAATAGGGTTTTAATGAAATACCTACATTTTTTAAAATCTTGTTTATGATTTACGGACCATGTTCACCGTATTAGAACACGAACTGTCAGGAGGCCGCCCATCCTACGCGGCCTGACAATCTGATAATCTGTGGGAGCCTTAAATGCGAAAATAGTAAATGTTCAACTAATCAGTAAAAGAGAGAGAGAGAAAGGTGACACCGTTAGTTTGTATTGCAACGTCGCTTGTGACGTTAATCTATGATCGCGTGTTTTTTTGTCATGATCGCTCCAGTTATGGGAGGGATATGGTTGTCCTATCTATGATGTCAAATAACATGGCGTCATATTTGTTACAACAACTAATTGGAATAATTTATTTTGCCTCTTTATTACGTTTTGTACAGTCAAGGTTAAAAATAAATATTGGGGCCCTCAGAATGAACAGCAGAACACGTTTCTACAATTTTTAGACTTGGTGTCTGTTTGTCTGTTTGTCCGTTTAATTTTGTTTCTCCTTGCATCAATTGAAAACCACTGAACCAATTTTAATGTGGTTTTCACTAGGAGCGATCAAGACAAAAAAGCACGCGATCATAGATTAACGTCACAAGCGACGTTGCAATACAAACTAACGGTGTCACCTTTTTCTCCCTCTCTTTTACTGTTTAGTTGAACATTTACTATTTTCGCATTTAAGGCTCCCACAGATTATGAGATTGTAAGTCCGCGTTGGATGGGCGGCCGCCTGACAGTTCGTGTTATAATACGGTGAACTGTTAAGCTAAAAGTGACCGTTGACCTGTTAGTCTGTGGGACGCTTTAGTTTTAACACGGTCCATAAATCAAAAACAAGATTTAAAAAAATCTAGGTATTTCCTTAAAACCCTATTTGAGGGCCGTCGATTAATTTGGGTGATTACAAATATCAAAGTTTTATTCTCCGTTTATTACATAGAAACTTGTCAAACTAAATTGTTCCAATTTGTTGTTGTAATAAATGCGACGCCATGATAATGCGACATCAAAGAATAGGACAACCATATCCCTGCCATACTGGAGCGATCAAGACAAAAAAGCACGCGATCATAGATTAACGTTAAAGAAGCGACATTGTGATTGAAACTAACAGTGTAATGTTATTGTTAGAAACCATTGTTTTAACGCTTAATATCGAGTTTAAGGTTCGAATCTATAACGAAGACAATATTTGGACAACCAATCTCCTATTTCAACTTAGCTTTGATTTTGCAATTTTAGTGTCCTAAACGACTTTGGCATAACATATTTATTATACCTTATATTATTTAGACGAATGTTGACATCATAGAAAACATATTGGTAAATATCCGAATGATTGCTCGGTAGATTTTTATATTGTAAACTGTTGGTAAGACCGAATTTCATAACGAATAAAATTTCGTTTAGTATAATGGTCAAATCGTATAAAATGTTGTGTAGCATAATGGGAGCGAGCGCAGCAAGCGAGCAACATGGGTCAGGGCAGAAGCGACTCGGATAGGTTAGGTTGTTAGGTTTTTTTTTATATAAGCCGGGACTTTCTTCCTGCCTTATTTTCATGCTTATGCTGTTTAAAATGTTTATTCCAAAACATTATTCTGCTCAATAAGTTTATGCGTTTCATTATTTACTAGCGACCCGCCCTCGCTTCGCTTCGGTTAATATAAGTTAAAATAATCCCATTTCATCTGGCATGATATACTTTTCAAATTATAGATAGCTCCATATGTATAGAGGTTTTATTTAATGACGTTTTTAGAAATCGTGACTGCTAGTTATCATAGAAACTCTCTATATCAATGTTTACGGACTTTTCATTGCACAATACAAACAAACTTTGCCTGGAAGTGACTCGCGAAAGGGCTACATAAGTCAATGGGAAAACTCTAAACGATCAAATCTAAGCCCGCAACTTTGAATGTATTATTGTGACTTGTAATTTGTCATTGAAAACGATAATTGTACGGGACATTGCAGTCGTTTAACTGGAAAGGTAAATCCGCTGGTATTTATGGAATCCGGGGAATTAAAACGACTTTTCAAGCCGCACATCCGGACGTCAGTATTGTGCACTCTATTATGAACGTTTTTAAAGATGTTATTTGGGTGGATTAAGGTTCCGTAGTAATAATAGGACACCCTTCTTTCAAAACCAATTTATGTGGGGCGATCCAGAAGGTTGCAAGGAATTGAGAAATTCCGTTGGGAAATGGACGGCCTCTTCCAGTAGTATGTGTGTGTCGGTGCATTGATCTTCGATAGAATTAAGCCATTTTCTATACCTACTTGCACATTAGTTGGTGATAAAATAGCTCTCTCTTAGTCTTAAAATTAATATTATTAATTTCGGAATAAACATTGCCGACTATTTCTTTTACTAAAACGCAAAGGTTTTCATTTTGAAGATTAATGCTCCTATTATGTTAGGGAATCTGTCCATTTCCTAGATTGAGCAACAACTCTGCAAAGAGCCGGTTTTCATACGTGTAGACAACGAAACTGTCATATTTGTTTTGATTTCTAATCTATTTTACGCGTAATTTAGAATCTACCACATCTTCTAAAGTATTAGTTTAAATAATATATTGTACGGATCAATATTAATCTACATTAAATGCCCAAGGTAACCAAGTATTTATCTGGATAAGGTTATTAAATACTGAATCGGACAGAATAGATTCGCTAATACCCTAATTTTATAATAAAATCATAAACATAAAAACGGTTACTGTGAGTCAATCTTAAGAGATAGACATTATGCCATCGCGGACTTTTCTCTAGGGTTTTTAAAGAACTACAATTCTTCAGTACATTATTTTGACACTTCTCTTAAGGTTAAGGCCAGCGTTAGCTATGTAAGGGCCCGAAAAACGATTTTTGACTACTCGGTAGGAAAACATTGAGTTTTCTCAACTATATTAAAACTTAATTAGAATGAAATGTACATATAAACCATCTAGAATAAATTCTCTAAATGACAGTGAAAACCTTATCATTAACCGTTGCGTGTTTTAGAAGGAGTTAGCGGAGAAGTAGGCAGACAGGCGCGAAGCGACTTTAATTTATACTATTTAGAGAAGAGATGCATGGTTTCGGTTAAGTTTAATTAAATGTTTAGATACTTAAGTAATAGATTTCTCACCATCACATACACAGAATAGAAAAAACAGTAGAAGTGTCAAGTGGGCGTGTAACGTGCGGCATGGTTATGCGGAGTTTCGCGCAACCTACCATACTATTGCCGCGATAACTTATTTTAATATTTCGATATTTCTAAAAAAGGAAATTAAAGAATGTTTTATGTTAATCTAAAAGTTGTTACTATTTCTAGTTGTTTTTTAACTTCAAAGTGTAAATATTATATCTTTCGATATGTTCCGTGCTTAGGTGAAATCACCTGCGTACGTACCACTGTGCCATGTGAAAATAATAAAGACAATAATTATACCTCACACTTTTCCCTTCCTTCCACTAAAACCTTATGTCTAGCCCATTTACTACAAACTAACATAAAACATCCCCTACTCAGTGGCGTGCCTAGGGTTTCAGGATAGGGCAAGCCGAGAGATATGATTTTGTAGTTTTTAAAGTTATTGCGGATAAATGTCTCAATTCGCTTTTTACCAAAATTACTAAAATCGTTCGTATCTTATTGCAAATAAAATTAATATGCCTTTTAATCGTGTGAGCTAAGTTATTTGATTTTTCATAATAAGATAGTATATTCCAAACTTTGTCGTTCGATAATAATATACCTACACTACAACAGCAGCAATATTGTGTTTTTTACACTGATCTAGGTATTAAACATTAAACCGTCTTTTACTTATGCGAGAAATGAGAAATAGGTACTGAAAATCTTATGTTTTATCAGCAAAGTTTAAAGAGTTTACCTTTCACTCGCCAAGCAAAATTTGTGCACAGTTTAAATAATCACAATCACAAGATTCACAAGGGAATACTTCCACCATTGCCAATCCAATTGAACAACACAAAAAACAAAATACTTAGTGACCGCAGTTGACTCAAACAAAACAATTCACAATTCACAACAATCAAATAAGTTAAATTATTGAAGTAAGTAAGCAAGCAAATAAATAGAAGTGAAGTCGGCCGTCAAGGCGGCTCAACACGCGCTTGCGCGAATTTCGCATTTTACTCGACTCGGGTACAACTTCAGACGCAAGCAGGGCTTAAAATCTCGTACTATTTGCTATATGAACCTATGAATAGTTATATCTCATTATAAGGCAGTTCTAATGCGTAAGAAAGAGATATACCGGTTAAGATAGAAGCCCCCCTGCAAGCCACCGCGTGCGAGCAGGATAACTAGCCGTGTCTCGAGCGAGTTCGGGTCGTCTCAGCGCGCAGCAGTGCTGCCCGCCGTGCGGCGGAGGAGCGCGATCAAATTCGGTACTACGCTGCTGTTGCATTATTTGAAAATTTTAATGAGAGCGCGAATTGAAATAGTTCGTGATCGTGACCTTTGATTTTTGATCGTTGTTATATTTGTAAGGCAAGCCCGGCTTTTGGGCTTGTATGGCAAGTACCGCCACTGCCCCTACTTTAAGTAAAAACATGTATGTTTAACATTACAACTAATACCCGGATAAATATTGAATATAAGGTATTCAAGAAAAAAAATATCTGCCCGGTTGTTACTACTCTATATTATGTCCTCTTGCGAAGAGTACGTATTTTGGCTCACCTAATTCCGATCACTGGTGATCACATACACTCTTGAAAGTGAAAAGAAAGAAGTGGCCTCTGCCTACCCATCTGCGACACAGGCGTGATTTAATATAGGTACCTATGTATGTATGTACATACACTCTTTGATGCTCTGCTGAGGGCTATAGGCTTCATGTTACACTCATTTACACAATATACTGGAACCATTAGCCAAATTCTACGTGTCTATCTATTCTCTGTTGTAAATAAAACCAATTAAGTAACTAAGAGGGCTGTATTTTTAAATTTCAATTTTGATAATTATTACTTACACTCGTGATAACTTTTGAATGGGATGTCCGATTTGAATAATTCAAAAAGTAATTTACAGGTACTGATATAGCCTTGAAAACGAAGTGATTTATTTGGATAAGGATTAATAACAATGTACGAATAATGGGGCCTAGTTAGTACCGGGGTTACTATTGCATATTTTAACATGAAAAAGTAGTTATCGTGATATTACTTTAATAGTTAGACATATGGTATCCCGGTCTTTTTTGTAGACATGTTTGTCTTCTATAAAACTGTAGTTCATCACTTTGCTCTATTGTCAATAGTTTCCGCAGCGTACGAGTTTTTTTTGGTATTTTTTTCACACCTTGGGTCACATTATCGAAGTTTTCATACGGATCCCTAACTTTTTTGAAAATATTTTATAGCCTATGTTCATCAGGGATAATGTAGGATTCTAATGGTGAAAGAATTTTCCAAATCGGTCCAGTAGTTTCGGAGCCTATTCAATTCAAACAAATAGACATGAAAACAAATCTTTCGTCTTTATAATATTAGTGTAGATGTTGATGTACATAGATGTAGATATATACTTTGAATTCAAAAATATGAAAAACAACATAAAACTAACCTTCTAGGCCCAGCCACACCGGATGCGTGACGTGCACGTGCGCGTACGCGTTCGCTTTCCACTGCGTTGTATAGTTTCATGTCGTAATGAGAATTCATACTATACAACGCGGTGGAAAGCGAACGCGCACGCGCACGTGCACGTCACGCATCCGGTGTGGCTCGGCCTTTAATCAAAACCTAAACTCAATCTAACTACCTACCCATTTCCCTAATTTAATAATTTGAAAAGCTTGTATTTCTTTATTAACATAAATATAAGTAAGTAAAGTAACAGGAGAGCTCCTTTGCACGTCTGTAATTCCATTTTTTGCTATATGATGCTGTAGGCTGTATGTAGGTACCTACTAAAGGGCGAAACCTGGCTGCCCGGCCAAGCGTTTCAATAATACCGGTTGAGGTTGCACGTAATTTTAAATCTGCCATATCTTCTATAGTACATTGTTGCAGAGGATAGAAAGTACGCGATTTTTGGACGAGTCATATAGAGGGCCGAAACGTAGTTGAGGCCCTCTAGTGTACGAATCCATAAATTGCACTTTCTACCGAGGCAGACATAGTGCTTTTCACAACTACTGAGAGGAAATAAAATAAAAAATCATATTCAGAACTCAAATTTTAATTCATGTTAATGTGACATTACCGCCAATTTTACCATAGATAACTTTTTTTTAATCTGGACCCCTATTCTCGTGGCACTCGAGATTAATAAACTAGCATGCGAGATGAAGATGTCAACTCCATATAAAATTTATATTTGTTTCGCCATATCTCCCATGTAATTTCATCTCTAGTGGTTCGAGATTAGGGGCCATTTTAAGGAGCTATGACACAAAAATTGATTGATTGATTTTCATTGGTTCTTAAAGTTGGAC
Source organism: Acleris literana (assembly GCA_946894065.1). Lineage (NCBI taxonomy): Eukaryota > Metazoa > Arthropoda > Insecta > Lepidoptera > Tortricidae > Acleris > Acleris literana. The sequence goes on along the minus strand of OX335668.1, from coordinate 30,754,535 downwards.
AACAATGTTCTCGACCAATCAGCAAACACGCCGAAAAAAACATTCTTGGTCTGTCCTTATAAGTGACGTTTTGTGACCCCAAACAAGACCATCTATGGCCATATTTCCGAGCAGTGTTGTGACAAAGTATTTATTTAAACAATATAGTGCAAAGGACAATTTTAATCTACATTAAATGCCCAAGGTAACTAACGTATTTATCTGGATAAGCATAAATACTGAATTGGAGAAAATAGCTTCGCAAATAACCTAATGTTTTTTAATAAAATTTTAAAGATAAAAATGGTTACTGTGAGTCAGCCTTAGGAGATAGACATATGCCATCGCGGATTTTTCTTTAGGTTTTTGAAGAACTACAATTCTTCAGTACATTATTTTGATATATCTCTTAAGGTTTAGCCAGAGTTTGCAATGTAAGCGCAAAAAAATGTGTTTATTTACGACATCACATTAGAAACCTCTAAAATTATCAATGTTTCTCTACTATATTATGCATGTATTATACATTTAAACCTTCCTCTTGGATCACTCTATTTATTAAAAAAACCCGCATCAAAATCCGTTGCGTACTTTTGAAGATCGAAGCATACATATTTACAGACAGACAGCGGCAAGCGACTTTGTTTTATAATATGTAGTGATTCGTTACGAACATTCGACTCATGAATTTTATGTATTAAGATTATTCTATCAACAAATGTGATGCGTAATGATTTCTGCGAAACAATACTATACCGTATGCGTACTTATGCTTAAAGTTATTATGCCGTATGCAATTATTCCGACAAACATTATACAAACGAAGGGGACCCCAATTTAGATCATTACTAATTCACTCTTTTGGGATCCGCAGCAATAAAGTAAAAAGAGAAGCTTTATAATTTCACATCTATAGCGTATGTCACAAATACCTAATTTTTTTGGGTGTTAGTTGTTTATCAATCAGATTTTGAAATAAAAAAATAAATTCGTTAGTAGTAGTAAAAAAAACAGTACCTACTGCATAAACTAACCCTAATAACGCAAACATTTTTGTATTAATGTACTTATTTCAGGATCATAGAGTTCCATAAATTGTTAGTAACATTAAATATTATTCTATATTAGTAATTAGCGGCCTGCACACGTAAAGTTCGGATTGCGGGAAACACCACGCGCCATTCCAATCTTCGCTCCGAACCGTACGTGTAAATGCAACTGTAATAGTAAAATAGTAAAAAACCTACGGTTCGGACTGGCACGTGGAATGGCGCGTGGCGTTTCCCGCGGTCCAAACTGTGCCGTGTGAAGGCCGCTATTATCTGACCAAATTGTTAAATTAATTATTTTATTTCTCTTTTGGCTTCTACCACTCAGTGTGACAACATGGGTAAGGATTTGTACATTCTGTTTTGTTAGTCTATGTTAAAAGCAGCGGTGTCAGATTGACGTTGACAGCGTTGGCACATCCAGTTTATTTTTCCGAATTTTTCCGCCATTTTCAAGACTTATTCAAGGCGTATTGTTTAATTACGGCGCGGCTGTGAGGTATTTAATATTAGGGCGGTTATTACTTATGATCGTTTGGAAAAAACGGGCAGTCATTATATTTTTCGGCGGTCCGTTAATCAATTGTGGCAATACATGAACAGTAATAAAAAGAAAATTGGCCGGTTATTTAATTGAATTATCCCATACTTTTGTAATGTATAGTGATTCAAAAACCATTTCGAGAAAAAGGGTTGTAGAACCATTCCGTGTTATCAGATTATTTTACAAAATTAGTATTAAATAGTTATTTCTAATTTATCATTTGACATTATTTGACCTGTAATGTAGTGACGTCACGATCTTCATTGGTAAGTTGTGTCTAATCTGTGATCAACAATAGTACTGCGTATAATATGAGTCCGAAATGCAGTAATATATTAATAATGTATTTCGAATTTTGTCTTATTTATTTCTGTTTTATTTTAATGCTTATTAAAATTAAGACAATTTTTAACTATATATAAACATGACAATGTAAGATCTTTAAAAAAATGGAATGATTAAAATACAAGTCCGTTTTGGAACATCCGCCCGTAGGCTAGTCTGTGGGTGAAATTGTCAAACTCAACAAACGGCCGAGGGAAATTACATGACTTGACATTGACATTTTACGTGATCTGACAGAAACGCGGATTCTCAAACAAATTCAATAGTTTTCAAGCATGTCTCCGACAAACCAACTTGAAGTGACGTCATAAAGCCATTTTCTTTAAAAATCAAAATAAATTAATATATTGACCATTATCATTTTTGGATAAACTAAGGACGAGAAATCTATTTTTCGAACAAAAAATGCAAAATAAAAAAAATATTAAGTAGAAAAGACTAAAAAACGTAATTTTCTTTTTTTCTAATTTAGAATCTATTGTATTTAAAATTGTAAAAGAAATCTAAAAACGAAAAATATACTCGTAAATAAATAATAATAATAATAAAATCATTTATTTCGGACTCTGGGGTCCATATTTTGTTAGTTATAATAATCTTAAAAAACTAGTGTTAGTAGGTACACAAAATTACAACAAACGATAAACAACTAAAAACACCGGACGGGGGCACACACCGGTGCATGCGCCTCCGACCAGTGTCGCATCATTGGACAGTCTGCCCGTTCAACAAGCGCGCTCAGGATGGTGTTGTAAAGCTACACTTATCTAGTTTATTATGTAAATCCGCTTATACATGGGAGATAAAAAAAATATATTAAGCCGTGAAATAGGGTTTAGGTACTGTTTTAAACACACTTATGGTAACCCAATGCAAATTCATTTTAAATATTACAAGATCCACTGCACAGACAGAGGTGTGAACAATAGCTTACTTTGTAATCGCATCAGCCGTGGCACTATTTTTTGCATTTGCACCTGACCATATCTAGACATGTTTCTGCAGCAACAGGCAATCCGTCCATGTAGGCTCCCAGTTGTTGTTGATCTTCGTGTGACCCTATGTTATGATCTCTTCCGGACCTGCCGTCATAGTAGCGTCGTCTTCAAACTTCTTTGTACACTCACGAGCTGTTTTTGTTAGGTATTTTGGGCAATCTATGCTATCTACGGCTATAGTTTTATCTCGGGTTATGGAGGAGATTAACCATTGCGCTATTTCATTGTCGACACATGCTTTTGGTAGGTAATATGAAAACGGCATCATTCGGAAGTTCGAATAGGTATTAAATATAATTTCATATAATCTACTTTCATTTGCATCGGAGTTAAAAGTGATTAATCTAAAGTACGGCCAATGAGACGAGATAAAGAAAGTAAACAATCTGACCGTTACTGAGTTATATTGCGATAGCGAAGCGAATATTATTATCTTTCCTTATTTCTCGAGTCGATGACGGCTGTCGTTGCGTGATTCGTGGTACAGGAAAGCTGTCAGTAGGTACAGAAGTTGTCAACATTAAAGCCGCCATTTTGTGAAGTTAATTCCTGTTTGGATTGCGTTCGAAGTGACACGATTTTTGAAAGCTTGTTTACTTTCTTTATCTCGTTTCGTTGGCCTTACTTTAGTCAAGAGTAAGTCGCGGTCTTTTTGTGTAGTCACACCTAATCTTATTCTACTCATATTTAGCATTTCAGCAAAATCGGTCCAGTAGTTTCGGAGCCTATTCAATTCAAACAAAAAAACAAACAAAAAATCAAATCTTTCCTCTTTATAATATTTTATATATATTATACAGGGTGGCCACTTTCTGTCAAAAAAAAGTACGAGAATATCTCCCAGTATCTCTCTATTTGACATGATTGGATCTCTAATTGGATTTTTATGATACCTAAATATACCGTTGAATTGTCAACTGAGTTAAGTACCACATTTTTAGGGTTCCGTACCAAAATGGTAAAAAGGAACCCTTATGAACTTCGGTGTCTGTCTGTCTGTCTGTCTGTCTGTCTGTCTGTCTGTCTGTCTGTCTGTCTGTCTGGCCGTCTGGCCGTCTGGCCGTCTGGCCGTCTGGCCGTCTGGCCGTCTGGCCGTCTGGCCGTCTGGCCGTCTGGCCGTCTGGCCGTCTGGCCGTCTGACCGTCTGACCGTCTGACCGTCTGACTGTCTATATGTCACAGCAGTTCTTATCTGAAACTGTAAAAGCTATCTACTTGAAATTTGGCATAGTAATACAACTTGCTTGCCCGCATCTGTTTTGAAAAGGGGTCTAGAGTGGGGGGTCGAAAAAGTAAAGTGATTTAATTATAGCAAACGGGGTGTTTTATGATAGGGCTCAATCTGCAAATTTCAAAACAATTTTTTTTATAAAATTTTGTGATTTATTTTTTGATTTATAGCCAAAAATGTACAAAAAATGACCGAAAAATGAAAAAATTATCAGAAAAAATCCTGATTTAAAGATAATTATTTATATGTTACGCGACTTACTTAAAATGGACCTTATTGCGTTGAAAATAAATAACAAAATGAGTATTTTCTTTTGCGTTTTCCATCCATTTTATATTAAATAGGTACGGAACCCTCGGTGCGCGAGTTCGACTCGCACTTAACTGGTTTTTATTCTATACATTTTAAACAATAGGTTAAAATTATAATGTGAATTATGAAAATATTACTACAATGTAAAACAACGGTTAAAAATGTGCGGGTAAAAAAGTTGATTGACCCTCTTATGTAGGAAACACTTATTTTTTAGACGCTATATACTCTTATTTTGGTCAGGGAAAAACTTTAAGAACTGCCTGGAAAATCGGGAAAAGTCAGGGAAATTGAAATGTTGTAAAAATCGGCCACCCTGATTATATATTACATTATATACAGTGGTGGCCACATAATTAGGGACACTTGTATTTTCCCCATACAATTGCCTACAAATAAGACTTTTCAATTTTGACCACTAATCAAAAAGTTCTCGACCAATTTTATTGCTAAATACATTTTACTTTACATAATTAACTAAGGTTTAAACTGATGTACAGTGAACTAATATTAAAAACGGACCTTATATTTTATAAGGATTTAAAAACTAAGTGCTGAAAAATTCTGAAACTTTGTATGAGCGCCGAATATTTATTTTTTCAAATCCTTATAAAATGAAAGATCCGATCTCAACAGAGATAAATTGTACATGCATTAAAAAACTTTACTTTATTAGTTAACGATAAGTGTAACTAAAAATATAATTGGTTAAGAGCTTTTTGATTGGTTGTCAAAATTGAAAAGCCATATTTGTAGGCAATTGTATGGGAAAAAAACAAGTGTCCCTAATTGTGTGACCACCACTGTATGTACTATATATAAAAAAATATATAATATAATATAATGTTATCTACACTTTATATATATGTAAATATATTGTGTAGATAACGTATAATTAATAGTTAATATCATTGCAAAGACCTCACTAGATCCTTAACAGCACAGAACAGACTATCGAGTAATCATTGTGAATGAAGAATGTCAGTAGCTACGCAAAATCACTTGAAACTTTGTTACAGTAAAGCGTATAAATAAAGAAACGTACTACTTTTGTTTCATTCAAATTGACCCAGTAGTTTTGATTCTACGTACGTTTAAAATCTTGGTCAATATTATTAAAAGGCGCGGGCGCCATCTTTCTGGACTGACGTCATCGCTTAACAGCGGTACGCGCCCTTGTATGATTGAGTAAGTTCACAGGGCTATGACTTTTTAACCGTAATCCAATACCATGGTTTTCTCAGGCCGAAGTGTATCCCTTCCTCCGTGCGTGGCAAACGGTCCGATGCCGATATGCAATGAGTGTAGGTTCCTCGGCTTCACACTTGACTCTAATCTTAACTAACTGTGTAATAGACTGAGTGGTGCAGTCTTTGCGTTGCGTAAACTGAAGAGGCTTATTGCAAATGATGCATTAAAACAGGTGTACTTTGCACATTTTCACTCTCTTACGCTCCTATGGGGAAACTTCACGGATGCCAACAGGATAATGCTTATGCAAAAGCGTGCCTTACGCACGTTAGCAGGAGTGAAACCTAGGCACTCTTGCAGGGGCCTTTTTGTTACGCACCGCATATTAACGCACTACTGGGTTTACGTATTTCAAATATTAATGTTCGTAAGAAATAATAATTCATCCTTCGCACGCGTCAATATTCCTGGCAAGGAGCTCCGCCACACCGGGCGTTTGAGAACACTTCCCCGTCGCATGGCACTTGCGGGTAAGAACCCGCGTGTCATCGGTCCCACATACTATGAGCGTCTACCCGCTAAACTTCATCCGACGAAGCATTTAAACATCAGCTGAGAAACCTTTTACTGGATAATCCTTTATACTCCGTCGACGAATATATGCAACTTAAATTGTAAAATTATTATTGTTTCATCATGTCAGCCGGAAGACGTCCACTGCTGGACATAGGCCTCCCCCAAGGCTCTCCACTCAGACCGGTCTTGTGCTTTTCGCATCCATTATTGTTTATTTTTTTTCTTTATTGTTTATTTGATCTTTATTACTTTTTGTATATTTGACGTCGGACACTGACCATTTATTACTTGTTTATCTTGTCTTTGATTATTTCAGTGTTATTTTTGTATTTTTCTTTTATTATTTTGTATTCATGTTAATCTTTTATTATTTTGTATTAATATCAATGTAATTTCGTATTTTTTGACATGCAATGCAATTTATATTGTAACATTACATTGATGAATAAATAAACTAAACTAAACTAACTTTCTCTTAAAAGGTAGGTATAGGTGGTCGTCCGTGGTAACTGTTTGAGTTCTACAGGTAGTTTATTATTAAGTTTAATGCTCATTCATTATTACGCTTTTTGTAATCAGCGCAGACTTAGAAGGGACACACTATCTCATGCCCGTATTTCATGCCTTCGTATATGGTTTCTTACAGTAAACATTTGCATATTTTTTTATAAATGTACAAACTTCATATACATATAAAGCAGGAAAAGTTAGGATATTATTTTTCGCAAATATGTATTGACCTCCATGCTAAGGCCGAATACAGAACGAAGGTGTGGGAAGAGAGGACAATAGAGAGATCTCTCTCCAGGCGGGTGTTATGCCTGGGGACCGAAGTCCATTGGAATGAAGTTGAAAGTTGTATATATGTCATCTGACTGGGGAAACTTCGTTAGCGCGTTGTAGAACACTTAAGTTGCACTGTCTGACGCTGGTGGCGCTAGCGAGGTAGCGAGTTGGTTGATACAAGTTGCCGTTAGATGTCGCTAGGTCGCCACACCAGCCCCCCTTTGAGACCGGAGGTTGATGGTGATGACGTGCAGTCTGTGCGTTGAATTGCCGCTTGCAAGTGCCAGTAGGGATGTCTCCAGTAGTGCTCAGAGCCGCGTTGGCGAGCGTAGCAGGAGAAGAGGAGTGAGTGGAGTACACAGTGAGTCGTGTACCTGCTCGTGAAGTACTCTTAGTAGGACGCAGTGAGTCGCGTTGTTGAGTGAGAGTAGTGTGCACACTGTAGACACCAGGCATAGAGATATGACAGAATGCTAGTGGTGCACAGTGCGGGTTGTCTGGCTTGCTTTGAAACTGCGTCATAGTGCTTGAAGGTCGTCAGGTTGCGTAATTGTCCATTGTCGAGGGTCACCAATGTAGGAAGAGATGTTAATAGAGAGATCTCTCTCCAGGCGGGTGTTATGCCTGGGGACCGAAGTCCATTGGAATGAAGTTGAAAGTTGTATATATGTCATCTGACTGGGGAAACTTCGTTAGCGCGTTGTAGAACACTTAAGTTGCACTGTCTGACGCTGGTGGCGCTAGCGAGGTAGCGAGTTGGTTGATACAAGTTGCCGTTAGATGTCGCTAGGTCGCCACAAACGCATCTCTTTTGCAATCGGAAGAGTCTATTTTTGCTGCTGCCATCACTCCACGAAATTAGTCCGTATCGCATATCGAGAGTAGGGAATGCAAATTAACCGGTTATTAACCGTTTTTGTATGAAAATAACCGGTTAAAATCGGTTAAAACCGGTTATTTGCACTCCCTAATCGAGAGTGAAAGGAAAGTAGGGCTGTTTTTTCTCAAGAAACATCTTTTAGTGGTCTTAAAAGGTAGGCAAAGGTACATATTTTTGACATGATCAGAATGGCTATGCCAGTTGGTATGTGAATCTATTATTATGCCCAGGAATTTCATTGTGTTAACATTTTCCAATACAAATACCTTAGAGCAAATTTTTGGTCTACCCTGTGGTGCGTAAAATTCCATAAACATGGTGTTTTGTAGATTAACCTTCAGATTAGTAGTAGTATGCTTTCCATCCATACATTAACATCGCAAAAAACTCCTTTAAGTTCATTCTCATAATGCTGGGTCTCACCACTTCGAACTATTACTGAACAGTCATCGGCAAACAAAAGTATCTTGTGTCTGTGAAAAATTATTGATATACAGGTGCCCCAGAAACCGACGTCAACCCGCCTAGAGCTGATAGAGCAGCTAAAAAGCTATCGATTTAACCCCTATTAATGTTCAGCGTTCTTTACTAGTTTCGGAGATATTGATCATTTTAATGTTCATTTTTGTAATTTTCCCTTATGTCCATTTCACGAAAAATCATTAATTTCATGTTTTGTTTCATAAGTTTTACAGTGGTATCTTACATAATTAGAATCATTACGAATCAGCGAAGTTTTTAAACCTATTTGCACGTTTTATTTGAAATATTTTTAAGTAATCACATAAAGAATGTTTCTCCATACTAGATGTCCCAGTGTTTGCTTTTCACTTTGTATGAAAATCAACTTTATGTGATTACTTAAGAAAATTAAGATTACCCTTTCTGGCACTGAGATATGCCACTTTGTAAAAAAAATACAGAATGTTAGCTTTAAGTAAAATTTATCATTTTCCAGAAATAAATCGTCTTCTTTCTTTTTTTCAATTTCGGACCATTTCGATAAGTAATTGATGGGAAATTGTGCAGAATCTTGAGTTGGTGACAATGTCAAAGTTGAAAGTATTTGTTGGGTTCCGTACCTCAAAAGGAAAAAAGGAACCTTTACGGGATCACTCTTGCGTCTGTCTGCCTGTCCGTCTGTCACAGCCCATTTGCTCCAAAACTACTGGACCGATCGAGTTGAAATTTGGTACACATATGTAAGTCAGTGACCCAAAGACGGACGCATAACGCAAATAAATGAATTTTGGACAAGGGGGCCACTTGGGGTAAATTAGGAAATTAAAAAAAAATGTTTTGCAAAACTTATTGTGTGACATGTGAAATGAAAGGGCCTGTTGTGAGTATCCCATTTTTTTTTTCTTATTTTTATAATAACAGTAAACGCCCGAGGCGCGCACATAAATTCGCAATTTTCCTGTTACTTTGAACACTCAAACGTCTTATAGGTTTTATTGTAATGTATAATAGGTGAAGAATTATTTTCCGTATTTTTTCAAAATATTGGGGCCAATATTGGTAGTTTCAGAGGTAAGGGAGGGGGGTGGTCGATTTTTGCGTATTTTCTTAAATAACTTCACAACTGTTTATGTTAAAGCTATAAAACAAATATATTTGAGATGCTCACAACAAGCCCTTTCATTTGACTAGTCACTCAATAAGGTTTGCGAAACTTTATGCTCGTTATCGCACTGTTTCTTGATAACTATATATATTCTACAGAAGGACCACCTAAGTTTAATGAATGATAAAAGCAAAAAGCGTAGGTAATCGCCGTGCTCGCGGGGGTCATCATCTAGAGATAACGTAACAAAGATGCTTCGTATTGGGTTCCCGGGACACGGCGGCGGCGGCGGCGGCGGTGTGCGGCGGTCACGTACGCAGAATGTTATCAATTACTTCTAAGTTCATTTAATGGCTTGACCCAACCTATTCGTTCACCGTGTTTTTCATTAAATATAGCTCCTGAAACTAGGTGCATTGTAGGGTCAGTTACTACTTATTTACAAGCATACATACATTTCAGTTATATAGAACGGAGGAAAATACATTTAATCATGCATTAATCATGCATTCAAAGTATTTTCCTCCGACATGCTCGGAAAGTGCCCCTTACTGTTACAAAAACAGCCCGGGAAGTCGAGCAGTTCTCTGTTCCTTATTATCCTGGTACTAAAAGCAGCCCGGGAAGTCGTCCCGTTCTTAGTTCCTTATCCTGGTGTTGAAAACAGCCCGGGAAGTCAAACAGTTCGCTGTTCCTAATCCTCGTAATGAAAACCTAACGAGCTCCGTGCTAAGGCAAGACCAAAAAACCGGCCAAGTGCGAGATCGACTCGCGTGGAGAGGGTTCCCTCAGCACACCATATGCCTGTCTGTTAGTCTGTCAGTCTATCTATCCATCTGTCACAGCAGATTTGTTCCAAAACTACTGGAACGATCGAGTTGAAAGGGGTTTGGGTAAAAGTGTTGTCATTTGTAAAATTCATACATTTTCAAGGTGAGCGGCCATTCGTAAAAGTGGCAATTTATGATAGAATTATTAAAAATAAACATATTTTATTATCTAATGTAATACTCTTAAGTGCATCGGAACTGAGATATTTAATTATTCATACTTGGGCGTACTTTTGTACTAAAAACTGAACACTTTAATCTTTAACATCTCCGCTCCGATATTATTTAACGCCATAAATTATATATATTTATGTGTATTTAGAGGTCCTCTAAATAACCATGTAAGAATCATCCGTGGCCGCTGAAAAAAAAATGACAATATTCTTCAAAAAAAAATACCCAATGCCCTTTGGTACAAATATGTAAGTCGTTGACTCAAAGACGGATGCGTAACGTAAATAAATGAATTTTGAACAAGGGGTAGCCCCCTTGGGGCTGAATTCCCCCTTTTGGGGGATAAATTAGGAAATTAAGTAAAAAAGTTTCGCAAACCTTATTGTGTGACTAGTCAAATGAAAGGGCTTGTTGTGAGCATCTCAAATATATTTGTTTTATAGCTTTAACATAAAGAGTTTTGAAGTTATTTAAGAAAATACGCAAAAATCGACCATCCCTTATCTCTGAAACTACTGGCCACAATATTTTGACAAAAATACGGAAAATAATTCTTCACCTATACATTACAATAAAACCTATAAGAAGTTTGAGTGTTCAAAGTAACATAGGAAAATTGCGAATGTATGTGCGCGCCTCGGGCGTTTACTGATAATATTAAAATAATTAAAAAAAATTGGTATACTCACAACAGGCCCTTTCATTTGACATGTCACACAATAAGGTATGCAAAACTTTTTTTTTAATTTCCTAATTTACCCCCCTCAAAGTGGCCCCCTTGTCCAAAATTAATTTATTTGCGTTATGCGTCCGTCTTTGGGTCACTGACTTACATATGTGTACCAAATTTCAACTCGATCGGTCCGGTAGTTTTAGAGCAAATGGGCTGTGACAGACGGACAGGCAGACAGACGCAAGAGTGATCCTGTAAGGGTTCCTTTTTTTGCTTTTGAGGTACGGAACCCTTAAAATACTTTCAAGTTTGCCATTGTCACCAACTCAAGATTCTGCACAATTTCCCATCATTTACTTATCGAAATGGTCGGAAATTGAAAGAAAGAAAGAAGACGATTTATTTCTGGAAAATGATTAATTTTACTTAAAGCTAAAATTCGGTATTTTTTTTACAAAGTGGCAGATCTCAGTGCCAGAAAGGGTAATCTTAATTTTCTCAAGTAATCACATAAAGTTGTTTTTTCCATACAAAGTGAAAAGCAAACACTGGGACACCTATTATGGAGAAACATTCTTTATGTGATTACTTAAAAAATATTTAAAATAAAACGTGCAAATAGCTTTAAAAACTTTGCTGATTCGTAATGATTCTAATTATGTAAGATACCACTGAAAACTTTATGAAACAAAACATGAAATTAATGATTTTTCGTGAAATGTACATAAGGGAAAATTACAAAAATGAACATTAAAATGATCAATATCTCCGAAACTAGTAAAGAACGCTGAACATTAATAGGGGTTAAAGCGATAGCTTTTTAGCTGCTCTATCAGCTCTAGGCGGGTTGACGTCGGTTTCTGGGGCACCTGTATATCAATAATTTTTCACAGACACAAGATACTTTTGTTTGCCGATGACTGTTCAGTAATAGTTCGAAGTGGTGAGACCCAGCATTATGAGAATGAACTTAAAGGAGTTTTTTGCGATGTTAATGTATGGATGGAAAGCATACTACTACTAATCTGAAGGTTAATCTACAAAACACCATGTTTATGGAATTTTACGCTCCACAGGGTAGACCAAAAATTTGCTCTAAGGTATTTGTATTGGAAAATGTTAACACAATGAAATTCCTGGGCATAATAATAGATTCACATACCAACTGGCATAGCCATTCTGATCATGTCAAAAATATGTACCTTTGCCTACCTTTTAAGACCACTAAAAGATGTTTCTTGAGAAAAAACAGCCCTACTTTCCTTTCACTCTCGATTAGGGAGTGCAAATAACCGGTTTTAACCGATTTTAACCGGTTATTTTCATACAAAAACGGTTAATAACCGGTTAATTTGCATTCCCTACTCTCGATATGCGATACGGACTAATTTCGTGGAGTGATGGCAGCAGCAAAAACAGACTCTTCCGATTGAGAAGAGCCTTCGTTCTGTATTCGGCCTTAGCCAAACTGACTCATGGAGGTCAATACATATTTGCGAAAAATAATATCCTAACTTTTCCTGCTTTATATGTATATGAAGTATGTACATTTATAAAAAAATATGCAAATGTTTACTGTAAGAAACCATATACGAAGGCATGAAATACGGGCATGAGATAGTGTGTCCCTTCTAAGTCTGCGCTGATTACAAAAAGCGTAATAATGAATGAGCATTAAACTTAATAATAAACTACCTGTAGAACTCAAACAGTTACCACGGACCACCTATACCTACCTTTTAAGAGAAAGTTAGTTTAGTTTAGTTTATTTATTCATCAATGTAATGTTACAATATAAATTGCATTGCATGTCAAAAAATACGAAATTACATTGATATTAATACAAAATAATAAAAGATTAACATGAATACAAAATAATAAAAGAAAAATACAAAAATAACACTGAAATAATCAAAGACAAGATAAACAAGTAATAAATGGGCAGTGTCCGACGTCAAATATACAAAAAGTAATAAAGATCAAATAAACAATAATGAAAAAAAATAAACAATAATGGATGCGAAAAGCACAAGACCGGTCTGAGTGGAGAGCCTTGGGGGAGGCCTATGTCCAGCAGTGGACGTCTTCCGGCTGACATGATGAAACAATAATAATTTTACAATTTAAGTTGCATATATTCGTCGACGGAGTATAAAGGATTATCCAGTAAAAGGTTTCTCAGCTGATGTTTAAATGCTTCGTCGGATGAAGTTTAGCGGGTAGACGCTCATAGTATGTGGGACCGATGACACGCGGGTTCTTACCCGCAAGTGCCATGCGACGGGGAAGTGTTCTCAAACGCCCGGTGTGGCGGAGCTCCTTGCCAGGAATATTGACGCGTGCGAAGGATGAATTATTATTTCTTACGAACATTAATATTTGAAATACGTAAACCCAGTAGTGCGTTAATATGCGGTGCGTAACAAAAAGGCCCCTGCAAGAGTGCCTAGGTTTCACTCCTGCTAACGTGCGTAAGGCACGCTTTTGCATAAGCATTATCCTGTTGGCATCCGTGAAGTTTCCCCATAGGAGCGTACCGTACGACATCAGAGAGTGAAAGCTCTTCAGTTTACGCAACGCAAAGACTGCACCACTCAGTCTATTACACAGTTAGTTAAGATTAGAGTCAAGTGTGAAGCCGAAGAACCTACACTCATTGCATATCGGCATCGGACCGTTTGCCACGCATGGAGGAAGGGATACACTTCGGCCTGAGAAAACCATGGTATTGGATTTCGACAAGTTTAATATATACCATTTGCCGAAAACCACGTCCGCAACTGTTGGCACGCACCATGAATTTTTTCCCCGAGCTGTTCATACGTGCGCGCACTAACCACGACAGTCGTGTCGTCCGCAAAAAACCCCAAAGGCCAGCTGTGATGGATTATTCTATTGGCTTTAAAAAAAAAGTTTTTACAGTATAAATGAGATTCTGCAAAGATAATGCTCCTAAATAATAATAGTGGAGGTGCGTTGGGTAAAGAATTGGCTTAAAGGTACTAACTTTAACCCCTAAATGTTTTTTTTTTTTAGTCGCTTAACTATTATTTTACTGATTATAGCTAAACTTTTTCGAGATTTTGTTATGTAGGATGCATCCTACATCATGCATTTAAGGGTTAAGGACTGCTCTTTGCGACACTTCACAACCCCTCCCCCCCAGGAGCTGATACAATATGAAAGAATTGGTTGATTGGTTGTCCTGTAAGTTTTGGATCATCTACATGCCGAAGTCGTTTAAATACAAATATGACTTTACGTGTCCTGTTAGCAATAGCCGCAGTATGTTTAAAACTTAAGCAACTATCCAGAAATCCATAAAGATATTTCGTAGTGTTGCATAAATTTAACACCGGGCATGGACAGTTTATATTTTGTGAGGCACAATTATGTGCAACTTCCTGCGGGTTGACTGAAGAGAGGTAAACGTGGCGCAAGGCAAAAGAAACAAGCAAAGGTTTATCGGCATTTAAGGTGAGATATTTTATCCGCAGCCACAGAGATACCACGTTAAAGCCGGATTGAGTGACTTTATTAACTTCATTCCATGAGTCAGCTGAGAAAATCAGTGCAGTGTCATCAGCGTATGATACAAGTTTACAATAAGATAGTTGCATGTTACAAAGATCATTTATGTACAGGAGGATAAGAGAAGGATCCAGAATACAACACTGGGGAACGCCATTTGAGATTTATAGAACCCTAATAGTTAGTTGGTCTATCCTAACACACTGAAACCCCTCCAAAAGTTAGTCCCGCAAGAGCGCCAACTGAGTACCTCTTATACGCACTCTCCATTTTCCGGATGAGAACCGGGATAGAGACCGTGTCGGTTTACCCTTGAATCACCGAAACTCATTTCATAGAATGTTTTACTTCGCCAAATTTTCATTTCATCGACAGGCATTTACATGTGCATAAATATTTCTGTAGCTTTTTAAGGAAGTGGTTTAGCTTTGATCGCATCCCAGTGAACATTCGCTACGTAGGGCAAATGGGGGAAGGGTGGACGGGGGGAACAGTTACTGTGACTAAAAGCGGCGTCTGCGAGGATGTGCTGCAGCGCGTCGCGCGACTCCGGCCGCGTCACGAAGTCACGATGTTGGCGTAGCGTACGTACACGGGGAACTCCTACACCTCCGCCAGATAAGCCGTTCAACTTCGTCAGTATTCGTGTCGATCGAGTAATACAAAAGAAAAAGGTTTGGAAATAGTCACAGTAACATTAACATTAGGCACTGGGATGTGAGGATTTATTTTGTTAGCTAATTCTTTATCAACGTTCTGAAAATAATTGTTTATTTCATCTATTTTACTCTGTTTTCGTTAACACAGCTGTATAAAAATTGCAATATCTCAGGTATTTTAATGGTTTTTAATGTTATCGTTAGAGTTATATTTTAGTTTTAATTGCATGCTGTCTCTATTTCTAATACAACGTGGTAGGTCTGACGTCATCCATGGTTTAATCAATATTTTACGTCTAGAGTATTTACGTATCATTCAGTAAATTTAATTATTTTCTAACTAGTTTGTGCCTCACTCAGTTATAGGTCTAACGCATAACTGAGTTAGGTCCTTAGGTATGGGAGCGGCACGGGAGGGTTGTGTTTACGGAACGTCAAACGACGCATAACTTCAATCGGGCTTCAGCCTTGCTGTCGTCAATACGTGTTAATTGAACAGGTCGCTTCAGGTAAAATGCTTACGGGATTTGCAACCAAAGATGAGTCCTCCGATAAGGTCTCAAACTAAACAAACTGTTTATAAAGTGGACGAATATTTTAAAATAAAAAAAATTGATCCCATTTCTGCTGAGCATGAAGATGACATTATTATACATAAAAATGTTGCCATGGCTACAGGATTATCAGAAAGAAGTGTACAACGCATTGTCAGTGAGGGAAAAAGTGTGGAATGTAAAGTGAAGTTCTCTTCCCCAAGAAGGCCTAAACAGACGAGAAAAAAGAAAATAGAAATTGACGATTTCGTTAAAGGTGTTATAAGAAGAAAGATTACAGAATTCTACACAATAAGAAAGGAAATTCCCCCGATCAATAAAATAAGACAAGTTTTAGCGGAAGATGGAGTTATTAAATGTGGTTATACATACTTGAGACTTATATTTACGTGAATTAGGATTCCGATACAGAAAATGCCAATCAAAGAGAAAAATGTTGATAGAACGCCATTCAATTCAACAATGGAGAGGAAAATATATTACGGCAATAAGAAAATTTTGATCACAAGACAGACTAATATTTTTTCAAGATGAAACTAACGTAAATGAATCCCATAATGTGTCAGCGTGTTGGCAATCAGACTGAAAGAGGTGCATTGTCTTATATCGGTAAAGGAAATAGATTGGTCATCGTGCATCCTGGTGGAAGTTCAGGATTTGTCGATAACGCTTTAACCATTTTCAAACCAAATACAAAGACTATCATGGAAATATGAATTCCAACAATTTCGAAAAGTTGTTTCGCGTAAATCTTTTGCCTGTTCTTCCTCCTAATTCAGTAATAGTTATGGATAACGCGAAATACCATTGCAACGAGGTGGATAAACCACCCACGATGTGTTCCATGAAAAAGCAAATGCAGGATTGGTTAAAACGCCATTATGTTAAATACACTGAAGCGATGAAAAAGAGGAATTTTCTAGAATTAATAAAACGAAAAAAACAGAAAAACAATTCAAAATTGATGTCATATTGGAAGAAAAGGATCATACAGTACTTTATTTGCCACCGTATCATCAGGATTTAAACCGTATCGAATTAGTATGGGGAGATATCAAGGGTGAACTGGCACGAAATTATATTAATTTAAATTTAACTGAGAAGAAACGAGCTCTGGCAGAGCTATTTTCTAAGTATTCAGTGGAGAAATGGCAAAAATGTGTCAGTCACGTAAAGAAAGTGGAGGAAGAGTATTATAAAAATGACAATCTTAGTGACGAGATCATGGATCAACTTACTCGTATTATAAATTTACGAGATGGGGAATCAGATAATGAAAGTGATTCTAGCCATACATACACTGATACGGGTACAGACAGCGATATGGATTCAGATTAGTTTCATTTAGAATTTCAGTTGTAAATAATAATATTAAAAATACATATTATATAACCACGTGTTATTTATTTATTTTCTATTTCTTTATTAATCAATAAGCTCGGAAAAAACTGCGAGACTCGATTCCGGAACTATTTATAATATGAACCTACAAATTTGTGCGGAACCCTCGGTGGACGAGTCCGACTCGCACTTGTCCGGTTTTTTTTTAAATTGTGAAATGCCAAAATATTTATCAATTTGAGTTTTGTACACGCTCTTAAATATCATAAGCATATCGTAAGAGATATCTTCATTATAATTTATCGTGTATAGCGAGATAGTTAGGTTAGCCCTAGATTTACTAAATATTTAAATCTAGTTAAATTGTCGAGCAATGTTTTTAACTCTTCAGACATACTACTAATGCAATTTTATCAATATTAACCATAATGAGATAACATAAATAATATTACCGAGAATATTTTATACAAAGAACCAAACATAGTTTTAAAAAAAACACTTAGGTACTACCCTATAGAAAGAACCTAATGACACAATATTTAGATAATTAATACTAATTTGCTATAACATCTGGTTCAAATACCCAGAGTAGAGTAGGTCACTGCTCTGCGTGCGGTCTGCTGACTGGTGCTCGTTGCCGCCGCCGTCGCTCGATGCGATTTCTGCTACGTGTCGGCCGGCTGGGTTAATCCCTGGACTTCTCCTTTTCCTGGATTCCTCTTCTGGTTTCCTCGCTTTTGGTCTTCGGTTGCCTGGATTCCTCTTCTGATTTTCTAGCTTTTGGTCTTCGGTTTTGTAATTATAGTAGCGGTTCTCGTTTCTTAGTAGTGTAAAATTAATCTTCTTCCTTCCCTCTTCCGTCTGTCTTCATGTCTTCTTGATTCATGTGTTTTTTTGTCCCTATATACAGGTATTTCTTTTCCGGTTTAGTCTTGACCGGCCGGATCCAACCGGATTGGTGTCGCGGTTTTAATATTAACCAAAATTTTATTTTTTCTCTAGTTTTTAGGGTAATATGGGGAACGAAGGAAAAACAGTAAAGTAAAAGTTCATTTGAAGTTCCAGAAATACAACTTTTTACTTTTAATGTTACTGAAAATGTATTGCTTAAAGAGGAATTTTGTTCGTCCAGCTTTTCTAAAATGAATTTCGAGGACGTCTGAGCTGTAAGAAGTGTCGTATCTCTTCTGCATATAGCTTCTACTGCCAGTTTAAATGGTTGCAAACAGTCCATGACTCAACTCAACTACAGTAAATTTTATGTTAGATTTTATATCAATCAACGATTTATATACGCAGGTTTTTAGAATAAAAAATCTTTCAATCATGTTTAATAGACTGTTCCAGCGTGTTTGACAATCTAAAATGAGGCTTAGTTCTTTACCTGTTTCCTCTTTAACATATTTTTTACAACTTTTCGCACTTTGTGCAGAAGAGAATTTTATTCAGGGGCTAATTCGACGGATGCAAGATTAAGGGGATGTAGATCCATTATCACACTCATATCCACCGTTCCTTGTTCTTCTTCTGTCAAATACGAGTCTTTATCGCACTCGTCATCCTCTGTATCTGTTACAGTCTGAACAGATGGTAAATTCCCGAGTTGTCTTCTTCAATCCTTGACTTGTATGCAGAACGTCGACAATAGCCAACTGAATACCGTGTGCGAAGCATAACTGTTGAAAACATGGCAGATGCTTAGGTAAGCTTCTGCCATGTTTTATTAAAACAGTTATAAATTAAAACATTTCGATTTTTGGTTTTGGATTGGAATGTGCCCTTTATGTATTTTAGCAGCGATTTACTTTAATTCTAGTATTATTGTATGTAAGCTTCCGTGTCGTGCGTGCTGGATTAAGCGTGTTTTCGCACTTTATCTTGCTTTACCGGATCCGGACCGGATCCGAGGATTTTTACCGGATCCGGTAGCTCCCAAAAATTGCCGAATCCGGGCGGATTACCGGATCCGCAGGACCGGATTGCAATCCCTAGTTATACTACAGGACACGCCCAGTCACGTGACTTGTCGGCCCTCCCGTGCCGCTCCCATACCTAAGGAACAGACTCAGTTATGCGTTAGACCTGTAGTTACATTACAGAACCACCAGTAACAACCTCATTGATATTGTTTGCACTGGCTTGCAAGCTAAAAGTATCGATATTTCACAGGTGGGATGAGATGAGATGTGAACTAATTCCTTCAGGCAATGTAAATGACATGTTCAATGAGTTAAATCAGCTCATTTTTTTTTTATTTGACCTCCCTGTATCTACTTAGGCAACCGTCGTCATGGTCTCCCAACCTCCTTGAATAACTCAACAATGCAATTGCGTGATAGAGCGGCAACAGACTATCACAAGACAATGTAGTATTAAGAAAAATTACTATAATTAATTGAAATCCACTGTATCTAAAGCACTGAATCACGAGAAAACTGCCTATTTTAAGCACAATATCAACAACAGTATAAATAATGCAAAACAATTATGGAAGAATATCAAGTCTATCTTGCTACCGAAACATGAAGCAACCATGAGTTACCAACTTCTTTCAGTGATCCTCACATATTTAATAAGCATTTCTTAAGTCTGCCGGGCACATCGCAAGTCTCCATTTCACAGCTGACCTATTTTGAATTTTATAAATTTGGGGTCCTAGTGAAAAAGGATATAAGTCTTCTGGAGATCGAGTGAAAAAGGGTTTTATCTAATATACTCTGTTTATGTATTTACCCTTTTTTATTACGAGTCCAGTCGACTTGTACCCTTTTTCACTAAG
The DNA here is from genome assembly GCA_946894065.1 of Acleris literana. Classification (NCBI taxonomy): domain Eukaryota; kingdom Metazoa; phylum Arthropoda; class Insecta; order Lepidoptera; family Tortricidae; genus Acleris; species Acleris literana. Next base: position 30,734,537 of record OX335668.1, on the reverse strand, counting down.
ACATTGCCATACACTCTTGACATAATCTTGTGACACTACGACTTTGCCATCGTCTGTCCCTTTCACAAATATATATTTTTATTGAGATAGAGCATAAAGAAGTAGACTTTCAGTTATAGATAATGTAACGCCTCCATAATATAAAAGTTTTTAATTAGGTTTTGGTTGAAGGAGTTTTTTATCTTGGATAGCAAGCAAAACCTTTGCAATAGGTTTAGCTATGGTTTTTGGTAAGAAAAAAAAGGAACGATTGGGAACGGAAAAAATGGAAAAGCATGAAAAATGAATTAAAAGAATTAAAAAATAAAACCTACACGAGAATTTTCTTCGCGCTACGAACGGACATGGACATGGAATGCTGGCATGAGGCAGGGGTTGAAATCCTTATGATAAAAAGGGATAGGATGTGTTTCAGGGAAGTATCTATCTATTTCAGTTTTGTTGTACCAGTATAATTAGATTATTCCCTTGCGGATACCTCTAATTTGGTTTATGTCTTTAATCATTTATTCTCAGTTTTTATTGTAAAGTACATCCTTTCAACTTCTGGAACTGGTCATCTTGCAATTAAGTAATTCATGTAATAAAGAAAATCAAACTGATATATTTATCTAGTGAAAAGTTCCATTGACATGAACGTTCTAGTGTCCAGGATCTCATACATCGATTGATGAATCGAAGTTCAGATGAAGATCAAGGTCTCGCTGAACGCTATCCCTGAGAAACTGATATAAGAATATGACCATTCAAGTCTACGGATAATTTACAGTAGTTTAAACTTCCTACGGGAATAAAAAAGAGGCAAAAGTAATGCCCAAAGCTTGAATTATTTGCTTGATGTATCTGTTATCCAAGGATATACTACTTAAGTTACCTTTTTCACCTTTCATTCATTCATTCTTATTTCAAGTCCTTCATTACATTCTGTTTGGCTATTTAAAAACCTTACATAAAAGAGTGCTATTTTTAAAAAACAGATAAATTTTAAAGAACCAAAATCATTATCTACGCACTCTATTTGAGGGTACCATTCATCCCCTACCTTGACAGAGACTACTTACATAAAAATAGGGAATTCCTTTAGTATCATCCTAGCTTCTTAGAACGCGCTTAGCCAGGGGGCACTACCAGCTACCAGCGGTGTGGGGCTCTACCTTTAAGCGCAAACCTTTAATGTTTACCAAACATGTGCTTAGTTTAGTTAATGGGCTAAGATCCGAATAGGAGAAGATTTGGACCGGGCTGTTTATTCGATGAAAAGTATTTTATATCAAATTTAATATAGGTACGCTAAATAATATGTGGCGAATAGGTAGGCTGAAAAATTTCAGTCCAGTACTTATATCATTAAAAAAATAATTAATAAAGAACTATTTTTTTAATTTCAAATGTTTGTTTAATAGACAAATTACATACTAATCGAAAGTATGAAGTCTATAGAATATGTAAACGTAAGGTTTGGTCATGGGGGCATAACACGTACAAATTATAATTCGTGCTTATAATTTGTACTATATGGCACCACCGGTATCATCAGGAATATTATTTTCTTCATTTCCGTTAATCAAGGAAAAGTTAAGCTTTTATTAATCAGATATACCTTAATTTAAATGCAAACATTCTTTACATAAATTTAAGGCTTTATTTTAGAAACTAAAAATGGCATTTTTTTGCGGGACACTGAACGGCCATCATTAGCTATTGAACTTGCTACCTGATATCCATTAGATCCGCTAGATGGTGCTATACGTGGACGTTAGCGCCAACTTTTGTCGTCGCGGTCACATCCGGTATAGATATTCAATGGAACAACATTTAGCGTTTGTTATTTCTTATCCCAAAAATACGAAAGTTTATTTATTTTAACACCACAATAAATAACTTCCCAAGTATTTTTCACAATGCGTTTGACACAAACAAAACTTAAAGTTATCTTTCTTACTCTCGTGTTTTTCGTATTTGTCCATCATTCATTAGTGAAACAAGTGAACATAATTGTAGTTTGTATAGCTATCTATATGCAACTGCGACTATTTTTAACCGACTTCAAAAAAAGGAGGTTCTCATCTCAATTTGTCCTGTATGTATGTATGTTTGTTCGCGATTATCTGGCGTCTGGCTGAACCGATTTTTATGTGGTTTTCAGAAAAGTATTTGTTACACTAAGGAGGTTTTAAATATTTAACCGACTTAAAAAAAGGAGTTTCTCAGTTTGAACTTTTTACAGAGTTGTCAGAGTTTTGGTTTGATAGAGTATACTTCCGAGGTAATCCCATTGTCGCCAATCATTAGTCTAAATCTGAATCTGATGAGGGGATCCGTGAGGAATTGAGGGAACTCCTCAAATATTATAGGCATATATACAGCGATTTTAGTATTTTTAGTAACAAGTCCAGCATTTGCATTCAGCAAGTATCATTTGGTGAACTGAAACTGATGATGAAGACCACAAATGGCCTCCTGAACTCCTCAACGGTAAGTACCTATTTCAAGGGTGGTGATAAGATACCTCGATTAAGATAGTTCAGCGATTGTAACGTGAATATTTAATTGTTTAAATATGACAATGACTTTTTAGTAGTGCACAGTAATTAGAATGGCAAGAAATTATGCAGTGAATGTTCCTAAACTGAAGGGGCGAGAGAATTACGACGAGTGGGTCGGTTCTTTACTTTTGGCGGGTCTTCCAGAAAAGTTTAGCCCGATGATCATGGCCATTGAACACTCAGGAATGAGTATAAATGCAGACGCTATTAAAACAAAGTTGTTAGACATGAGTACAGATTTCGAGGTTAAATCTGATAGTGCATTTACCGCTAGGGATTCGCAGAAATGAAATGAAGAACTACCTGAAGGAATGTGGCATAGTGCATCAAAAGACAACAGCATAAACTCCTGAACAAAATGGGGTAGCAGAGAGATACAATCGTTCCATTGTTGAGAAAGCTCGGTGTCTGCTATTCGATGCTGGCTTGGATAAAAAGTTCTGGACGGTCTCTATAAACACCGCAGTGTATATGAAGAACAGGTCACCAGCAGCAGGAATAAACCGGGATGTCACCCCTTATGAAATGTGGACGGGCAAGAAGCCGAACATCAGGCATCTCAGGATCTTCGGCAGTCCAGTGATGCTACACATTCCTAAGCAGAAGCGCAGAAAATGGGACAAGAAAGCCACGAAGATGGTACTAGTAGGCTACTCAGAAACTATGAAAGGTTACAGGATGTATGATCCACAATCTTGTGAAATAGTCATTGCCAGGGATGTGGTAATCATGGAAGATGTTGACAAAAACATAGCAACAGTTTTGGTTGAACATGAACAGCAGCCAGAATGTGTGACAGTTAGTCCAACAGCAGAGGACAACCAGTTAAGCGTGGAAGAGGACAGTGTTCAATATGATGATGTCAATGATGAAACATATGTTCCCAGTGAATCACCTAGTGAGGATGATACCTTCTACGAGCCGGACAGCGCAGAAGATGTGGCAGAGGAGACTTTGGAGGTACCAAAGCGTGTCAGGCGTCCCCCGGAATACTACGGCTACTCCAACATGTGTGTGGAGGATGTCTCAAGTGAACATATCTTGCTCGCTGATGCTATGAATGGACCAGAAAAAGTGCAATGGCAAAGTGCTATGAAAGAGGAGTTAAAGTCTTTCAGTGATAATGACACTTGGGAGCTAGTGAATAGGCCAGAGGATGGCACAGTGGTTAAAAACAAGTGGGTGTTTAAGAAAAAATTCAATAGTGATGGTGAAGTGCGCTATAGGGCAAGACTCGTTGCCAAAGGTTTCACACAGAAGAAACGCATAGACTATAGCGATACCTTCTCTCCAGTTTTGAGGTATTCAACTCTAAGATTATTGTTTGCATTGAGTGTACAATTAGATTTGAATATGAACCACCTAGATGTACCAACAGCATTCTTAAATGGTTTCATAAAAGAAAATGTTTATATGGAAATACCTGAATGTTCAGATTTTTCTGATTGTGACAATAGAGTGCTAAAGTTGAAATGAGCAATTTATGGTCTCAAACAGTCTGCCAGGGCCTGGTATACCCGAGTAGAGGAATGTTTAATTGATTTAGGTTATAAAAAATCTAAACATGAACCTTGTCTTTTTATAACATGCCAAGATGATATAAAAATATATGTGGCTTTATTTGTAGATTACTTCTTTGTATTTTATACGAGGGCTGCCTTTTAAGTTCTGTCGTTTGCAAAACTCCCGCGATTATTAAAAAAAAAAGTATCATCTTAAAATATTTGAATTTAGAATTCAAAAACAAAAGAATGTCTCGAGATCGGCCGATTCGTTTTAGTACAGCGTCGGTTCAAAGTTGACAAGTCGGTTGTGAAAATGGAAATTTCGAAGGAAAATTTACGTGCGATAATATTTTACAACTTCAAAAGGGGTTTAACGCGTCTTCAGTGCTTTGAAGAGCTGACAACGGTTTTTAAAAATGAAGCACCATGCATCCGGACTGTGGAACGTTGGTATTTGGAATTTCAACGTGGTTGCTCTAGTCTTAGTGATAGGCATCGCGAAGGCCGACCAAAAACAGCTGTAACCCAGGAAAACATTGATGCTGTACGGCAACTGATCGTCGAAGATCGCCATGCGACATACCGCGAGATAGAAGCTTCATTAAGCATTTCAGGGACCAGTGTTCAAAATATATTGCATGATCACTTAGGTGTAAAAAAATTGATCTCACGCTGGATACCACATTTACTTAGTGAAGACCAAAAAACGGCTCGCGTTAGATGGTGCCGCAAAACTCTGCGGCAATTCAACCGAGGAGACTCTAAACACGTTTATGACATTATCAGTGGTGACGAATCTTGGATATATGCCTACGATCCGGATTCTAAACAGCAGTCGACTGTTTGGGTGTTTCAAGATGAGCCAAAACCGAACAAAGTAATACGCTCACGGAGCACTTCGAAAAAAATGGTCGCCACGTTTGTTGCGAAAAGTGGCCACGTTGCGACCATCGTGCTCGAAGATCGTAAAACAGTTAATGCTGACTGGTATACCACTGTTTGTTTACCAGAAGTTATCGACGAGTTCCGAAAAAATAACCCAAGACGTCGTATAGTACTGCACCACGATAATGCTAGCTCGCACACCGCCCGGCAGACAATTGCGTTTTTAAAAGAACAAAACGTCGAAAATTTGGATCACCCGCCGTACAGTCCAGACTTAAGCCCTAATGACTTCTTCACTTTTCCAAAAATCAAGCAACGACTTCGTGGTCAACGGTACCGGACGTCTGAAGAAGCGGTTGAGGCATACAAAACGGCCATTTTGGAGACCCTGACTTCGGAATGGAATAAGTGTTTCGAAAACTGGTTCGATTGAATGAAAAAGTGTATTACATATCACGGTGATTACTTTGAAAAACAATAAATACCATTTAACACTTAAATTGTCTTTAGTTTTTTCAAACGACAGAACTTAAAAGGCACCCTTCGTAACAATCGGGGTATCTATGAACAGTTGAAGACAGAACTTGTAAACAAATTTAGAATAAAAGATTTGGGTCAGATTAAACAGTGTCTTGGAATGAGAGTGAATGTTCAGAAAGACTGTATTACTGTAGACCAGGAATTTGTTAACAATATTTTAAACAAATTTAATATGTTTGATTGTCATGGTTCTTATACTCCAATGGAAGTCAATTTAAAATTAGAAAAGGGAGTAAAAAATGATTGTAATTAAAAGTACCCCTACCAACAATTAGTAGGCAGTCTTATGTACCTATCTGTATTGACAAGACCCGATATTGCTTATGGTGTAAGTTACCTTAGTCAATATAACAACTGTTATAATGAGACGCATTAAAAGCATTTAAAAAGACCGTTAAAGTACTTACAGAAAACTAAAAGCTATGGTCTAATGTATTAAAAGGATAGTAGTAATTTGCATGGTTTTGTCGATTGTGACTGGGCATCATGTGCTTTGTATAGACGGTCTTATACCGGGTTTTGCTTCATGATGTCAGGATGTGTGATATCATATGAATCACGGAAGCAACGAACAGTGGCTTTATCAAGCACGGAAGCCGAGTACAGTCAACAGCATAAATAAGTAATCATTTATGTACCGTGTCACTTTAACGTCGTGTTTGAAATGTCATACAAAATTGTGAAACGATTGAAAGCGACAAGGTACATAAATGATCACTTATTTATGCTGTTGACTGTACATGGCGCTAAGTGAGAGTTGTAAGGAAGCAATTTATTTGCAGAATGTATTATGTGAAATGACAAAGCCAAATGATAGTACACCAATTGTACAGTGATAGTCCAAGTTCACATAAATTGGCAGCAAATCCACTATTTCATAAGCGTACCAAGCACATTGATATACGACATCATTTTGTCAGAGAATGTGTTTTTAATGGGTCCATATTGGCTCATATAAAATTGGTCTTTAGATTTTTTATACAAATAACGATTTGTGTCTATACTCATCATTTCTTCGAAAAATTTTGCTTATACTTTTTTGTTCATACTTTTTTAACTCATAATCATCGCAACTCATAATGCGTTTTTTTAAGAAACTGTTACTTTTTGAGGATTTTTATAAATTTAACCTATCCTAACCTAATTTTATCTACACGTAAGATATTTAAGGAATTATGAAAAGTGTATGTACGGTTCCATGAATATTGGCGTTATAATTCCGATCATTAGTATTAAAAAATATTATGAAGAGTATGAAGAGTGATCATTATGATGTATAATGGTATGAGAATTTTTTTCGGAGTTCCAATAATCGAAGTTGCAATTTTATATGAACTTTGGCGCACCCGTTTTTAATAATAAAGTTAAGCTCAGCTATGTATCTACTTCCAACATGCCAGCTGATCATGATGTGGAAAAGCACTATAAATTTTTAAAGTCAATGGGCTTATTGGAAGTATTATGAATATTAGTTTATTTTGTTAGGAGAGGGTGTTAAAATAAGATACGATTTAACAAAATAATTTATTGTCTATGGTACTAGTAGCGCCATCTGTTTTGTGATATACTTTATGATATATGTCACTTTTAAAATAAACGTTAGTCTTACAAAACAGAAGTTTCATTACGATTTAGACAGTCAAAAGTCCTTAAACATTTTTATTGTTAGTTACCTACATTTATTGTTACCTACCTACTTAAAAGTAAGATATAAATTAAGGACCATTTTATTGACTATTTTAGATAAGTATAAATAAAATATATTTAGTGCACGGACCTAAAAAAAAAGGACGTCACGTTGCCCTAGACAGGAATGAAGCATGCAAGGTCGGCAATTTCGTTCGTTATAGGTAGCTACACGAGTTACCGCATGCACACAGATACCTACACTAAAAACGCACGCAGTTTACGTGTATGCCAATTTTCATGCTTGACTCATGATAAGACGAGGAAACACGTCCGTATTTTTTTAGGTACGTGCTTTAATAGTGTTCATAAAAGTTGTTGGTACAATGTTGTATGGACGCGTGACGCATCATCACTTAGGTTCTTTAGCTTTTAAATCCCAATATAAACCTACTAGCTGTCCGCGCCCGGCGCCGCCAATACTTACATACATACATAATCTCACGCCTTCGTTCCCAGAGTGGGGTAGGCAGAGCTACAGAATTACAAACATCTCTAAAAACTTGTTGATAATTCTATAACCTCAATTTGCACAATTAGGCTAAGATACTTAATCGATTACAATGTTTTTATAATCGATTATACATGTGCATACTATTTTATTAGCATGATGATGATGATGATGACGATGGTGATTGTGATGGTAATGATGCTGATGGTTATGGTGATGAATTGATGATGATGATGGTGATGACGATGATACACATACTGCTTTTCACGTCACCTATGAGGATAATAAAAGATCATCATCATCATCATCATCATCATCATCATCATCATCATCGTCATCGTCATCGTCATCGTCATCGTCATCGTCATCGTCATCGTCGTCGTCGTCGTCGTCGTCGTCGTCGTCGTCGTCGTCGTCGTCGTCGTCGTCGTCGTCGTCGTCGTCGTCGTCGTCGTCGTCGTCGTCGTCGTCGTCGTCGTCGTCGTCGTCGTCGTCGTCATCGTCATCGTCATCGTCATCGTCATCGTCATCGTCATTATCATGATCATCATCACCATCGTCATCATCATCATCATCAATGCATCACCATCATCACCATCATACCATCATCGGCATCACCATCATCATCATCAATTAATCACCATAACCATCAGCATCATCACCATCACAATCACCATCGTCATCATCATCATCATCATCTTGATCATCATCATCAACATCATCATCATCATCATCATCATCATCAATTCATCGCCATACACAGTAGCAAAATTATTTCCACCTTGGGCGTTAACACGTGAATCCCTCACTACCTACTCACTAGAATCCTTCGCTTCGTCACGCTTCGTTCAGGATTCAATGTACGCCCTCGCCATAAATATGTCATTTTGCTTCCTTGATACACAAATAACTATTACGACCTACCAAATTCCTATAAGTACCTATCTATCTATATAAATAAAAATAAAAAAATATAAAAATCGGTCGAGCCGTTTCGGAGGAGTTCGACCACAAACACCCTGACACGTGATTTTTATATAAGTAAATAGATTAGTTCGTTTTTAATGGAGGTTCAAACCGCATCAGTTTAGAGCTAAAGTACTTACGTAAATTATATATATACTTATATGTAATTATATATATAGAACAATTATAATAAATAATTATTCTGTTCTTTCACTTACTAGTCTTACTACGGAGATGCGCATCGTTTGCAAATCACTAAGAAAGTGATTAAATAGATAGGCAAACAAAAGGTAGTTCACGCCAAAACTTGATCACAAGGACCCAATATTTTTGCAAAAATATGCTTAAAGAATGTAGAATCAACGTTTAGTTTTATATGACGGCTCGCTGCGGCGGCGGCATTCATAAAGCTTTGACAAAAATGCCATCTGTCGAACTGATTGCGAGGTTACGTGCCGTTCATAGCTTAGCAGACATGTCAATTGTGCTGCCTCTGCTGGCGAAACAACAGAAACTTATAGGGTCGGCGGCTATCGACTTTAGGACGGCACCCATTTTCGATTCGCGACTAAGTATCTGTAGAGTATAGTAATCTGTGGTTTGGTGCAAATTACTAGTACCGACTTACCTGTTTATACCTGCCTACCCAATAGTTTGACGGGAAAAAATTAGTCAAACTAACGTTTGCATATTCTATAGGCTTCATACTTTCGATTCGTATGTAATTTGTCCATTAAACAAGCTATTGTAATTTTTTAAAACAAAGTAAATTTTTAAATTACAATTAATTATATACTGGACTGAAATTTTTCAGCCTACCTATTCGCCATATATTACTTAGCATATCGCACCTTCAGAACAACAGTGACCTAATTCAAAATTTCTGCTTTTAAACTTCAAGTCATAATTTTATTATTATAGAGACCTAATTCGAAAACTAAAATTTCTCAGTTACGTCACTATTGTTTTGAAGGTGCGATATATACCTTAGACCCATTAGCATTCTAGCACGCATGTGTAAAATAATGGAAAATGTGGTCTGTTTGCAAGTGGCTGACTTCCTGGAGATAAATAATATAACCAGATGTTCAGTCGAGTTTCGGGAAAGGTTGGTCGAGGCACTGTGACAGCCTGGCTTTATGTAACAGATCACATCCTGTGTGCCCAGGATCAAGGAATGTGTACTTTGTTGGTCCTGCTTGATTTTTCTCGGGCATTTGACTGTATAGATATTAATTTACTGTTGTCCAAATTAAGTTACTACGGCTTTAATAAAAATGCGCTAAAATGGTTCATCAGTTACCTTACTCATAAATGTCAGTATGTGAGGTTGTGTCAGAGTGATGGGTCATCTCGAGCCTCAGGTAAAATGGAGCTCACACGGGGTGTACCCCGTGTAGGCCCGATCTTGTTCATCATGTATGCTGCCGACATAGGAACTCAAATTTTAGATATCTCGTGTAAACAGTCTGAAATTGATACTGCAATACAAAAACTCAACAGGGATCTCTCGAGAATAGCAGCATGGGCTTCGGGTAACGGTTTGCTATTAAATACTACTAAAACTAAGTACCTAGTTTTGGTAGCAAGCAACAATTATCTAGGCTTGCTCCGACCAATGACGTTAAGTTTTGGATGAGCCAATTGAGAGAGGGAGTCTGTGAAGCGCGTAACTTAATCCTGGTAGTGAACGGCGAACTACGTTATGAAAAACACATTTTAAATTCGGTGAGAGGATGTTTCTACAAGTTGAAAGTTTTGTTCAAGATTAAGCCCTTTTTAAATGAAGCCCTGTGAATCCAGTTAGTGGAATCTCTTGTATTGTCAAAATTAAATGATGTGGACATAGTAGTAGGGGAGCCCAATGTGCTAATTGGGGATTTACTCGAGCGTCGTGGGGTAGGTCCCCACGATTGATCTTTAGGCCGTACGAATCAATTTGACCCGTAGCACGAAAAAAAAAACAAAAGGAGAGGAGTTATGACGTCATATTTATTTTGTATGGGAAAAAATATGTTCTGAAACCTATCGTGTGTGGTATCTAATGAAAGGGCTTACTAGGCCAATTCTAAAAATATATCACATCATTATATACTGGCCCGCAAAACTAAGTATCACACTTTTTGTTTAATTCTTACCTGAGATCCCCGCCACTCATAGGCGACCTTTTGACCCCTCTCCCTAGCATTTGACATTCAGTACTGACCGACGTGTAGTGCGATGCGCGTGGACATATATCTGCTCCTGAATATACCAATTTTGTGTGTGTTTTACTCTTGTGCGTGAGCTTATTACCTGGACTAGACAACTCCTGGAAGATCGGGACAGCTCCGGAAAGAGTCTGTGAATCGCAGATCCCCTAGCTGATCTAGGCCTAGTGAAGAAGCCCTAGTTGGGACCGAAAACGGTATCGTGCACAGATTTATCCCTACACTGACCGACTTTCTTTACAAATCCCACTATTGTTATATTAACACTTGGTAGCAGAGCGTGGTTGCGTCCCCTTTGGTTTTCCTTTCTTTTGCCGTGTCCTTCAATAGACTAAATTTAGCTTAACTCCACCATTAATTACGAATTTTGCGGATAACCTTCTATCCCTATACAACTAGGATAACACCAGTAATTTAACTATGGATTATTAGTACAAAATCTACGTTGATTGCCTACAAGTGAAATATAAATTTAAATTATAACTTGGATGACGTCACTTGTTTACGAGATAGTTGGGTGTACTTGCAGTTTACCTGCGACCATTTTTTCATATAGCATTCCTTATCTCTGTCGAGCCGGCCTGGCCGCCCGGCTTGCATTCTTGCATAGCGACAAATTGTAATTATCTATATAAATAGTGCAAATTATTGAATTGGGTTATCTGTTTGTTTGTTAAAATATAAACTTATGTTCTGACTTTACTTGCATTCGGTATGTCTGAGAACGATACTGACCCGACTAGATCCCCATCGGTTTTGTACACCGATTCCGCTGCATTTAAACGGAATATTGGAATTGTTCGTTTTGTAAGTGGGGTGGGGTTGGACATACTCAGGAGTCGTTGAATTCTCTATCGCATGCTAAATTGCGTGTTAGATTGATTGATTTAGATGGGCATTATGAAAAGTTTACCAATGCCTGTTCGGAGCTTTTCAGGAGTTTAGACCACAATATAGATGGGAGCGAATATAACTATGTTCGCCAGCAAGCCCGTGTAGTAAGTGATATGGTTGATGGCCTTAAAATCAAAGATGCTGAGATTTGCCCTAAACACGTATCTGAAGAACCCACCGCTAGTAGCACGCCGTTTCGACCCCCGGCTAGATTCACTATGTTTGACCCAACCTCAAGTAAGTTACCGGATCTGCCTGTGCCCAAGTTCGACGGGCGGGCTGACTCCTGGATAAGCTTTGTTGATCAATTTGAAAGTGTTGTCGATTCCCAATCACACCTGACCCCCATCATGAAGCTGCGGTATCTTCTGGGTGCGCTGTCTGATGAGCCTCGTCGCCTGCTGCAGCATCTGCGAATGGAGGCCGGCAACTATGAGGTGGCCCGTGAGCTCTTGAAGCGGCGGTACCACAACACTCGCGTTCTGGCGGATAATTATATATCCCAAATCCTGACTTTGCCTGAAATTAATTCCAGATTAACTGGTTTGCGTGCGACATTTCTAAACCCGTTGCTTACTGCCTTTAGAGGTCTCGAACGGCTCGAGCTGCCTGTAACCCATTGGTCTTACATGTTAGTGTACATTTGCTTGACTAAATTGCCTAGTGACCTTAGATCTAGATTTGAACGTCGTCATGGAAATCATACTGAACTACCTAAATTCGATCAGCTCCTGGTATTCTTGGAGGATGAGTGCCGCCATCATAATAACGTCGGGAACGCGTCCCTCGTTGATGCGACTCCGACCGTACCACTTAGATCGCGCCCGCGTTCCCCTCTGCTAAACAAGCACGCTTATACTACCACTGTCCCTTTTAATACTGTGCCTTCCAACCGGCTCACACGTCTGTGTTATCATTGCTCTAGTGAGTCACATTATTTAAGGGAGTTCCTGATTTTAGGAAACTGACCCCCAGAGACTGTTCGTCGTTTGTAAAGAGTGCTGGTTTATGCTACCGCTGTTTAGACAAGCATTCAATTGCCTATTGCCAACGCGATTACCACTGTGGAACCTGCCGACGTAGTACCCATCACACATTACTATGTTTCAACGATCCACGTTCTCCAGAGTATCCAGAACAACGCAAAAATTCTGCTGTTTCATTTCGTGAAGTGATGCCAGTCACCTCACGCTCCCCTTCTCGCACGGGCGGAGGCGTATATTACCGCTCTGGCACCTCCCGCAGATCACCGCCGAGGACTCCGCCTCATAAGACGACGACGTTCGCCGACACCCACAAGCAGCAGACGCCCCCCCCCCCCTCCCCTCCCCCTCCCTCTCCCCCATTAAAGAGCTATGGTAGTGAACGTTATAGCGGAAAATCACCCAGAGTTAAAATTACCTAATAAATTGGTTGCGCTTACCTCGTACCTTCGCTTAGCTGATCCCACCTTTTACCTCCCGGGGCCCATAGACGTATTGCTGGGAGCGGACGTGTTTGGAGCAATCTTTAATTCTGAGAAGCAATTCGTACCCTCAAGCCAAATAACCGCCTTTTCAACCATATTTGGCTTCATACTTTCTGGGTCTATACCCTGTGACTCCGATGATCCTCATCCTCCAATGACCGGCCTTAGTTTGTCCCAAATAGTGGAAAGATTTTGGAAAATCGAGGACACCCCGGAACATCCACCTCCTAACCCCCTCGACGTGGAGTGCGAGACCCTTTTTCAAACTACGACCACTGGTGAACCCGATGGTCGATTTAAAGTGCGGCTTCCCCTTTTGTCAGATCGCCCAACAATGGGAAATTCCCGAGAGACAGCAGTGAAGAGATTCTTAAATTTGGAAAAGCGAATGCAATACAATCAAGAGTTTCGTGAGAAATACATCGCCTTTATGCGTGAGTATATTTCTTTGCATCACATGAGTTTATCCTTATTTGACCCGTTATGCGCTGAACACTACTTTATCCCACAAAATGGAGGTTTAAAAAAATCTGGAGACACCTCTAAAATTCGCGTCGTCTTTGATGATAGCTGCGTCACTTCTTCGGGTGTATCTCTTAATAGTTGTCTTCATACTGGCCCTAAATTATAGAAAGAAAAGTCTTATTTTACTTAATTCTCGTATACATCCTGTAGTGTTCATCACTGACATTTGTATGATGTTCCGTATGTCTTGGGTCGCTGATGAAGATCGTCGGTTTCAACTTGTCCTGTGGCGTGAATCCCCATCAGCCCCGTTACTTACCTATGAGCTTAACCTTTTGAACACCATACGTCGAATACAAAATGTGCCACCCAAACGCCAAACATGTTTGCTATGCTATGCAAATTACACCTTATTGCTACCAAACAAAGTCTCTTTTAATCTTGAATGAACAAGAAAATTACTTAGGTACTATTAAAATAGGACAATAAGAAAAAAAGTAACAAAATTAATCAACACTATTAAAATACGGTAACAAGAAAATCCCTTGGGGAGAGCCTAGGGGGAGGCCTATGTTCAGCAGTGGACGTCTTTCGGCTGACATGATGATGATGATGATGAACAAGAAAATATGATCATAGATATTTAAAAGAATGGAATGAAAAGAAACAGAAAAATAAAAAAAACTGGGAAAATATGGGAAATAAATAATTGCCACGAAGAAAAAATGTTTTCGGAAATTATAGGCCACACTCCCGAAAGAACCTCCCATTGCAAAGACTGACGATTCGGACGTGACGCAAGCACTTGGCGGATTTTTGAAAATGAAAAAAAATATGGAAATATTGAAAAACTTGAGCGCGTCAGATTTTTATACATATGTCTAAGACATGATGTATAAGATGTGCTGACTGTTGACCTATAATCTGACGATTATTTGGAGGGGTTTTATTAATCTGATGGTTTGAAAGATTTTTTTTTATATATCAAAGATTGTATTATAAAAATGCACGGAGAACAGCATGCAAATAAAAAAATACAATGTCTTTTAATTTTCATATATATTTTCGGAAAAAATTGCAAACTGTTACTAATATTTATTTTCTCAAAAATGTCCGGAAATGTTGACATTACTATCTTAATATTGAGACGCGAAGTACATTGTTTACTGACAGTTCTCAAATATAAAAAAAAAACAAATATAGCGTGCTCGCTACACAAGCCCGCAATGTTGCATACAAATTCCATTACTATCTAGCTTGTAACTTTTAAAAAAGTGAAAAAGGCCATAATAAAATCAGGGCACAAGTCTTATACATCCAAATTTTATTCGAAACATAACTCGCAAGCTCGTCCGTTTAAACCAATCCTCGGCCCGCAATTGCCTACTTCCATGCCTAGGCAATAATGTACTATTTTTAGCTCTGTGGTTACCGGCTTAGAATAGTACCACTTCATGTCTTCCTGTGGAAGGCTTGTAGCATTGATAGCCCAACTAGCAAATTAACCTTATAACATCAAGCTTATATGGCCAAAACCCTTGTAATTGTTTTATAGAAGCATAAGTTGTTCCAATGTCTTTAGGTATATTAACTCATTATAATAGATTTTGGGTAATACAGCTTTTATTCTTATAATTTAGGTTGGATAAAGGCTAATATGGCCGAGTAATATGACCACAATAAGAATTCCCCTTGTAAGAGTTGTTTATAAGAAATTTTAGTTATCACAGCCTCTCAATTTAGGTTGGATAAAGGCTAATATGGCCGAGTAATATGAGACCACAATAAGAATTCCCCTTGTAAGAGTTGTTTAATAGTACATTGTGCATCAAGGGTAGTATGAAGGGAATTACTAACGAGAGTGTTAGAAGCCCGACGCCGAAGGCGGAGGGCTTTTAATGACTCGAGTTAGTAATCCCCTTACTGCCTGTGATACACACAATGGTTTTCATCACATTTGCGAGGAAAAAAAACAAAGAGAAAATTAAATAGTACATTTTCTTTCGATTTGGCGGGTAACATATTGCCATGTTTTGTTCCTATCTATTTTAAAATAAAAAACTTTAACTCTGCAAAATATAAAGAAATAACTTTTGACGAACGGGAACGTAAATGGAAACGATTTTTTTTTTTGTGGCCTCTACCACAGATAATAACTGCGTTTAGTTTCGACCTGGATTCGAGTCAGATTTAGCCAATTTGATAAAAATGTATAATTACTAAAATTAATGATAAATGTTGATATAAACTTGAAATAGGTATAAAAATAATGAAGTTTAATGAAGCGTATAGGTTTTGTGTAATGTAAGTTAGTCTATAGCTAATTTTTAAAGATGAAATTAGAAACCGATTTAATTTTTGGCTGAAAATTAAACCTCCTTAGTTAGAAATGATGTACGAAAGAGTTGCAAATATTAAAAAGAAAGTCATTACTCCCTAGGGATGACAAACTCGCCATAATTCCCGCGGGAACAATTTAGGCCATTGCCCTTCTGTATACAGGCATGGAATAACACCATTTACGAGCAAGTGTGATGAAAAAGAGATTTTAGCTATCACAGCCTCTATTCTTATAATTTAGGTTGGATAAAGGCTAATATGACCGCTAAACTTAAATGATAATTGTTGATACTTCGGCTTATGGAAATCGTCAGAATATATTTTTTCTATCATTCTTGAACTACGAGTATTTCCTTCAAAATAAATTAAAAAACGAGTAGCGTAGGTAATGGCTACCAGCCAAGGTAGGTTTTTTTTTGCAAATTTGTGACCCTTGCTAAGTCAGATTATTGCAATATAATTTTTTTTTGCAAGTAATTAACCTACCTTACCTTAATCGGACGCGCTCGAGTATTTCAAGCTATCATTTTTTTTTTACTATTCTGATCGGCTATCCTGGACGCACGTTCCAGAGACCCTACTTTGAAATTCGAAGTTCGAAGTTACGATAGCTTCATCCCTTTCTCTCGATTTAGTCTCGAATGACGAGTGACAGGGATGGAGCTAACGTAACTTCGAACTTCGAATTTCAAAGTAGGGCCTCAGGATAAAGTGCTCATATATGCTGGTGGTACTCAACAGGGTACAAGGATGCCCCCTTATGTTAATCTGCCGCGCTCGAGTAAATCCCGAAATCCCCTCTTGGGCTCCCCTACTATAGTTTATGGTCCGCGTCTAGTTACTCTCAAAAACAAAAAGGCTTATTCAGCGAGTTCAAAACGCCTGTGCCCGTTTCCACCTCGCCATTCCGTTTTGGGCTCATGTCACACCTTTTTCGAATAAATGTAACATTCTTATAATACTACATAGACGCAAGCTTCATCTGGCATGTCTCCTCTTCAGGGTAGTAAAGAACCAGGCCCCAACACATCTCTTCGATAAATTGTCTTGTACCCACGGGGTACTCGGCAGAGCGGGTCGCAATTGTTGTCCCATCGACATGCCTCAGCTTCTTTTCGGGAGCGCTTCAGATATGTAGCATCAAAGTGTTGGAATAATTTGTCTCAGCCGCTTAGGAACCATGTATACATAGTTTTAAGGCTCATTTAAGGATACACTTGCAGAAACACCAAAAGAGTCAAGAAAGTTCGGACACGACACTAGTTGCTTCTAATTTGGTTTCGAATCAAATACCTGCTTGCCTGTTTTTCTTTCTTTGTTTGCGCACACTTTCGAATTTAAACATCACCTTATTGGCTTTTGTAGTAAATTTTGTAGTTTTAATTTGGTTTTGTTTCATAGTCCTTGACCTTTGCTGCGAATTATGTAATATATACGTACTTCTAATAATCTGTGATGTAATTTAAGTAAATAACGTACTTAATTGTTAATTTATCATAGATATGGCCTAGTTTAGTTCTCTTTTTTTAAAAGCCACAGAAAGCATAAAGCTGTCTAAAGCTGCGTGGCACGTTTTATCTGTTTTTTTTTGTTTTTTTTTTGTGTTTTATAAATGCTTCCGATTGATGCGTGTGCGATCGTGGCGTCATTGCGCCGTGTCATCATCAAATGGTCACATCGAAAGACCAACGCTAGCTCTGCCAGCATCACGCTGAGTTATGACCATTTCGTGACAAACCATGCATTTGTGTCCATTTGTTAAATCAGTACCTATGTTTGTCACGAATAATTAATTTATTTTCTTTTCTTTCTGTTTGTTAACAATAACTTTCGTTAAAACTATCTATTAAGCGTTACCTTTGTGATTTTTTTAGAAGATTAAGGGGGTAGGACACAATTTATGCAACTTTCGTAGCGATTATTTCCGAAAATATTCACCGAATCAAAAAACTGCTTAGGAATATGGAACTGTTTTTAAAAGAAATGTTGAAATAATAAGTGCCACGCAATGATTTATGCTGAATTTTTCTTCTATTACTTGTATGAAGTGCCGCCCTTGAAATATTTATATTTGTAATTTAACTACCAAACTAAGTAGCCGCTTGTGCAAGACACCTATTCTCCAAATGTCATTAATGTACTTCTGTAGTTTTCGAGTAAAA
This sequence comes from Acleris literana, assembly GCA_946894065.1. Classification (NCBI taxonomy): domain Eukaryota; kingdom Metazoa; phylum Arthropoda; class Insecta; order Lepidoptera; family Tortricidae; genus Acleris; species Acleris literana. The sequence goes on along the minus strand of OX335668.1, from coordinate 30,716,419 downwards.
TGCCTGTGATATACGGACGGACGGACGGACGGACGGATGACGAAACTATAGGGGTTCCGTTTTAGCCATTTTAGCTACGGATCCCTAAAAACCCTATAAAAAGAAATTTAAAATAATTTAATGTCTGTATAATTATCATTAATATTTTTTTAGATAGCCAGTTCTTTAAGCAAACTGGCTCGTCAAATTTTAATTTAAGGTTTGAATTAAAATAAAGGTTTTCTTTACAGAGGCCATGTAATTGTCAAAGGGCGCGAAAACGATGCCATTGTTTTCGGCCTCACAGCAACGAAATATGGCTCTTTTCGAGATACTCCACTGGATGGAAGTAAGTACAGTTTGTTTATTTAGCAAGATTTTATTACTTGATATTTTAGGTACTTAATGATTCGCTGATAAATGATTTGCAGATTATTGATCCGCAGACATCGTTTTGTCGTATATTGATTCGCAGAGTGATTTATCCGCAGATGGATATTTGGCAAAAAAACGTTTCCAACCTGACATTACACATCCGATACATTTGACTTATATTATAAGTTAATAAACAAAATATATATTAGCAAAGTTCCTTCCGTTTTTTTATCAGTATAAATTGTAACGTTTACGTTATCTACATACACACATATCATAAGTCCTCTATTATGCATTAATGCAAATTGCAATCTCCAGCATTACCTGTGGTAGTAGGTTACAGCAATGACAGCCGTAACGCGTAATATTGTAATTACGTTATAAAATATTATAAAGTAATGAGTTTCAATGGGGTTTGGGTAAAAGTGTTGTCATTTGTAAAATTCATACATTTTCAAGGTGATTCGTAAAAGTGTTAAATTATGATAAAATTATTAAAAATAAACATATTTTGTTACGTAATGTAATACTTAAGTGCATCGGAGCCGAGTTATTTAAATATTCACACTTGGGCGTACTTTTGTGCTAAAAACTGGATACTTAAATCTTTAAAATCTCCGCTCCGATATTATTTACCGCCATAAATTATATATATCTATGTGTATTTAGAGGTCCTCTAAATAACTATGTAAAAATCATCCGTGGCCGCTGAAAAAAAAATTACAATATTCTTCAAACAAATTTACCCAATGCCCTTTGGAACATCTCCCAAAACCAATAGGCTCAATTCTAGTATCAATTGAAACGTCAACTCCAATAAAATGAATTTGAAATGTCATGAATTGATATGAGACGAGGTGTATGCCCATGCCCTTTGAATAAGCCTCTTGAATTTAGACAGTTAATTGAAGGGATATATAGAAGCCATGATGTCTTGAAATTTCCAAATTGGGCGATTGCGTAGTAAATACATGATTTTTGGAGTGAAAAGGCAAAATCTATATAAAAAGCGCCATGTGGCCCCCACGTTTATTTCGTATAAAAGGTTATAAGTATTTTTAAACAGATTTAATGTACAATTTATAATGGGATTTAAAACTTCGTCAAAAATCGGTGAACATAAAAGTGTTAAAATGAATTTGAATGGACCAAAATGTTGGGTGAAGCTGCATTAAAATTACTGAAAATATCAAAAAAAAAACTAAGGAAATGTGATCTGGTATGTAAATTTCGCATTATTTTAAGTTTAATGAGAGGTCAATATTATTAGAAAATTTAGTGATGATCTTTTGTAAGTCTTGTAGTAAAGTTGAGGCGTCCACGCCAAGGGAACCGTCATCAAGGTACCACAGATTGAATTTGGAATTTAGATCTGAAATAATTGGATGAAATAGTACGTAAGCTACAAATTCCGGGCCCGAGCTAGGGCCTGTTTTATAAAGCTAGAAATAACAATTTACAATCCCTGTTGGCAACCCATACATGAAGATATGATTTGGTCACCGAAAAGTAATTTTGATGGAGCCCCATAGCATTACCACAAATAGCTGTATAATTCTGAACTTCTTTTTGGCAGCAGCTAGAAGGACACCACGATTGACCGAATTAAAAGCATTTTTGACGTCAATTTTTAGAAATAAATACCTCATAGTCCGGACGGCTCAGAAAACAGCGCGCAGCTGCCTCATACTCGTAAACTCCCTTGACGCCGAAATCCAGCTGCCGGGGTTTGAAAATGTTTGACAGTCTATTACGAAATTTTCGGCAGCAAAGTTACGACGCCAAACGCCTGAAGATGCAGCCGACGGCAATAGGGCGGATACCACCATCTTTTTTGGATATAGCCACAAGATTGGCGCCATAAAGGAGCGGGACAATCTCGACATTCACGCGACCTGACAACACCGCATCCCCTAAACACGAGGTGGTTAAATCTTTGAGGTGTTGTGGTGAAAGTCCGTCTAAGCCGCCGGCTGAACCATTAGGGAATCAAATGATAGCTTGCTGGCCGGCCATTTATCTTCATTTACAGATAATACGATGTCATCTGACACGGGCGGGTCCGGAAGCAGGTGTAACGGTCCTACCTATCCTACCTATGCACGAATAATGCTCCTAAACCCTGATCTACGCAGACACAATTGTAAAGGCCCGGGTCTATACTCCCTCTTTACAATCCTGGTCTCGGTCACACTAATTGTAACGATCCTAGCCTAGTCTACCTATTGAATTACTATAATCCTGATCTACCGAGTACACTCTACTCGGACCAATTGTAACTAACCGTGGTCTCGGATGACCTATTGTAACGCCTTACCATAGCCTAAAATGTATATTTAAATAATAATATCTAAAGTCTCTAATACTCTACTCTACCTAACTATATTTCTCTATAATTGAAACTTCTTACTGAAACATTCCTAGTTCATAATACTTTTAATAACTGTCTTCCCTACATCTAACGAAATGTAATTCCTATGTCTTACCTATACTAGCCTTATATTTCTAAACCTAAATAGTTCAGTATAATTTACCTAACTCACTTACTATCCCTAACAATCTATTATAATGTAAATTAGTTTTGACTTGTGATCGTCAAGTAATTTAAAATAACCCAATAGTTGTTAACCTTAAGTAACCCTAGAATTCTCTAAGTCTGTTTTAATTCCTAACTATACCTACCTATCTAATACACTTTTTAAGGTTTTGTGGCCCCTTAGAGGAGGAATGCCCCTCCATACGCCTTAGGATTGCTATCCCTGTACCTTAGTCCCCCTCAATACACATCCACCAGAGACAGGACAGTCTTCTTGCTGTGTCATGTTCTAATAGTCAGTCAGTCGTCTTGTAAGGGAAGATTTGGGTCTAAAATATAATATGAGGGTTCTTTACTCAAATATTCAGTAGATTATTTATTAATTATAATTTTATATAACTAAATGAGATGTTCAATTTCACCAAATATACATGTTTATCTTATATAGTAAACAGTGGGACACAGAAGTCATTTTGTCTTCTAGCTAGATTGAAACATCATATTAGTCAAGGATGGTGTGTTTTTAATTATTATTTTGGAATCACACAGTTTATAATCAGTATTTATAAATTAGTGGCAGACTACATCATTGTCTATGAATTACCACAGATAATGTAAAACGTGTTCAGAAGTCCGATTCTAGTGACAGTCGAGATCAATAGTTTATTTGCGAGATTTTTAGAAAATTATATGGTACTGACATTTCATCTCGAATGAAACTTCATATCGAATGGCACAAGAATTGGGGTCCTGGCGTATTATGATAGTTTGGGTCCACGTTTTATATTTAAAATAAAAGCTATTACGCACGACAGGGCGTAATGGTAAAAAAAAGGCCCGCGGGTATTATTTTGCATTTACGGTCGATTTTTCTAGCATTTATTTTTTACCACTATTTACGAGCAAGTGTGATGAAAAACTATTAACCGAATAATATTTCGTCACTGCAACAGTTCCCTTCCAGCCTTTTCTCTGAATATCATTTCGCCGAACTGATTCATTTCCCAACCATCTTATAGAACCCTATAGGTTAGGTTTGGTAAGTTTAGTTTTATAAAAACCCTGGATTATTTAGTTTTGGGGAAAAAAAGCGGTATGCCAAATGGTATGACAGGGTCCAGTTAGGTGCGACGACAAGCGAAGCGAGGTTAGGTTAACAGCGAGAAGAGCCAGAATCGACTTTTTTAATATTTGTAAAAGACATTCCAAAACACAAGCCCAGTGAAATAAATATTTTAAATAAAAAATAAAATGGCATCCTTGTAAACCACTCTAAGTAGTACTTGAATGAGGGTATTTTAAAAAGTGGCTTTATAAAAAAATAAGGAGTGTATATTGCTCTAAGTAAACCCTTCTACTACTTGAAAGGTGGCATTTTAAAAAGTGGCTTTATAAAAAAAAAACATACAGTTGCTAATCGTGAGTTTGGGAAATAAAACGAAATGTTTTAATAAGTAAGGCACATGATAATATTGATAATTCGGCGAAATGAAATTCTGCGAATAATTGGTAATCGGCAATTAAATTTTCTGCAATAAATAAGAGGACCGTCAAGGATACTAAGGAAAGTAAACAGACGATTCTCTCCATAATCACTCCATTAATTACTGGTATATTTGTTTACGTATTATAAAATATTCACTCTAAGAAAGGACTTATTTCTTCAGGCTAACTATTGATATTCTAGATTTGCTTTATAACCATATAGTTCTCTCTAAAAATATCTTACAGTTTAGTGTTATATTTACTTTATATAATATTCAAACTAATGTAGGACTAATTTCTGTTAGCTAACTATTTATGTTTTTGTTTGGCTTTATATATTATAAATATCAAGATTATACAGGGTGTATTGCAAGTCGTGTGCCAAATGAATAGGGTGGGTAGCTAGGGTCACTTGCAACACGGTTTGGGCCAATTAACACTCATCCTGCCCACGGAGTCTTTTAATATTTTTTTTGAAAAAAAAACTTGGTATCTTCCATAAGTTAACCATTTTGTTTACCTATCTTTTTTTTTAAATGTGATAGCACAAAAGTATTTATATATTTTTTATCTCTAATGTATGCGTATTCTAATGAAATGTTACATTTATTCATGTAGTAACAAATAAAAAAAATATTAGTCGACAAAGTGTGAAGGACAGAAAATAAAAATCGTCACGGTCAACTTTATGGCACAATTAAAAAAAAATAGAAGCTCCTCAGATCTTCCAACATCATAAAAACTTCTTCAGCTCCTGACTATTCTTACGGTATACAACATGTCTAGAAACACGTTCAGTTTTTCGGCAAAATTTGGTTTCAATCTAAAACGGTGGTTTACATTACCCAGTACTTCTTTGAAACTACCTACTTACTTGAAAGTAAGATTCGATCAGATAAATGAATTGAGATAATATTTTTTTACTAATGATAAAAAGGCGTAAAAAAGTCATCTAAAATTATTAAAAACCTAATAATCGTATTAATTTATTTCAATAACTAAGTATCCGATAGGTACGCAAGTGACTAAAAAATAACGCATTTTTTTTCTTGAGTTTGTTGCATGGGTAAACCTAATTAAAAATACACTTAATAAAAAAGAAAATCAAAAAGTTAATTGCGCGGAGAAGCATTTAAATAAACAGAGGTAGGCATTATTTGAATGTTATTGTTGTTATCGACATTTAATGACATGGATACATACAGCAACGAAGAACACGTGCTGTAGACGATGGTAAGGCGCCCTATTATGTGTTTAGTTTATACAGGGCGTCCCACGGCTATGCCACATGGAAGGAAAGTACCTTGAATATTGTAGATGGAACATTTTACTGAAAGAAGACATTATTTGAATTTAAAAAACAATTTAAACTTCATTCATAGATATTTAAATAATTACATGGTTGAACTGGGAATCGAACCCGTTACACGTGAAAAATAATTACCCTGTAGCTTTATCATACCGATCGAAAGGCTTCATCATAAGGATTATTTTTTGCTTAATAACATAGTGTTAGAAATAAAAGGTAGACCATGAATTATAACATTTGATGTGAAAGGGCATTGGGTAAATTTGTTTGAAGAATATTGTAATTTTTTTTACAGCGGCCCCTGATGATTTTTACATAGTTATTTAGAGGACCTCGAAATACACATAGATATATATATAATTTATGGCGTTTAATAATATCGGAGCCGAGAAATTAAAGATTTAAGTATTCAGTTTTGATACTAAAAGTGTACTAAAGGTATGAATATTTAAATATTTCGGCTCCGATGCACTTAAGAGTATTACATTACGTAACAAAATATGTTTATACCAAAAATAAGAACCCATTTATACTTGTTTATACCGTTGGCAAAACACCTTTACAGCGAGTCTCAGTCATCAGGGACCTGGGAGTATGGTTTGATACAAAACTTTCTTTTACGGCACACTAATAACATTGTTCAAAAAAGCTATAAACTTCTAGGATTTCTGTACAGAACTACCAAACCCTTTAAAAATATTAAAAGTATCTTGACGATTTATTATGCTCTTATAAGAAGTTCTCTCGACTACTGTTCCAATGTCTGGTCACCTTTCTACAAAATTCACATTTACCATTTAGAATCAATTCAAAAAAGATTTCTCCGGCATCTTGTGCATAAATTACAGATTAGAAGAAAGCTACTTTCCTATGAATAGAGACTTAACTTTTTCGGAATAAGCAGTCTACAAAATAGGCGACAGCTGAGTGAACTTCTATATTTGCATAAAATCGTGAACAACAAAATAGATTCAAATCTCTGCTGTGACATTTCTTACAAATTATACCCTAAACGGAGTCGTAAACCTAAACAGTTCAAGTTGCCGCTGGCTCTCAACAATGTTACTCACAATAGTCCCTTGGCACGCATGTGTATGGGCCTGGACACATGTCCACGGCACGGTGCCGTACGCCGTGAAACGGCGCGGTGCCGCCGCCGTGAGACGGTACGGCGTCACGGTGCCGTGTAGGGTGCGGCGCCGTAGTAAGGCACGTTGCCGCGACGTGCAGATACACGGTGCCGTCATTCATTATAAAGTGCAATATTAAGCCCAATGTCCTGCGCGTAGAGTTTAAAATAGTTGAAGCCGTTGTCACACGGCACCGTGTATTTGCACGACGCGGCAGCGTGCCTTTCTACGGCGCCGCGCCGTACACGGCACCGTGACGCCGTACCGTCTCACGGTGGCGGCACCGCGCCGTTTCACGGCGTACGGCGCCGTGCCGTGGACATGTGTCCAGGCTCATGTCATATAACTAAATATGTAATGATGTTGATATTTTCTATTTGAGTTTTAATTCTTTCAAAAATTGTATTCTGCAATTGGATCTATTATCCTAAAATAGCACTCCTTTATTTATTTAAATGAGTTTCTTTTTAATGCTAAGCAATGTCATAACGTTGACCAGGCTTCATGACATTTGTCTATAAGTATGTACTAATCCTAAACGAGTGTTGTGTATGGTAGTAATAGAAATGTAGATATTAAGCTATGTTACTAGTAATATTCCCATGATTATTGTACTCTACAATTTGTTACCATGCCTAATAAATAAATAAATAAAAATAAATAAATTACGTATCTCTTTATCATTTTATCATGCACTTAAATTATGATAGGGAAATGATGCGTACTTCTCAAGTGGGTACATTTATGAGTAATAGGTACTTACGATAATGTCAGATGTATGTCCTTACGGTAAATGTCAGGTTTTCATTTTTCTGAACAAAAGGGGTTTGGGTAAGTGATGTCATTTGTAAAATTCATACATTTTCAAGGTGGGCGGCCATTCGTAAAAGTGGTAAATTATGATAGAATTATTAAAAATAAACATATTTTGTTACGTAATGTAATACTCTTAAGTGCATCGGAGCCGAAATATTTAAATATTCATACCTTTAGTACACTTTTAGTATCAAAACTGAATACTTAAATCTTTAATTTCTCGGCTCCGATATTATTAAACGCCATAAATTATATATATATCTATGTGTATTTCGAGGTCCTCTAAATAACTATGTAAAAATCATCAGGGGCCGCTGTAAAAAAAATTACAATATTCTTCAAACAAATTTACCCAATGCCCTTTCACATCAAATGTTATAATTCATGGTCTACCTTTTATTTCTAACACTATGTTATTAAGCAAAAAATAATCCTTATGATGAAGCCTTTCGATCGGTATGATAAAGCTACAGGGTAATTATTTTTCACGTGTAACGGGTTCGATTCCCAGTTCAACCATGTAATTATTTAAATATCTATGAATGAAGTTTAAATTGTTTTTTAAATTCAAATAATGTCTTCTTTCAGTAAAATGTTCCATCTACAATATTCAAGGTACTTTCCTTCCATGTGGCATAGCCGTGGGACGCCCTGTATAAACTAAACACATAATAGGGCGCCTTATCATCGTCTACAGCACGTGTTCTTCGTTGCTGTATGTATCCATGTCATTAAATGTCGATAACAACAATAACATTCAAATAATGCCTATCTCTGTTTATTTAAATGCTTCTCCGCGCAATTAACTTTTTGATTTTCTTTTTTATTAAGTGTATTTTTAATTAGGTTTACCCATGCAACAAACTCAAGAAAAAAAAATGCGTTATTTTTTAGTCACTTGCGTACCTATCGGATACTTAGTTATTGAAATAAATTAATACTATTATTAGGTTTTTAATAATTTTAGATGACTTTTTTACGCCTTTTTATCATTAGTAAAAAAATATTGTCTCAATTCATTTATCTGATCGAATCTTACTTTCAAGTAAGTAGGTAGTTTCAAAGAAGTACTGGGTAATGTAAACCACCGTTTTAGATTGAAACCAAATTTTGCCGAAAAACTGAACGTGTTTCTAGACATGTGGTATACCGTAAGAATAGTCAGGAGCTGAAGAAGTTTTTATGATGTTGGAAGATCTGAGGAGCTTCTATTTTTTTTTAATTGTGCCATAAAGTTGACCGTGACGATTTTTATTTTCTGTCCTTCACACTTTGTCGACTAATATTTCTTTTATTTGTTACTACATGAATAAATGTAACATTTCATTAGAATACGCATACATTAGAGATAAAAAATATATAAATACTTTTGTGCTATCACATTAAAAAAAAAAGATAGGTAAACAAAATGGTTAACTTTTGGAAGATACCAAGTTTTTTTTTCAAAAAAAATATTAAAAGACTCCGTGGGCAGGATGAGTGTTAATTGGCCCAAACCGTGTTGCAAGTGACCCTAGCTATCCACCCTATTCATTTGGCACACGACTTGCAATACACCCTGTATAATCTTGATATTTATAATATATAAAGCCAAACAAAAACACTTGTAGTACTGTTAGGCGATGGGCTTGCAACCTGTCACTAATACGCTGGTAAACATCTTAGCCTAATTGTGCAAATTGTGGTTATAGAATTATCAACAAGTTTTTAGAGATGTTTGTAATTTTGTAGCTCTGCCTCCCCACTCTGGGAACGAAGGCGTGAGATTATGAATGTATGTCTGTATGTGATATTTTTGTAGGAATAACTATATACTGGCTAAGTAGGTATATTTATTTTCGTCTATATTCACATTGTATTTGACAATAAACTTGCTTTCCCATTCGAATTTTACGCACATGGAGGAAAAACACAAGGTTTAACTCAACACACACAAAATGGTCAAGTTCAAACAACTTAATTATCAAAATAATACTTAAACAGCGTACATGGGAGGCGAGTAGTCAAAATTGTTCACAATTTTGCTACATGTGAGTTCTCAATTCCATAGAAGCATAATAAAGATCCTCGTTTGTACTTTGTGCTGAATAATAGGTAACACAGACTCTATTAACCTCGTAAGACCCAGTGTGCAATAGGATGTACATAATCAAGGCAATTTAATTTGGACTGTGTTGCTATAAGAATAAGGTTTATTTTCCTATGTTCATAAACTGAAAATGGCATTATCGGTCAATCGTAATTGAACTTTATTGCCTTGAAGTTAGGTTCAAAGTCCCACTGACAAAATACTCCCTGTTTGCAGTACGGTGGGCCTTACAAGGTTAATCGGCCGTTATGCTGTATAATGGGTAACTTACACTCTAATAAACAGTCAATGTTCAGCTCTTGGGGTGGCTGTTACCTTTAATAATGCTCAAATAATGCTGATATAATGCAAATAATGACAGTTATTCAGCTAATAGTTGTTTAATTTGTGCCCAAATCAGAGTTATATCAGCTGAAACAGCGCTGCTAACGCTCTTATTCAGCGGGCTTGTACAGCTAAGGATTCTATTGTGGACAGTGATTCAGCTAATATACAGCGCTTTTGTGTTACTTGGGTGCCTACCCAACTATGAAACAGGCGTGATTTAATGTACCTATGTATGTATGTGCCTCGTGTGGTTGCCGAGTTAGAATAGTGCCACTCCATGTCTTCCCGTGGATGTCGTAAGAGACGACTAAGGGAATAAAGGCTTGTAGTACTGTTAGGCGATGGGCTTGCAACCTGTGACTAATACGCTGGTAAACATCTTAGCCTAATTGTGCAAATGGTGGTTATAGAATTATCAACAAGTTTTTAGAGATGTTTGTAATTCTGTAGCTCTGCCTACCCCACTCTGGGAACGAGGGCGTGAGATTATGTATGTATGTATGTATGTATGTGATATTTTTGTAGGAATAACTATATACTGGCTAAGTAGGTATATTTATTTTAAATATTATGTTTCTGTAAGGTATTTGCATGTAGTTTTTGTATTTATTCTGTCACTATCTATAAGTATTTGTTTGGTAGTATATATTTTTGTATTACCTAGACTATTTATTCGTTTAGCGTACCGTCTAGAGATTGCAAACCGGACTGATTTTCAATCCGGTCGGATCCGGCCGGATTTCGTCCAATCTGGCCGAATCCGGCTGGATCCGACCGGATTGGTGTCGCGGTGTTAATATTAACCAAAATTTTATTTTTTCTCTTGTTTTATAGAGTAATATGGGGAACGAAGGAAAAACAGTAAAGTAAAAGTTCATTTGAAGTTCCTGAAATACAACTTTTTACTTTTAATGTTACTGAAAATTTATTGCTTATAGAGGAATTTTGTTCGTCCAGCTTTTCTAAAAACGAATTTTGAGGATGTCTGAGCTGTAATAAGTGTCGCATCTCTTCAGCATATAGCTTCTACTGCCAGTTTAAATGGCTGCAAACGGTCCATGACTCAACTCAACTTCAGTAAATTTTATGTTAGATTTTATATCAATCAACGATTTATATACGCAGGCTTTTAGAATAAAAAATCTTTCAATCATGTTTAATAGACTGTTCCAGCGTGTTTGACAATCTAAAATGAGGCTTAGTTCTTTACCTGTTTCCTCTTTAACATATTTTTGGAGATATAAGTCATATTTTGTAGAATAATTTTACAACTTTTCGCACTTTGTGCAGAAGAGAATTTTATTCAGGGGCTAATTCGACGGATGCAAGATTAAGGGGATGTAGATCCATTATCACACTCATATTCGCCGTTCCTTGTTCTTCTTCTGTCAAATACGAGTCTTTATCCCACTCGTCATCCTCTGTATCTGTTACAGTCTGAACAGATGGTAAATTCCCGAGTTGTCTTCTTCAATCCTTGACTTGTATGCAGAACGTCGACAATAGCCAACTGAATACCGTGTGCGAAGCATAACTGTTGAAAACATGGCAGAAGCTTAGGTAAGCTTCTGCCATGTTTTATTAAAACAGTTATAAATAAAAACATTTCGATTTTTGGTTTTGGATTGGAATGTGCCCTTTATGTATTTTAGCAGCGATTTACTTTAATTCTAGTATTATTGTATGTAAGCTTCCGTGTCGTGCGTGCTGGATTACGCGTGTTTTAGCACTTTATCTTGCTTTACCGGATCCGGACCGGGTCCGAGGATTTTTACCGGATCCGGTAGCTCCCAAAAATTGGCGGATCCGGCCGGATTACCGGATCCGCAGGACCGGATTGCAATCCCTAGTACCGTCCGTCTGTCACAAACGGAGCTGGCTGAAAATCAGCGCTGCAGGTGTTTAACACCTCAGCATTATGCTGAGCCAGTGTCCGACTCAGTGCCGCGAAGACACACTCACTACTCTTTTTATTGCTGTTTTCTGTTTTATAATTATTTTTTTCTGTGTGTCTTATGTGTGTAGTGAATAAATGTATTTTTCTTTCTTTCTTCTTTGTTTCTATTAAATCAACACATGCAGTCAAAGCAGTCAGTGCAGTTCTTTTTAACAAAACACTGTATGCCAATCGCAGGAAATAAATTTAATATGAAAATACATAAACAAACTCACGCCTTCATTCCCAGACTCGGGTATGCAGAGCTAAAGAATTACCAAAACCTCTAAAAACTAATTGACAATATGAAAATACAGAGCAATGATACTCGTAATCCCCACGGCGTTGAAAGCGTTACTGACAAGCGTTAGGAACGGCGGGAGCATCGCTTCGAAAGTCGTTTAAATGGTTTAGGACCGTTCTATCCGTTTCCCAAAATATCTATTCCCAAATCGTCCGTTCCCGTCACTACCGTTTTGTTAACAATCCATTTCCCGATATAAGTGTTTCCCAAAATGTCCTTCTCCCATAAGATACATTTGGTTTAATATTCGTTTCCCAAACGACGTATACCAAAATGACGTTCCCGTCACTACCATTTCCTAAATAATGCGTTTTCCATAATCGTTTCTCTCGAAAGATACGTTTGTTTTTATATCCGTTTCCAAAAACACCCGTTCCCAAAATGTGATTTTCTCAAAAGATAGTTTGTCTTGATATCCGTTTCATAAAACATCCGTTCCCATTTCTGCGACTCAAACATGAACGTGAAACGTAAATAAATGGATGCAATATAAACAAAAAAAAAAATGACTTGATTATTTCGTCAATGGATAGCCGAATAGCTTATAGTATGCAGTTTTAGATACTGCCAACAACTCCGCCGTACCCCCAAGCGTGGTCCCTTTTGCTGTGAATGGTCATAAATTTCGTAGGTCTTTGAGCGGCAATAAAGATAAATGAGGATTTCCTTATGGATTTCGTAAGAAACGGGTCTTTTGTGCATATGGGTAGGTATACGAGACGAATCTTTTAGCATAAGGATACTATGAGATCCGGGTATTTTGACATACTGATGCGATGAGAAATGGCTATTTAGGGTATACGGGTGTCATGACAGACAGATCTTTTCGCATACGGAGGCTATGAGAACCGTGTATTTTGACATAATAATGTGATGAGAAACGGTTCTTTTGGCTTACGGTCATTTAAAGAAACTATTATTTTGGAACGAACGGGTGTTTTGAGAAAGGATGTTTTGGGAAACGAAGAGACCGGTCCGAAACCGTTTAATTAGGGGTGTAGATGTTGTTAATTGAGACACCAAGGAAATGATAACTTAGCTCCGAACACCTTTTATGTAGATTCAAATAAAAACTGCGATAAACACAGGAACCATATTTTTTTTCAAATCTCTAACTTACATTCGATTCTAACGATTCAACTCAATACAATACTTGGGTTCAATACATAACTTTCCCTTTTCTGGGTAGTTTGCTCCGTAAATGGCGAATAGAACGCACCACCAGGGTAGTGATGTTTTAGGTTTTTTGTTTCCGGCTATTTCTTATCAAAAAAGAAATCGTGCCCCATTTAGTTAAGTGGTAATGTAATGAAAACAAAAAGTTAAAAATATTTTAGTAGAATTAAACGGGTAGCTTTTCTATCTGGACGGTGTAAATTGGCTATGGCATAGTTGAAGAATTTGATACCAATTGCAATAAAACACTAAAAGCAAAATCTAAAAATCCAGACCACTGATTAAATAAGATAAGTAATTACTTTCAACTAAGAAATGTTGACACTACGCTGATCGGAAACAAATAGTAAAGTCAAGGTAACATTGCACAGCTAGACAACGAACATAAAGTAACACTCTGCAATATAGACTTTTATGTTTTGGGAAAACAGGTTACCCTTATGGAAGCGGTTTTATAAGCCCATGGAAAGGGTTTTTATACCATAACGGGTTACCCCTAAAAAAAGCGCTTAAATACCTTGAAGGGGTTTTGACGAGGAACGACTTTGGTAACCAAAGCCTTTCACAAAACCCTTTCAAAGCCCCTTGAAGGGGTTACCGGACCGCATCGGTCCCCCTGGTCTGGAGCTTTGTTAAATTATTCATGGCTATTTTATTGATGGCTACTAAGTCCAACTACGAACCCTTAATAGTTTCGCCATGTCCGTCCGTCCGTCCGTCCGTCCGCAGCTTAGCTCAGACTCTTTGAACTAGAAAGCTTTTATTTATTTGCATGAATATACATATAAGTCATGCAGACAAAGTGGTAAAATAAAATCTTGAAAAAAGGTTAGGTTACCTCCCATACACGTAATTATTTATTTGTTGTTATTTGTGTTGTTGGTAAACTGACCGCGACCTATCATTTCCATTGATGGGATCGTGGCCGCGCCGCAGTCAAGGGCACCGCGCAACCCCGCCACCGCTGACCGCTCCCACAGCGAGGCGCGCAGACGCCGCGCGTTTGAATTATACGTATTTAACGCACGGAGTGCTTACGTATCAGTATTTAGTGTCGCCGTGATTTTATATTTCTAATTTTTTGTTTTGTAACTGAGATGATTGTCATGACTGTTTATGATTTAACTACAAACTCTAATTTAATATTGGCTTTACTGCTTCACCAGAAATTAATATCTAGACACGCCGATGGTCTACATTTCTAACTTTTTTCCAGTATATTAAGTTGATCGATTATATCATAATTGTGCGATATCAGCTGCCTACTCTCATTCTTTATTAACAAAATAATCAGCATTTTTTTGTTTACCACAATGCAGGTGTTCCAGATTTTTAAAATCAGAATATTGTAAAGAAATTAAACTGATATACGATTTATTTTTTCTGTTTCGTTATCCTCAATCAGTCGCCAGACTATAAGCGAATTGGTGGAAGTATAATTGGCAGTGCGGTAGGAGCGGGTAGTGCGGTAGGAGCGGCCAGTGCCGCGCCTTTCCATTCAGAGGAGGTGGTCCTGCTTCAGTCTTTTGACCACCTTAGACGTATCCAACAGCTCAGCAACGAGCGGGTTCGGATGGGTAGATAGCCGATCTCTATGAACTTTTTTTAAAGGACTATTCTCTTCAGATATAGTAGGCAAGTTGAGATATTTATGAATTTCTTCATTTCTGGTGTACCACGGCGCATCATTTACGTAATTTCGACGTTGGTCTTTTTTTTTTTTTGTTTATATTGCATCCATTTATTTACGTTTCACGTTCATGTTTGAGTCGCAGAAATGGGAACGGATGTTTTATGAAACGGATATCAAGACAAACTATCTTTTGAGAAAATCACATTTTGGGAATGGGTGTTTTTGGAAACGGATATAAAAACAAACGTATCTTTCGAGAGAAACGATTATGGAAAACGCATTATTTAGGAAATGGTAGTGACGGGAACGTCATTTTGGTATACGTCTTTTGGGAAACGAATATTAAACCAAATGTATCTTATGGGAGAAGGACATTTTGGGAAACACTTATATCGGGAAATGGATTGTTAACAAAACGGTAGTGACGGGAACGGATGTTTTGGGAATAGATATTTTGGGAAACGGATAGAACGGTCCTAAACCATTTAAACGACTTTCGAAGCGATGCTCCCGCCGTTCCTAACGCTTGTCAGTAACGCTTTCAACGCCGTGGGGATTACGAGTATCATTGCTCTGTATTTTCATATTGTCAATTAGTTTTTAGAGGTTTTGGTAATTCTTTAGCTCTGCATACCCGAGTCTGGGAATGAAGGCGTGAGTTTGTTTATGTATTTTCATATTAAATTTATTTCCTGCGATTGGCATACAGTGTTTTGTTAAAAAGAACTGCACTGACTGCTTTGACTGCATGTGTTGATTTAATAGAAACAAAGAAGAAAGAAAGAAAAATACATTTATTCACTACACACATAAGACACACAGAAAAAAATAATTATAAAACAGAAAACAGCAATAAAAAGAGTAGTGAGTGTGTCTTCGCGGCACTGAGTCGGACACTGGCTCAGCATAATGCTGAGGTGTTAAACACCTGCAGCGCTGATTTTCAGCCAGCTCCGTTTGTGACAGACGGACGGTACTAGGGATTGCAATCCGGTCCTGCGGATCCGGTAATCCGGCCGGATCCGCCAATTTTTGGGAGCTACCTATGGTGTACCTATGGTGGACAAGGCGCTTTTCTTAGGGATAACTATAGACAAAAACTTGCAATGGAGTCCCCATATAGCAGTACTAGCAGGTAAATTAAGTTCGGCAGCTTATGCTGTTAGGAAAATCAGGCAACTTACCAATGTTGAGACAGCTCGCTTAGTTTATTATAGTTATTTTCATAGTGTTATGTCGTACGGTATTCTGGTTTGGGGAAAAGCTGCTGACATACAGACTATATTCGTGTTACAAAAAAGAGCCATTCGTTCCATATATAACCTAAACTCCCGTGATTCCTTAAGATTACTATTTAAAGAAATTAGTATTTTGACAGTAGCGTCACAATTTATTTATGAGAATATTATTTATGTCATTAAAAATCAAGACTCTTTTGTTAAGAATTGTGATATACATAATTTGAATACAAGAAATAAAAATAAAATTGCTATTAAAAAATTTCGTGTCCGTAAGGTATATAAATCATTTGTTGGTCAATGCATTCATTTCTATAATAAATTACCTGACGAAGTTTTAAAGTTATCATTTCCAGCACTTAAAAATTACTTGAAAAAGTCGTTGATGTCGAAAGCTTATTATAGGGTCGAGGACTATCTAACAGATAAAAATGCTTGGCCTAAATTAAACACCTAAATAACTTAGTAATAGCTTAGTCAGGAAAATATCTAAACATTGTAGGTATAATTATTGTCTAGGGGACACGGTTTCTGTAGGAGAATGTATCAAAACTATGTGGTTGTTTTGCACCGTCATGGGTAAGTATATGTATACTATTATTATTACAATTTAAGAGTTCATCTGAACATACTGAGTTTTGACACATTTTCCTGCTCAACTACGCATGATATATATATTTTAATGTTAAATTCATTGTTTTATATAATGCTAGGTTAAGTTCTATAATTGTATAAGTAATTTTTAAAAAAAACGACTGACTGTTGAGTTTCTTGCGGCGTTTCTTCTCAGCAGTGGTCTCTTGCGAAGCGCTGGTAGATTTTTGACGTGTAAAAGTGCCCGTGCGGCCTACTTACTGAATAAACATCTTTTATCTTTTTTTTTTTTTACCGGATCCGGTAAAAATCCTCGGACCCGGTCCGGATCCGGTAAAGCAAGATAAAGTGCTAAAACACGCGTAATCCAGCACGCACGACACGGAAGCTTACATACAATAATACTAGAATTAAAGTAAATCGCTGCTAAAATACATAAAGGGCACATTCCAATCCAAAACCAAAAATCGAAATGTTTTTATTTATAACTGTTTTAATAAAACATGGCAGAAGCTTACCTAAGCTTCTGCCATGTTTTCAACAGTTATGCTTCGCACACGGTATTCAGTTGGCTATTGTCGACGTTCTGCATACAAGTCAAGGATTGAAGAAGACAACTCGGGAATTTACCATCTGTTCAGACTGTAACAGATACAGAGGATGACGAGTGGGATAAAGACTCGTATTTGACAGAAGAAGAACAAGGAACGGCGAATATGAGTGTGATAATGGATCTACATCCCCTTAATCTTGCATCCGTCGAATTAGCCCCTGAATAAAATTCTCTTCTGCACAAAGTGCGAAAAGTTGTAAAATTATTCTACAAAATATGACTTATATCTCCAAAAATATGTTAAAGAGGAAACAGGTAAAGAACTAAGCCTCATTTTAGATTGTCAAACACGCTGGAACAGTCTATTAAACATGATTGAAAGATTTTTTATTCTAAAAGCCTGCGTATATAAATCGTTGATTGATATAAAATCTAACATAAAATTTACTGAAGTTGAGTTGAGTCATGGACCGTTTGCAGCCATTTAAACTGGCAGTAGAAGCTATATGCTGAAGAGATGCGACACTTATTACAGCTCAGACATCCTCAAAATTCGTTTTTAGAAAAGCTGGACGAACAAAATTCCTCTATAAGCAATAAATTTTCAGTAACATTAAAAGTAAAAAGTTGTATTTCAGGAACTTCAAATGAACTTTTACTTTACTGTTTTTCCTTCGTTCCCCATATTACTCTATAAAACAAGAGAAAAAATAAAATTTTGGTTAATATTAACACCGCGACACCAATCCGGTCGGATCCAGCCGGATTCGGCCAGATTGGACGAAATCCGGCCGGATCCGACCGGATTGAAAATCAGTCCGGTTTGCAATCTCTAGACGGTACGCTAAACGAATAAATAGTCTAGGTAATACAAAAATATATACTACCAAACAAATACTTATAGATAGTGACAGAATAAATACAAAAACTACATGCAAATACCTTACAGAAACATAATATTTAAAATAAATATACCTACTTAGCCAGTATATAGTTATTCCTACAAAAATATCACATACATACATACATACATACATAATCTCACGCCCTCGTTCCCAGAGTGGGGTAGGCAGAGCTACAGAATTACAAACATCTCTAAAAACTTGTTGATAATTCTATAACCACCATTTGCACAATTAGGCTAAGATGTTTACCAGCGTATTAGTCACAGGTTGCAAGCCCATCGCCTAACAGTACTACAAGCCTTTATTCCCTTAGTCGTCTCTTACGACATCCACGGGAAGACATGGAGTGGCACTATTCTAACTCGGCAACCACACGAGGCACATACATACATAGGTACATTAAATCACGCCTGTTTCATAGTTGGGTAGGCACCCAAGTAACACAAAAGCGCTGTATATTAGCTGAATCACTGTCCACAATAGAATCCTTAGCTGTACAAGCCCGCTGAATAAGAGCGTTAGCAGCGCTGTTTCAGCTGATATAACTCTGATTTGGGCACAAATTAAACAACTATTAGCTGAATAACTGTCATTATTTGCATTATATCAGCATTATTTGAGCATTATTAAAGGTAACAGCCACCCCAAGAGCTGAACATTGACTGTTTATTAGAGTGTAAGTTACCCATTATACAGCATAACGGCCGATTAACCTTGTAAGGCCCACCGTACTGCAAACAGGGAGTATTTTGTCAGTGGGACTTTGAACCTAACTTCAAGGCAATAAAGTTCAATTACGATTGACCGATAATGCCATTTTCAGTTTATGAACATAGGAAAATAAACCTTATTCTTATAGCAACACAGTCCAAATTAAATTGCCTTGATTATGTACATCCTATTGCACACTGGGTCTTACGAGGTTAATAGAGTCTGTGTTACCTATTATTCAGCACAAAGTACAAACGAGGATCTTTATTATGCTTCTATGGAATTGAGAACTCACATGTAGCAAAATTGTGAACAATTTTGACTACTCGCCTCCCATGTACGCTGTTTAAGTATTATTTTGATAATTAAGTTGTTTGAACTTGACCATTTTGTGTGTGTTGAGTTAAACCTTGTGTTTTTCCTCCATGTGCGTAAAATTCGAATGGGAAAG
The DNA here is from genome assembly GCA_946894065.1 of Acleris literana. Lineage (NCBI taxonomy): Eukaryota > Metazoa > Arthropoda > Insecta > Lepidoptera > Tortricidae > Acleris > Acleris literana. The sequence continues at coordinate 30,696,872 of OX335668.1, read as the reverse complement.
CAAGTTTATTGTCAAATACAATGTGAATATAGACGAAAATAAATATACCTACTTAGCCAGTATATAGTTATTCCTACAAAAATATCACATACAGACATACATTCATAATCTCACGCCTTCGTTCCCAGAGTGGGGAGGCAGAGCTACAGAATTACAAACATCTCTAAAAACTTGTTGATAATTCTATAACCACAATTTGCACAATTAGGCTAAGATGTTTACCAGCGTATTAGTGACAGGTTGCAAGCCCATCGCCTAACAGTACTACAAGCCTTTATTCCCTTAGTCGTCTCTTACGACATCCACGGGAAGACATGGAGTGGCACTTTTCTAACTCGGCAACCACACGAGGAAAAATATCAGTTCCGACATAACCGACAGGAAACATACTTTTTTATTCCCTGGTTCTCATTCCCTTGGCTTTTGAAGAGGGTGATGATAATTTTCTTACAAATAAAAACAGGATTTCCTTTGATTCGCATTGCAAATGGTTAATTAATTAATTTAAAACTTTATTCCATTCATCACATGACTAAATATTTCTCTGTCAATTGGGATAGACTAAAAAAAATAACTTACGGTTTTTACAAAGAATAGGTAAGAGACGTATTTTATTAATTTTGTATTTGACCCAATACTTTTGTTTTAAATTTATTTAGCAGACATTTTATGGATGACATGATTATTTTAAAGGGGTTTGGGTAAAAGGGTTCTCATATGTAAAATATATCCATTACATACATTTTCAAGGTGAGCGGCGCGGTTTCGTAAAAGTGGTAAATTATGATATAATTATTAAAAATAAACATGTTTTGTTATGTAATGTATGTGTCTTAAGTGCATCGGAGCCGAGATATTTAAATATTCATACCTGGGCGTACTTTTGTACTAAAAACGAAATACTTAAATCTCGAAAATCTCCGCTCCGATATTATTGAACGCCATAAATTATATATATATATCTATGTGTATTTAGAGGTCCTCTAAATAACTATGTAAAAATCAACCGTGGCAGCTGAAAAAAAAAATGACAACATTCATCAAACAAATTTACCCAATGCCCTTTGGGTTGGCATTTTCTAATAAAATACATCAAACAATGATATCTAATGATGAACAGTGATGGTTATAGTGTATTAGTACATGTGTAAATGTGTATTCAAGCGGTTTTCACCTAGCCCGTAAGATACACCTAGGAGGGCTTCAAGCCGAAAACGAACGTCAAACAAAGGTTAAAAAATACTTTTGTCGAAATATCCGAAATAGATAAATATTTCAAAAAACTTAATAATGCAGTACGGCTTTAAAACCCTATCCCTCGAAATGTTTTTCGAATTAGAGTAATTGTAAAAATATGAACAGTCCCAATCATTCCCAATTAGGCACAGATAAAAAAAAAACTGTAATAAATCTAAAACTGGACTTAATCGCGTCTTAAGGTTTCATATCGACTAAGAAGTGGGATTACATAAGAGCTTATTATGATTAATAAAAAGTATAAGTAAAACAAAAATTAATGTTTTAAAAAACAAAAAACCGACTTCTAAAACTCGAAAAATAACTTCTTTTAAAATGGCTGGTAGGTAGGTATAGGTCAATCCAACTGACGTCGGCGCTCACAATATTTTTAAACAAAAGCAGACTTTAGTTGGATTTACCTAAATTACCTGCCATTTTAAAAGAAGTTATGTTTTGGGTTTAAAAGACGGTTTCTGTTTTTTATATACTGTTTAGTGATGCTAGTTTGAAGTACCACTTTACAATTAATATAATATAATATTAAAAATATGAATAGTCCCAATTATTCCCAATTATGGACAGATTTAAAAAAAACTTTTTGGTTTGATAGATTACGAATACTGTTATAAATCTAAAACGGGACTTAATCGCGTCTTAAGGTTTCATATCGACTAAGAAGTGGGATTACTTAAGAGCTTATTATGATTAATAAAAAGTACAAGTAAAACAAAAATTAATGTTTTAAAAAACAAAAAACTGACTTCTAAAACTCGAAAAATAACTTCTTTTAAATTGGCTGGTAGGTAATAGGTCAATTTTAAACAAAAGCAGACTTCAGTTGGATTTATCTAAATTACCTGCCATTTTAAAAGAAGTTATGTTTTGCGTTCTAGAAGACGGTTTCTGTTTTTTATATACTGTTTAGTGATGCTATTTTGAAGTACCATTTTTCAATTAATAAAAAACTATAGAAAATTTCAAGTACGCGGCAAGCAACGCCGCAAATTGGTCCAGCGGTATTTGAATAATCGAGAAATAGACATAAAAAAAAATCCTATGAATTCAGAACCTGTTCCTTTTTTTGAAGTCGGTTAAAAAATTGTCGGGCAAATTTCCGCTCGGCCCCGGGCGGGAAAAACACACGCTACGCCACTGTAACCTCATAAGGGTAACCCTTTCGTATAGGTTAGTCAAATGAATGGTTTATCAATTGAAAGGGGTAAGCAAGTTATTTGGGTTATCAAAATGAATTGATTAGTCTTTCAAGGGCTTTTTTCTGGGAAGGGGTTGTCGGGACCCTGGTTCATCCTTCCCGTATATTTTTTATCTTTTCCGTCATTTCTTTCTTTGCTCGCAGTTATTAACCGCTCAATTCCTCGTTTTTTTACAGTTACTAAGTCACTACAAATAACCAGTCCACGTATCAAACATTTATCACTAATTTTAAAGATGGAATAGGTATGACATACACTTAAAAACTTTTCAAACAAACATTCACATTATGAAGGGACCTGCATCTAATTGCGCACGAAAATAAACAATGATTGCAAAATATTTGACGAACGCAGGGCGTGCGCGGCAGTGCGGGGGACGAGGTATCGCTCCATCAGTCAGCTCCGACTCCCGCGCGCCGGACGCCTGGCGCGGCGCGGTTATGAATTTCGCGACTTTTTAAATACATTATACTGTTGTGCTACAAGCTTAACACAGAAAGGGCATTGGGTAAATTTGTTATTGTAATTTGTTTGTGTATATTGTCTTTTTTTTTTCAGCGGCCACTGATGTTTTTTACATAGTTATAGCGGAGATTTTAAAGATTTAAGTAGTCAGTTTTTAGTACAAAAGTGCGCCCTAGTAAGAATATTTAAATATCTCGGGTCCGATGCACTTAAGAGTATTACATTACATAACAAAATATGTTTATTTTTAATAATTCTATCATAATTTACCACTTTTACGAATGGCCGCTCACCTTGAAATTGTATGCATTTTACAAATGACAACACTTTTACCCAAACCCCTTTCTAAATTTCTGTAGAATGGCTGCATACCTTCTTTTACAGTAGTAGACTTATCTTTACAGACTCTAATTCAATATTAGATGTTTAATGACAGCAAACGCATATATATATTTTAAAGCAGATATCTTATTGCTCTAAATTTTTGGCTTCGTCTATAACTTAAGATTTTACAGATATTGTTGTGGATTTTTCACACTCTAATTCAATATTGGCACAATTATACACTAAATCTCGTTTGACAAACTTCCAAGCTAAAAAAAAAACCAACAACTTAATAGCATAAAGCGACAAACATAATCATAGACGATGAAGCAAAAACTTTGCAATCCAATTCAATATTCATTAATCAGCAATAAAAAAATATAAATACATAATTTATATCTAAAGCTCGTTCTAACTTTTCGCTATATTTTACAAATATGCTTAGGAATATGTCCCATGCCATATAAGCAACATTTTTCCAACATTAGAATTGTAAAAACTTTTAGGGCAAAAATCCGGACCCACTATCTATAACTAGAGAAGCAAATGTCAAACAACAGCGACGCATAAAACGTGCCAACTACTAATAATCGGGACGTAGCTTTGAAACCAATAATATTTGATAAAAAAATCTATATCTATCTCTTTTACACTAATACGCTAGTAATAAACAAAGAAAATAATAGACAAAGATGGCGAACTCACCTGATATGAAAAGTTCAGTGTGGCCTACAACATGAAAATTTCCCCCAAAAAATAGAGTGAATTCTTTGATAATAGGAATCGTTGCAGATAAAAAATTTTTTTTAAATATTTCATTTTGTTTCATTTCTCGCTTACAAGAATGGTAGTAATAAATTTGCAATTATTTTATTTGACGACGTCGTAGCCTAGTCGGTAAAGGCCCTGCCTATGAAGCTAGCGGTCCCGGGTTCGATCCTTGGTTTGCAAATGATTTTCTTTGCATTTTATATTCTTTCTTCTTTCTTTAGTTATTCGACTGATTGTTTCCAAAATCGATATCTGGGGATCTGTGTGGTCCTCGACAACGAAACCGTGGGCAGATTGAAAAAAATAGCCGCCATCTTGAACTTTTAAGTTATGTGACTGATTGCTTCCAAAATTGATATCTGAAGATCTGTGTAGTCTCCAACAGAGAATCCGTTGACAGAATGGGAAAAGTAGCCACCATCTTGAACTTTTTAGTTATTCGACTGATTGCTTCCAAAATCGATATCTGAGGATCTGTGTAGTTTCCGACCACGAATCCGTTGACAGATTGAGAAAAATAGCCGCCATCTTGAACTTTTTAGTTATTCGACTGATTGCTTCCAAATTCGATACCTGGGGATCTGTGTGGTCTCCGACAACGAATCCGTTGACAGAATTAGAAAAAGTAGCCGCCGTCTTGAACTTTTAGGTTATTCGACGGATTGCTTCCAAAATCGATATCTGGGGATCTGTGTAGTCTCCAACAAGGAATCCGTTGACAGATTGACAAAAGTAGCCGCCATCTTGAACTTTTTAGTTATTTGACTGATTGCTTCCAAAATCGATATATGGGGATCTGTGTGGTCTCCGACAGGAAATCCGTTGACAGAATGGGAAAAGTTGCCGCCATCTTGAACTTTCCTGTTTTTGGGCCGAATTCTTTCAAAGTCGATATTTGGGGATCTATATGGTCTCCTATAACTCTCGTAATTGACTCTCGAATGACAACTTAATACAAGACTCTGTTTAAAAGCTTTTAATGCTTGTATTTTTTTCTACCTGCTATTACTAAAATTACAATATAATGGTATATATTGTTATATTTGTCAGACGTTCGAAATGGCTACGTTTGTGTAAAACGTTTTGACGCTATGGATATTTTACAGGGAACTCATCGCAAAAAGCTTAAAATGAGTTCAATTTCAATCTCTCCATATACCAGATATTAAAAAAATATATACAAACGACCACCGAATCTGCGAAGCTGAAATAAATATGTACCTACACAGACGGCAGAAAATATGGTTAGGTCGCTAGGTGCAAAGCTTTAAGGGGGTGATAGAAGAGGTATTTTTGAACATTTTTAGCTGTATATGTCTGAGACGAAATAAGGTAGTTTTTTTTATCGAAAATTTAAGGATTTTACAGAAAATACCTAGAATTTGTTAGTTACGTGTTGAGAATGCCCCAATAAGCGTAATTGCTTATTGGGGCATTCTGTATTTTGTATAGTACAATGTCTATTGGACCAAATTAAACACGTTTTAAGCGTCTTTATTGTAATAAAAACAAAATGGGGGCATTCGAAATTATTAAAATGTCTCATAGTTTGGATAAGTCATTTTTATATGCCTTACAAAACTTTGAAATGTTCAAACACTTTTAAAAATATGCCTGCTGCTTGTTCTTTCTTTTAAGATATCAGTCGTTCACATCGCTTGCCAAATCTCAGAGTTGAGGAGTAAAAACCCAACTTAGGGAGCTCTCGTAAGAAAACTACACATTTTGTTTACAAGGTAACGCTTATTGGGGCATTATTAACACGTTACTATAAAATTCTGGGTATTTTCTGTAAAATCCTTAAATTTTCAATAAAAATAAAACTATCAAAGGGGTTTGGGTAATAGTGTTGTCATTTGTAAAAGTGGTAAACTATAATAGAATTATTCAAAATAAACACATTTTATTATGTTATGTAAATACTCTTCAGTGCATCGGAGCCGCGATATTAAAGTATTCTTACCTGGGCGTACTTTTAGTATCAAGACTGAATACTTAAAACTTTAATATCTCCGCTCTGATAATATTTTACGCCATAGATTGTATATATACATAATGTGTATTTAGAGGTCCTCTAAATAACTATGTGAAAATCATCCATGGACGCTGAAAATAAATATGACAATTTCCTTCATAAAAACTTACCCATTGCCCTATGACATACACAGCTTTATCGAACTCACCTGTCAACGGATTCGTTGTCGGAAACCACACAAATCCCGAGATCAAGATGGCGGCTACTTTTTCTCATTCTGTCCCCGGATTTGTTGTCGGAGACCACAAAGTTCCCCAGATATCGATTTTGGAAGCAATCAGTCGAATAACTAAAAAGTTCAAGATGGCGGCTACTTTTTCTCATTCTGTCCACGGATTTATTGTCGGAGAACACATAGTTCCCCACATATCGATTTTGGAAGCCATCAGTCGAATATCTAAAAAGTTCAAGATGGCGGCTACTTTTTCACATTCTGTTAACGGATTCCTTGTTGGAGACTACACAGATCCCCAGATACCGGTTTTGGAAGCAATCCGTCGTATGAACTAAAAGTTCAAGACGGCGGCTACTTTTTCTAATTCTGTCAACGGATTCGTTGTCGGAGACCACACAGATCCCCAGGTATCGATTTCGGAAGCAATCAGTTGAATAACTAAACAGTTCAAGATGGCGGCTGCTTTTTTTTATTCTGTCAGCGGATTCGTGGTCGCGTATCATATCACACAGATCCCCAGATATCAATTTCGAAAGCAAGCCATCGAAATACTAAAACGTTCAAGGTGGCGGTTAATTTTTCTCAATCTGTTAACGGATTCGCTGTCGCAGACCACACCAGATATCAATTTTGCACTAACTAGCTGAGATACAATAGGACCTATACTTAATTTATTAAATTACAGTCTTTCATTACCAAAACGACACACCAAATCGTAGCTCATCAAATTAACTTTCACAGAATAAAAAGTAGCCGCCGTCTTTAACTTCTTATTTATTCCATTGCTTCCAATTAACTAAAAACTAACTAACCATTAACTAAAAAGTTCAAAATGGTGGCTACTTTTTCTCATTCTGTCCACGGATTCATTGTTTGAAACCACACAAATCCCCAGATATCAATTTTGGAAGCAATCAGTCAAATCACTAACAATATTCAAGATAGTGGCTACCTTTTCTTATTCTGTCAACGGATTCCTTGTTTGAGACCATTAATATCCCTAGATATCGACTTTGGAAGCAATCAGTGGAATAACTAAAAAGTTCAAGATGGCGGCTACTTTTTCTCATTCTGTCAACCGATTCCTTGTTAGAGACCATAAAATATTCTTGTCCGAAACCTTTTTGTTAACACTATTGCTAAATTTACTATATTATAAGATTTTATCTATCCAAATATCACAAATCCTCCATGATGCGTTCAAGAACCGCACATTATGACCACCATAAAAATGGGCCGTTTTGTTAGAACAAATTTCTTATCTGTAAAAATGTCATTAGTGCTAAATAATAACATCGATTTCGATAATATTATTTCAATCAAATCACATCTCTGAAAAAACAAAGAAATTTGATTTGACCTTTATTCTAATATCAGTCGAGATGACGTTTATTTCGAAATAAATTGTCAATTTGCATACAAATTTGACAAATGTAAGTAAGATATCGAACGATATGATAGTTGGAGCCGACCCTAGTTTGTCTAAAAAAAACTATGACAGCTGCCAGAAAACTTTTCAATCCTTTCATTACCGCCATTAGCGGTTAATATGCGGCTCCTGAATGCATCATGGAGTCTTATGATATGTGGGTAGATAAAGTAGTGTATGTAATTGTACATAATTAATTAGGCATTAAAACACTTGTGTGATGTTATTATGAAACTCACCTTCGGCTCGTTTCATAAACCCACACCCGTGTTTAATGCCCTTCATTATGTACAGTCACATGAACTACTATAAAAGTATTGTTCTAATTGGTTGATAAATAAATAAGCTTTGAATCTTTGAAATATCTCTAGTTATCGATTTTGGAAGCAATCAGTCGAATAACTAAAAAGTTCAAGATGGCGGCTACTTTTTTCATTCTGTCCACGGATTTGTTGCTGTAGACCGAAAAGATCTCCAAGTATATGTAGATTTTGAAAGTAATCAGTCAGATAGCTAAAAATTTCAAGATGGCGGCTTCCTTTCCTCATTCAGTCAACCGGTTCCTTGTTAGAGACCATAAATATTCTTAGTCAGAAACCTTTTTGTTAACACTTTTACTTAATTTACTATATTATAAGATTTTAACCGGGCAAGAGCATGTCGGACCATCCTCAGTGTAGGGTACCGAAGCCGTTACTAAAAACAAAAAACAAATTAGACCTCGCGACAAAACTTTGCCGTTGGAAAACTATTATCCCTATATATCGACATAGGTCTTTTTTAGATTTTTAGTATTTGTAGTTTTGGCTATAGAGGGGGGGGGGGGGGACACTTGACTAACAAAAATTAGCGCTTTAAAGCTTAATATTTCATAAACGGATCCCTTAAACGAAAACATATTTTCATAAACCCGCAATATTTTTGAAAGACATATCCAACGACACCCCACACTATGGCGTAAACCAGAAAAGAAAATACATCCCCACGTTACGTGTAGGGGAAGGTACACTAAAAAAAAAACTTTTTCATGATTTTATTTTACCACTGTTGGCGTGACTAATATGTATATTCATGTCAAATTACAGCTTTCTAGTACTAAGAGACTCTGAGCTAGGCTGCGGACGGACAGACGGACGGACGGACGGACGGACATGGCAAAACTATAAGGGTAACATATATAGGGTAACTAGTTTGACTACGGAACCCTAATAAAAGGATTGCTCTAATTGTTTGATAAATAAATAAACTTTGAAACTTTGAAATATCCCCAGATATAGATTTTTGAATCAATCAGTTGAATACGTAAAAAGTTCAAAATGGCGGCCACTTTTTCTCATTCTGTCCACGGATTGGTTGTTGGAGACCAATCAGATCCCCGAGTATAGATTTTGAAAGTAATCAGTCAGATACCTTACTAAAAAGTTCAAAATGGCGGTTACTTTTTCTCATTCTGTCAACGGATTCCATGTTGGAGACCATAAAATATCCCCAGATATCCATTTTGGAAGCAATCAGTCGAATAACTAAAAAGTTCAAGATAACGGCTACTTTTTCTCATTCTGTCCACGGATTTGTCGTTGGAGACCAATCCGATCCCCAAGTATAGATTTTGAAAGTAATCAGTCAGATAACTAAAAAGTTCAAGAAGGCGGCTACTTTTTTTATTCTGTGACCGGATTCGTTGTCGGAGATCACACAGATCCCCAGATATCGATTTCGGAAGCAATCCGTCGAATAACTTAAAAGTTCAAGATGGCGGCTACTTTTTTTCTGTTTACGGATTTGTTATTGGAGACCACACAGTCGAGCGAGTCGGTTAACCCTAACCCGAACGGTAAGCGCTTAATGACAGAAATACCAAATCCAACAACATTCGGTAAGCGGTTACCAAAGGGTTACGCTTAGGGTATCCCGGCTTTATAGGGCTACCTAATCGTTGGGTAAGCTGATAAAGAGGTTACCGAAACGATTGGCTTACCGTACGAACGGGTAAACCGTTCGAACGGCTTAAGCAAAGGAACGGGTTTTCCGGTCCCGGCACTGGGCCTACAAAATAATATCTGCTATTTTATTAAAGTTTTCGTGGTAATTACATTAATTTAGATACAGAAACAATATAGTTACATGTGAAAAGTAATTCCTTGTGCCTTATTGTGTCTTTCAGACTTTGATAAGCATTCTTTCACCGCGATTGTTTATTTTTGTCATTATCATTTTAAGCTTGTAGAAAAAGTTATTTATGCAATGGTCCATAATTAGCTCTTAAGGTACTCGTGCCTGTAATTAGAGCGCTCGCAAGCTCGCGCTCTAACCTTGGCACGCATTTTTAATTTTTTTGTGGAACTATTGACCCGCTTTTTTTGTAATTTGAATATAATGTACATATAATAGAGGTCGCTTTTTAAAAAAAACACGTCGCTTCTATTTGTTTTGGAAGTCTTTAATATTGGGGTTATAATTTTTCGAGATTTTTTTTTAAATATTTTTGACATGTTGACAGTTACCAATTTTTGTTATTTTATGTGTAATGTAATATTCTATAATATATATTTTTTATAACAAAATTCGCTTGGGTCAACAGGGAGAAAAAAAATAGAATTTGTTACATCTCATACTCCACTGACGTAATGTAAGCAGGCACATGTATAACTAAATAATATGTATTATGCTTTGTCCCTATCCCGATCTCGAAGTGTCACATTAAATTCAATTGTGACCTAGAAATCCTAAAATATTAGGGCAACGCACTTTTTGTATTACAAATAATATAACAAAAATTGGTAACTGTCACCATCTCGCAAATAATAAAAAAAAAACTTGAAAAATCGATACTCAAATCTTAACCACTTCTAAAAAGGATATAAGAGTCACATTTTTTTAAAGCGACTTTAATTATATGTACAATATATCAAAATACAAGATAATCGGGTCATTAGTACCGCTTTTCCTTTTCTTTTTTTTCTAATTTCCTTTTCTTCATCGTTTAATTTTGTTTTCTGTGTTGCTATTCTTTGTTTATGTTCAATTTATTCTTTTTTTGTTCTTGTGATCGTCGAATAAATGTTTTTATTTCTATTTTCTATTTAAAAAAAATATTTTCCTTTTTTATTTTATTTTAAAAACCACAAGTAGGCAAGCATATGAGGGTTAATATTTAATAAATTACATTTTACATTAAGGCATTCCAGTAAAAGGAAAACCACTTTCTCGCCAAGGGCAGTTTCACCATGCTTACCCGGCTTGACCTTTTGTACGGAACCGTCGGTGGGTGAGTCCGACTCGCACTTGTCCGGTTTTTAGTTTTTTACCTACATCTCTAAAACGATGCGTCATAGGAAATTTTGCTCTTCTACATAATGAAATCTGGTATAAAATTCTGTACAACTTTGATTCTAACACTGGGTAATCCATCGGCCGATTTTCAAAAAAAGGGACCTTCTTTGTGACCCCCCCTTCCCTTAACCCCTTAGGGCTTGCTTCCGAGGGGTGTGGGGACTTTTAGTATGTTTGAACACTTCGTCACTAGTCACGCAATAATAACCGCTATCAGCCATGACTGTGTCAGCCGCACCAAGCTATAATGCAAGAACTGTAGTTAATATTAACGTTATTATGTAGAATTACATCATCATTGGCGGCGCCTCTGTGTCCTTGGGACTGGTGTCTGTCTCCGTTTTGGCCATGCTAAGGAGCCGAATACACATATGTAATAAATAAACACTTGGGTCATGCAAATCACCTGCGTTGACCATTGTTCTTCGCGCTTGGGGATTAGTAGGCGATGGTGTTCCACGTGCTCAGAATAACTAATAAAGTTACAATTTGTTTAAATACGAGGACCTACAGGTCGCGATTATAAATCACTCGCTACAATTTGAAGGAATATAATACCTACCTACATTACATGAAGTATATGATTACAAATGGTTTTATTGTAATTATTAACCATTAGTCCTCAAACATTTAATCATGTACAAATGAGTTAAGTTATTACAAACGTATTTACAGAATTCAACAATTAATACAATTAAAAATTACAACTTCACGTATTTAAATTAAAATAAAACTATGCTACTCAAATATTAAAGATATAAATAAGAATCACCACTATAAAAAGAACACCCCCTCTAGCAGGTCCGCTCCCAGCATGGACCCTATGACACTGGCTGCATTACCTCTCTGGATAGCTAGCCCAATTCTTTGGGAGAGGTAAGCACCAGCTCTAGGATCTCCGGAGGAGTCTAGGAGTCGGGATGACACGGCCTTAATAAAGCTTTTCATATCAGCTGACCAAGGTCCCATGGCCTCCACTGCAAGAGCCACAAATTCGTAATTATTTAATAATGATGAATATTTGCGGCGCTTGAGTGTTTGGGCCTGATCAGCTGCTGCCCCGGCCCGATTATGGGTTGACTGGATGTGGGAAAGGGCGAATGTGGTAACACATGTCGCGTCCCAAACCAGTCCCCTACCCAGTTTCCACGGCACCAATGTAGCTCCGTCTGGTCGCTTGCCGTCGTCTCTATGCAAACCTGCTGGTTCCAGGACAGCTGGTACATAGGCAGTGGCAAGCGAACGACGGATCAGATCATTAATTGTGCCGTGACGGTACAAACGGCCGGCACTTCTAAAGCATGAAAGGCTATGCCAGCTCAATCACTTCCTTCCCGCACGCGCAAGTATGAGGTTCATAGATTCTAGCCCCAAGCCGCAAGCTTATTGCTATGCACCAATGCGCCCCTACTCTCTACTACTAACTACTCGAGCGCCAGAAAACGACTTAGGTGCACATGCACTGCGATACGAGTTGACGCAGCATACTGTGTCCCTACAAACCCTTATTAAACTTTCTGAGTTGAACGATACTGACATTGAGAAGGACAGTGGCAAAAACTATTTTTAGTTATGTTGTAATAAAAATTATACGATTAAATAGTCATAAATACAATTATGGCATCGACATTGTCACGTCCTTCCGGGTGGCAAGTAAAAACTCAAGAGAAGTTAAAATTCATTTATTTTAAAAGAACTCCGGTAGTGTGATCAGAAGAGGGTAGGTAGGCTCGCAGGATAGCACTTCCCTCGCAGTTTAGTGGCGCGGAGCGGCGGTGAAGAAATCGACGGCAGCCCGACGATTTGCGATTACAGGATCCTGGCGTCGGGGGGTAGCACCCGGTGTGTAGCACCGGATCCCACTCGACGATCCTGGTCGCGTAGGTAGAGGCCGCACCGACCTAGTATAGGAATAGTGAGGTGAAGAGGTACGGTATAAGTCCATTCGCTTAGATAGTGTCGCTACACTCACAACGTACTTGCCGTTATTATCATAAAATACGAATATAATTTCATGTAAGCTACCAAATTCTCTTGCGGGTGTTACGCTGCTAGTGAATTTGGCAGTTTACTTCGAATTATATTCGTATTTTATAACAATAACCGCAAGTATGTGTGATTGCAGCGACACTATCTAAGCGAATGGACTATACGCGCTGCTATGCTCCTAGCGGAGGTGTACTCCTATCCGTGAAGTAGGTACTCCAAGCCTTGGTCGTACTCCTAACGGAGCAGTAGGTACTCCCAGCCGTGGACCCCGATTTGGGGAATAGCACTGATTTTATATAAAATAGGTATTCAGTACCTATTACGTTAACACATCAAGTTGTTTCACAATAGTAGTTGAGGCGGCAAAGAAGCCGAGTGAAATGAGCGTGGCCTATTTATAACCTTTCGCCCATTTCGGTTAATTTTGAATATGAGTAGGGCGAACAAAGAAATGTTTTAAAGCCAAATCGCGTCATGAGCTAAATAAAGTAACGGGTCATAGACCGAAAGATACTGACACAAAATTTCCGCTCATTTATACCAGTATGACGACCCTTCAAGGGTCTAATTAGGTAATGACGAAAAGGAAAGTGATGGTCATAGCGCTGGTACCAGCGGCCCCAACGCGTGGGCGTTAATCGAACGTGTCGGATAAATTACGTAAGTCGAAGGATTTGTACCAGTAAAATTCTTGTATTTTCCGATAGACGATGAAAAAAGAAGTAGGCGGTAGCGTAATGCCATACTACTCCGGTGTGGCTTACAGCCAGCCATACCGACGAAAAAACGTTAATTAAAAAAAACAATCCAACCATTTGTACCAGGCTAATTTTTGCACAGCTCATCATCGTCGAGTACGAGTAGCCGTTCATGAAAATCACCATGCCATACTTTTCCGACGGTTACAAATGGCCGCCATACCGCCGAAAAGAAGTAAATTTAATTTATTTTGCTTAACGATTTGTACCAGTATGACATTTGGATTTTTGGAAAGTATATGATACAATGTGACCGTTATTATATTTGCCATACTTCTAGTAGGAGGAAAACGTGGCGCCATACTGGTACAAATCTGGTACAAAATTGTACACATTTGCCACCTCCCAAAGGCTGGCATTATTAAACTTCTATTTATGATCACACAAAGAAATGGTAAAAAAAGTAATAGGATGGTACAAATAAGTAAGCAAAAAAAACTTCGGGTACAAGTAATAAATATTTATGAAATTAATTTTATAAATTCATAGTTGAAAATGTATTTATAAAATTAATTTCATATTTCTTACTAAAAACTGATGCGGGCAAGCAAGTTGTACAACTATGCCAAATTTCAAGTTGAGAGCATTTATAGTTGCTGAGAAAACCTGCTGCGAAATAAAGGCAGACAGACAGACAGATAGACAACGAAGTCTCACCATAAGGGTGGGTTCCTTTTTTACTATTTTCGTACGGAACCCTAAAAATAGGGTTTTTTGATTCCACTAAATATTTTAATGAATATCTCAAGTAAACCCGCTAAGTAAAAATAAAAATTAAATAGAATATATTTTATTCTTTTTACCCAACTAAGTCAGAAGGAGGGTTATATTTTTCGAGCGTATGTATGTATGTCTGTTTCTGGACACCCTCTGCAGCCTAAACAGCTTGACGGATTTTAACATACAAGGTGTCATTCGATTCGTCTTAATGGTCGAAGCGACATAGGGTGTAAATGTTTCAACATGGCGTCCGCGAAAAAAAAAGGAGGGAAAATAAAAAAAAGCATTTTATATTATAGCAACATGGGTCTCAAATGAAAGTTAGTAAATAGCCCGTTCTAAATAAATACACCGTTTTTCTTTTTGTTTTATTTTCGGCATATTATTAGGGGGGAAGGGGGGGTGAAAACAGATAGTGGGTAAAAGCAGATAGCGTGCTATTTCACATTTCTGCTATCGCTGACTCGCTTAGACACGTTAGACAGCACGGGCGGAGGCCGCTTAGTGTGCGTGCAAATGGCGGCCGGCGAAGTGCGTCGTGTTACGTTGCAGTTGAGAAAAAAAGTAAACAAAGGTAATTGATGTAATATTTCTACTTATTTTATCGCGTATCAAATCACTATCGGTTTAATAACATGCATGGTAATGATTTAAGTCGAAGCAGTGACTATTTGAGTAATTATTTCTAATTTTGTTACTTAATTCGACCGTTAAACTATTGCGTAATTTTTTTCATTCGCAAAATCAAGGCCATTGGGTAGAAGCAGACGGGGTGAAATCAGGTATCCGGTTTCCCCCCATCATTTATTATGTTACCGATTTATAATTCCTTAATATTTCCTTGTTACAGACGATTTTAAAAATGCCGCGAAATTACGTCAAGCAATCTAACAGACTACAGTGGTCTGAAAGTGACATGCTATTAGCAATCAATTCGGTGATAGAAGGCAGAATGGGATATCCACGAGCTGCTGATACGTACCATGTACCAAAATCATCTCTCGAAGACAGAGTAAGAAAAATACGTGGAGGGGCTTCAAAAGACGATGTTTTTCAGAAATGCCCAAGTACAATGAAATGTGTTTTTACCGATGAGTTAGAGAGTCTTCTTGTCGAACATATAAAAACTATGGAAGCCCGCCTGTTCGGTCTAACAAAAACTGATTTAAGACGTTTAGCTTATCAGTTTGCTGAAAGAAATAAATTGAAACATAAGTTTAATCATGAAACGGGCCTTGCTGGTGTTGATTGGGTAAGCAGCTTTATGAAACGGCATCCAGAACTGTCACTAAGACGTCCAGAACCAACTTCAGCAGCTAGAGCTATGGGATTTAATAGGCCCGTGGTGGCATTATTCTATGAGGTTTTGGAATCACTTTATGTCAAATATGAGTTGACTCCATCAAAAATTTATAATATGGACGAAACGGGATTGACATCGGTACCTAAAAAAGTAGGTAAAATTATTTCTTTAAAAGGCAAGAAACAAGTTGGGACACTGACTTCAGCAGAACGAGGACAGCTGGTTACTGTTGCTCTCTGTTTATCAGCATCGGGGCACTACGTACCGCCGTTAATGATTTTCCCTCGTGTGAGAATGAAGAACGAATTACTAGATGGAGCTCCTACAGGAACAATTGCCGTGTGTCACCCTAGCGGATGGATGCAGCAGCATATATTCACGGAATGGTTACGACATTTTATTTCGTATGTGAAACCAACCAAAGAATCTCCCGTCCTTTTAATATTAGATGGGCATGCAACACACACAAAAAATATTGATGCTATTGAATTGGCTCGAGATAACGGTGTTCATATGCTGTGTCTCCCACCACACTGCACACATCGCTTGCAGCCTTTAGATGTTGGGTTCATGGGACCTCTCAGTACGTTTTATTCTCAGGCGGTTCAGACCTGGCTGCGGAACCACCCCGGCAGAGTAGTGACACAATTTCAAATTGCATTGTTGTTTGGATCAGCCTTTGAAAGAGCAGCTACCATGCATAATGCAGTTTCTGCTTTCAAGAAAACAGGAATCGCTCCTTTCAATCCAAACTCGTTTACGGACGCCGATTTTGCTCCATCCGAGACCACGGAAAGGTGTGAAGCTCCAATTGAAACGATGCAAGTGGAGGAAAATCCATCAACATCCACTGTTGAACCTCCTGACAACCCGCAGAGCCAAGCTACTATTATTCAAGAAATAGATATGGTATGCGAGCAACAGGGATCATCATCTTTTCCGCAGAGCCAAGCTACTATTATTCAAGAAATAGATATGGTACGCGAGCAAGAGGGATCATCGTCTTTTACTGGTCAAACGCAGGATTCTGATCGATTAAACGACTCTAAGACACAAAACACCATCACCTCAGCCATCTTGTTCTAAACATCAAGATAAATTCGTGGTCACACCAAAAGATATAATGCCCATTCCTCGCACTTTGGAGAGAAATAGGAAGCCATCAGCTCGCCGGGGTAAAACTGCCATATTGACTGAGTCTCCTTACAAAAATGAATTATTACAGAATAAAACTAAAGCACCACAAACACCTTCACTCAAGGGAAAAGGAAGAGGAAAAAAATCAAAAGCTGGTAAAAATACACATAATCAGAAACATAAAGAGAATGTAGATGAAGATGATACTGAATGTCTTATTTGTGATGAAAAATATAGTAGTACAAAATCTACAGATGCCTGGATTCAATGTACGGTTTGTCTGAAATGGGCCCACGAAGGTTGCACCGGGTGTAATTCACAGGAATTACTGTTTTTTGTGTGTGATAACTGTAAATGATTCGTATCTGTTTTCACCCCACCATTAAAATTGTGGTATCTGGTTTTACCCATATATAAGGGGTGAAATCGGATTTACTAACTTTAAGCAAATGTTGATTGATCTCTTAAGTAATAACTTGATCTCGATAAGTTCGTGCCAAATTATAGTCAATTACTAGTTGATTTTGATATTAGATATTATTGAAATATATCTTCGTGTTATAATTAATTGCGATTTTTTTTTCTTAACTATCCGGTGTTACCCCCTCTTCCTCCATAGAAACGAAGTGGTAGATTGGATGTTAAATATGGAGATGTGTACATAATGATCCCCTTAAGGGAAAAACGTTACTGTGTTCAAAGTTCAAGACAAAAACACAATATTTAAGTTGTTAAGAATGGTCAATTTACATAACTTTGTAACTGCATACTTATTTTTAATCATTTGTATGATTTTTTATAAATAACATCATGTTTTCTAAAAGGTCACTAAGGGATCATTTTATACACATGGATGTATAAAACGATCCCCGGGATACTATGTTATTTAATATTAGAGCATTTCTAAAAAAGTTTGTACATTTCATTTACGACTTCGATTTGCAAAAAAAATTGCAGGTTGGTAGGGTGAATGAAGCCGAGCCTAAATAACAGTCTCCCAAAATGTCCTCATACATTTGTATGAAACTTTCCTTTTTTGTTCATAATTTTCTTTGGTTCATGGTAACAAAAAAGGAAAGTTTCATACAAATGTATGAGGACATTTTGGAGACTATGTTATTTAGGCTCGGCTTCATTCACCCTACCAACCTGCAATTTTTTTTGCAAATCGAAGTCGTAAATGAAATGTACCAACTTTTTTAGAAATGCTCATTAACCTTTTCAACGCCAGTCGGCTCTGGCCGTCAACTAAAAGTCGTGCCACTGACGCCACGTCGGCTACAGCCGACAAGAGTTCAAGATTAAAAGAGACTTTGTTTGATAGCAATAAGGTGTAATTTGCATAGCATAGCAAACATGTTTGGCGTGTGGGTGGCACATGTTGTATTCGACGTATGGCGTTCAAAAGGTTAATAAACAAACATCCAGCAATCATATGTGTTGCCTAAGATTACAAAAATATATCCGCGTGTGTTACATAACATTTTAAGTCGTGAGCGACTCGGAGATATTTATTTTAATGAAATAATGATTATTCAATAAAATTAAACTTTAAGTAATTGTAAAAAACGTTTTAAAGTGGTTTATCGTTTCTAATCTCGCGGTATACGAGTAATAAGCAAATATTAGAAATACTTTTTTTATGATATGGAGAAGGCAAACGAGCACACATGCCACCTGATAATAAGTGGGATCTGTGACCAATAGAAATTTCCTAATGGGGTAATTTGATCCCAGGGATCATTTTATACACACGAAAAGTGATAATTTTACCTCAAACACCAAAATTCAAGGCATCAATCAAAATATAAGTTTCAAGTTCTACATGTGCTATTATAACATAGCTGAATAATAGGTGAACGTCAATGGAATCCGCCAATAAAAAAACAAAATTTTAATAAAACTTAACATTCAGAAAGTAAAGAAACTTAAAAAATAGGCGTACCATAGATTAGTCAACCATTTTTCCATTTTCGTAAAATAAAACCATGTTCAGTGCTTCCAGCTTCATGACACTTGGAAAGGCAACTGGCGGGGTTGCGAACTTGCGAGGAATACGGTTATTGAGTATTTGGATAGATATCGCTAACAGTCACTCGGATACGGGGAATCATTTCACCTGCAGGGATCATTTTGTACATATTTCCCCTAAAAAAAATTTTTTTTTCCTTTTAGAACAAAGTAATTAAATGTTGTATCTACGTTCATTTTAAAAGGGCCTTTTGAGTTAGCTAATAATTAGTGTCAAATATGTCATTTTTAACCTTAGAAATTCACTCGACACTTCTGTGATTTTGTCATATTTATTATAACGTGACCGTAGTAACCCTTTTGTAATGACCAACAAAGACTGAGTTCAGTATGAACCAAAAGTGGCGGTTGTTTAAACATGACCTTTTGTTAATAAATATTGAGATACACGATTCGCTGATCTGTAGATCTGTTTAGACAAATGTAAAAAGACCCAGGAACTCTAATAAATTAGCAAGAATAAAGTGTAAGTTTACTTATAAAATGCTCACACTTAAATTATAACGTACACGTTTGTGCGTACGGGCTGAGTGGGTTTATAGCGTTTTTTACCATCATCATCATGAACGCGCAATCAAGATAGGTCTTAATAGTTAGATCTATACAGAACTGGAGGGAATCAAGGGCGTCGCCTCGAAGAATTATAGAGGATGGGAGAGTATAGCGCATAGAAGTAGGGAAACATAGAGGGAGTGTAAAAACGGCTAATAGAATCATACTCTTCTCGCACCTGGTACAAATGCCCTTCATTAAAAAGAGACGTTGCCTTCGCGGACATAAGGGAGCTTCAGTGAAACCCAAAATTTCTTCAATATAACTTTTAATTATAAAATCCGTGGAATAAATTCAGTAATACAGTATTAGGTGCTGATCGTGCGATGGTGTGAATTCGAATAAATTAAAATACGGTAGACATATAACAATAACCAAATCAACGCCTGGTCAAAACGTAAGACCATATTATAGTTCGTTTTAATATTTTGACAGGCGCTTGCGCCTGAACATATTCCCGCCCGTTGAAAGGCCCAGTCTTTGACCCCAGAAGTTCTTCTTCCGACGGCAGCGGGCACAGACGTGTAAGGGGACGCCGCACGCATCCTCTTGTAGTGGTGACGTCTGCGACTCTGGATACGCCATCCGATCGAGGGAATAAGTGAGCGACTCGACCCAATCTCCAGCTTAACGGGGGCACGTTGTCTTCATGCAGCAGGACGAGATCGCCAACGTTTAATTTAGCATGATTGACGCGCCATTTCGTCCGCTGTTGGAGTTCTGCAATGTACTCCTTCTGCCATCTCTGCCAAAAATGTTGATGCAGCTTTTCGATGCGCGCGTATCGGCGAAGATTGCTGTCTTTGCAATTTTCCAGTGCAGGTGAAGGCAGCGCGGTCAGCGGCCTTGTGATAAGAAAGTGCCCGGGGGATAAGGGGAGCAGGTCGTCAGGACAGGAGGACAAGGGATAAAGGGAGCGACTATTTAGAATGGCCTCCACTTGAGAGAATAAGGTTGAAATTTCCTCAAACGTTAAATGACCATTTCCCTTGACGCGTTTCAAATGATGCTTAGCTGACTTAACTCCTGATTCCCATATTCCGCCGAAGTGAGGAGCGTAAGTAAGGGCATCCCCTTTCCCCTTTCGATTTAATATTTGGAATGGTCCAGCAAAGTCCAAGCCAACGGACAAAAAGGGAAAGTCTGGAGTTATTCGCTGTGTAGGTAGGTTGCCCATCTTTGGGCCTAGGGCTTAAGGGTTTATTCTTTATAAACAAATCGTACTCGACAGGAAACGACTGACTTTGCGCTACTGCTGAGAGCTCATAGAATGACTTGCTAAGCTCATCTGTGGTAAAGCTTCCGGAGCATTTTTTTTATGGTTTCTTACATAAAAAATAAATCGTCTAACATATGCAGAGCTCGGAATAGGTAGTGCCTATTTACCTAAACTTTGCGGGAGGACATAACTAAGAGTGGTTAAAACCACTAAAAATAATTATTTCTTATTATTGAATGTGGGATTTCCCGGGATTGACTGTATTACTCTAAAGGCTTAATACATTTAACTTCACTTCTAAATCAGGGTCGCAAACTGCAGGTAGTAAGTACACAGCTGAAGTGTCGGCTACATCTGTTTTTGTTGAATACATTCTATATGATATTATAATTCTATTTAAATCAACAAAATATAAAATTTAAGGCTCCCTTTGATTCAATTTGATCTATATTATATTGTTTTATGACTGATTGTTATTTCAAGATAAATAAATAAATAATATGCAATATAGCAAGATTTATAATTAAAGCTAAATGTATTAAGCCTTTAGAGTAATACAGTCAATCCCGGGAAATCCCGCATTCAATAATAAGAAATAATTATTTTTGGTGGTTTTAACCACTCTTAGTTACGTCCTCCCGCGAAGTTTAGGTAAATAGGCACTACCTATTCCGAGCTCTGAACATATGCATAACATCGCTGATGTTTTGTAAATTTAGAGTACTTTTTAAAATTAATGACGTGCTCACAAGTAGTAGCTGAATGCGATTTAATTTCCGGTAATTTATCAATACCTACGTTAACTTTAGATAAAGGCCATTCAGACTCGTTTTTAGTTAAAAAATCGGGACCTGACCACCATACATTCAAACCAACTAACTGACGGGCGTCTACCCCCCTGGAAATTAAATACGCTGGGTTCAAGGACGTGGGCACGTAGCGCCACGACGTCGGTTTAGTCATCTCGCGAATTTCATTGATACTGTTGGCCGCGAATGTCTTAAGCCTGAGAAGATCATTAGTGATCCACGCTAAAACTATGCTTGAATCGTACCAATGTACTAGACGATCCGGTTTAAATCTTAGGGAGTCCGCGGCGGCTTTACACAATTTAGCGGCTAACAAGGCAGCGCAGAGCTTCAAACGTGGAATCGTTGTTTGCTTTAGTGGCGCTACTTTTGACTTGGCGCACAGCAATCTGACAGTGACGTCACCGTTTAAGTAACGTAGTTGATCGCATATAAATGCAAGCGCCAAGGGCACGCTCCGACGAGTCACTGAAAGAATTCAATTCTTTGAAAAAAATAATTGGTCGCTTATAACAAGATTGTGATTGTTGTGCATAAGCGTCTTGATCCCATACGAGCTCGACAAGACGATAGATACACCAACTAAGACGTTAGATACATCAACTAAGATGTTAGTTGAATCACTAAAGAAATTGCTGTTGTTACTATCAGTTTTGGTTGATATAACTAATATCTTAACTATTGTATTCATTTTATGTCAACTAAGTGAAAATCTCTCTTTGCTGGCTCTCATTTTTTTGAGACTATTTCTATAGGGTCATCACATAGAACATTTCTATTTATTTGTAGTTTTGTGATGAATGGTTAATTGTCACAATACTTTGTCCATTCCTTTTCGGTCAACCTTTTGCTGCCACAGTCTCTGTGGCATCATGTTGGTCTGCATAATAACGGGACTTAAAAGTCCTAACGGATCAAAGGATTCAAAGGAGTTGGATATAAGATTTCGTTTTGTAATTTTGCTGTTTTGCTGTGTATCCTGTACTTTAAAATTAAAACAATCGTTAAAAGGGTTCCAACCCAATCCGAGCGTACTTGTTGACTCGCTTATAGTGAGATTTTCTTTTGTATTTATGTCACAATTTTGAAATAATTTAGTAGAATTAGTTTTAAATTTCCTTAAATGAAAATCAGCCTGACTTTAAAGCAACCGAAACCGAATTTTGAATATAACGTAACTCATCTTCGTTATTAGAGCCCGTTATTAGGTCATTGACATAAAAGTCATTTTTAATAATTGTTTGAATTAATTTGTCGTCCTGCTCCTCGCCTACTTGTTGAAGGCACCTCGTGCTTAAATAGCTAGCACTTGCGGTTCCATAAGTGATAGTATTTAACTGCAACGTTTTAATAGGCTGGGACTCGTCTTCTCTCCATAATATGAGTTGAAGGTTGCGATCATCTTTATGTACTAGCACCTGGCGATACATTTTCTCTGTATCGCCGGTTAAGATGTATTTGTACTGCCTCGGCCTCACTAAAATAGAGAAAAGAGAGTCCTGGACATTTGGGCCTACCAATAATATATTGTTTAATGATAAACCGGAGAAGGACGCGGCGGAGCCGTCAAAGAACACACGAATAGCCGTTGACTCGCTGTTTTTAAAGACAGCATGGTGACATAAAAAGTAGCTCGAGTTGGGTTTGGCAACCTGTACAAAATTGGAATATTCGTATTTTAATGTAGGGTTGCGTTTAAATTTATTTTCTAAATTTAGAAATCTTCGTTTGGCCAAATTATAAGACTCTCCAAGACAGTCGGGAGACTCATTCAAAGGCAATCTGACCATAAATCTACCTGTGCTAAGTCTAGACACATTGGCTATGAAGACTTTTTCCTTAAAGCTTAAAACTTTACTTTCGGGGATTCCCAAAATTTAGTAAGCAAGTCATCAATCGAATCTTGTGATTTATTTTTGATTGAGACATGATTGCATTGTGTATTTTTGTACTGCAAGTTCGTATTTTTTGGACCCGAAACCAACCAACCTAATTTGGAATTTCGTAATTTAGCCTATGGACATTTGTTCTCTGGGCCTAAGGACATTTGTTCGTTTCCTAAAATGTCCCAGAATATGTCCGCACCAATAAGCATATCAATGGGACCTCGTTGATGAAAGTTAGGATCGGCCAGTAATATGTTTTTTGGTATATTTAGTTGATCAATATTTATGGGAGACTTTGGTAGTTCTCCTGTTAGCTCTTTTAGTACTAAGCATGACAAACTTACTTTGAAAACGCTATTTAGTGAGTTCAATTGAACGTTACAACTCTCGACTACATTATTTGTGCAATTGTTACCAATGCCAATGACCTTTAGTGAGTCAATTTGGTTGGATTGTAGTTGTAAATTATCCTTAAGAGATTTTGTAATAAATGAAGATTGACTACCACTGTCAAGTATGGCGCGAACCCTGAGTATGTCTTTTGTAGTAGGGTTCATGACCTCCACCAGTGCCGTGGATAATAAGACCTGAGTACAACATTGGTCAGAAAAATTTACCACAGATGTAGCAATAGTAGAAACTCCGTTTGTTTTTTCCGACGCTGATGGATGGAGTAGACTGTTATGGTCCTTTTTACATTCGCGACAAGGACCCATCCGACATTCACTTGAAGGGTGTCCCTGACGTAAACAATTAGTGCATAACTTATAAGTAGCAACACCGGTTAATTTGTCTATTAAAGTTTTAGACTTAAAAGTAGGGTACTCGTAAATTTTATGATTCTCATTGCAAATGATGCACACGTAACTGGTTGGACGAGATTGATTCATGCTCGCGAAAGTTTTTGTATATGAACTCTTAAAGGGCTTATTGTTACTATTGTGAGCATGGGGTTTATAATTACCTGATGACCTATTATTTTGAAACGACACAGATGGCGTGAATTTTGTCTGTAAGCCATCCTGTCTATTACGGTTAAGCGACTCGATCACGTCGGCTCGATCAATTAAAAATTTGTGGAATTGATCCAAAGTTGGGACATCATCGAGCGAGTTACGGTACTCTTCCCATTTGACTAACGTATTCGTGTCCAATTTTGAGGACAACATAAATATTATAAGTACATCCCATTTGTCCGTGGGCTGGCCTAAGCTGGACAAAGCGCGCAAATTCTTAGTGACGTGGTCGACTAAAAATCTCACAGACCGTTCAGTTTCTCGAGTGAGCGGCTGAATGTTGAATAACGAGCTTAAGCTGTGATTGATAAGCAAGCGCTTATTATCATACCGTTCACCGAGCAACCTCCAGGCTTCCGTATAGTTAGCCGACGACACTTCTAGGTTTTAAATTATTCTGGCAGCGTCACCCACTAAGTACGAAATGAGGTAGTGAAATTTGTGGATAGGTTGAATACGTCTATTGTTATGAATTAAACTTTCAAAATTGTTGCGAAACTCAAGCCAGCGGAAATATGAGCCGTCAAATTTGGATATTTGTATTTAAGGGAGTTTAAAACCAACATCTTGATGGTCGAGTAGGCATTGAGACTCCATAGCAACCGATTCTCGTCTTTGCTCATTTTCGAGCATTATTCAAATTTGGAAATGCACCTTTTAAAATTTTACCAGCCTTCAACATGTAGGCGGCACTGTCAGTACTTAGTAGAAGGACATTCTTTAAATGCTCATTATACGAATTTTGCCAAAGAAATTGAAGTTGTTTTTTGATTAATTCAGCCATCGAATTAGCATCGACTTTGTCAAGAATTTTACATCCAATGAGGTAAAATTTACAACAGGTATTCTTGGCCAGTTCTCTTATAATTACATTTGCTACACATTTTCCTTTAATGTTAACTGTTTCGTCGACTGCATATATATTTTCCTGTCATGTTTTCGCGAATTTTATCAACCGTCTGATTGTACAAAATATCTATAATTCATCCGGAAGTTTTTTCAATGAACAAGAACAACAAAAATATTTTTCAAAAAAATACCGGATTTTTTTTTTCCATGGAATGTTGCAAGAAACGAGAAATATTCTCAAATCTAGATAAAAACTATTATCGTTCTTTACCTCTTTAAACTCGGGTGAATGTTTTTTACTCGTTATGTGAGTTTCAACGCAATATTTTTTTAGTTGCTTTAAGTGAACCTTACATTTAGAGCAGTATATTGTTGAGTTGTTTTCGTTGTAAGTAAGACAAGGATACTTCTTTATCCATTTGTTAATTGTTTTTCTTTTTGGATTAACCATTTTTTACAAACGTGAATTAGTTGCAAAACGACTAGTTGCAATTTACTTATAATTTAATCAAAGAGATCAAATGGTCAACTAGCTAATCAAAAAGGTTAATGTTAAAGTCAGAAATGTAAAAGGTGACTGAAATTATCGATAGCTGAAAAAGTCGATAAAAATCAACGTTCCAACTCTATTGACGTTTGATTTTTGCCATGAGCAATTCCGCCCTCTGCTCATTATTATTTAATCGTTCATTTAGTGAAGGCATCTTTCCGCATGAATGGAAAAAAGCTAACATTGTGCCAGTTCACAAAAGTGGGTCGAGATCTCGCATCGACAATTACCGACCCATATCTATATTAAATACACTAGGTAAACTATTCGATCCTATCATTACACGCGGTATATCAAACATGCAGCACGGTTGTTTAAGAGGTCGGTCTGCAACAACCAACTCGTCCGAATTGACTAGCTTTGTTTTCAAAAATATGGGAAATGGGGGCCAGGTAGACGTGGTCTACACTGATTTTGCGAAAGCTTTTGATCGTGTGGACCACGTCATCCGGAGTCCCACAGGGGTCCCATCTGGGTCCACTGCTCTACGAGGGCTGCCTTTTAAGTTCTGTCGTTTGCAAAACTCCCGTGACTATTAAAAAAAAAATAGTATCATCTTAAAATATTTGAATTTAGAATTCAAAAACAAAAGTATGTCTCGAGATCGGCCGATTCGTTTTAGTACAGCGTCGGTTCAAAGTTGACAAGTCGGTTGTGAAAATGGAAATTTCGAAGGAAAATTTACGTGCGATAATATTTTACAACTTTAAAAGGGGTTTAACTCGTCTTCAGTGATTTGAAGAGCTGACTACGGTTTTTAAAAATGAAGCACCATGCATCCGGACTGTGGAACGTATTACCTAGTGTATTTGGAATTTCAACGTGGTTGCTCTAGTCTTAGTGATAGGCATCGTGAAGGCCGACCGAAAACAGCTGTAACCCAGGAAAACATTGATGCTGTACGGCAACTGATCGTCGAAGATCGCCATGCGACATACCGCGAGATAGAAGCTTCATGAAGCATTTCAGGGACCAGTGTTCAAAATATATTGCATGATCACTTAGGTGTAAAAAAATTGATCTCACGCTGGATACCACATTTACTTAGTGAAGACCAAAAAACGGTTAGATGGTGCCGCAAAACTCTGCGGCAATTCAACCGAGGAGACTCTAAACACGTTTATGACATTATCAGTGGTGACGAATCTTGGATATATGCCTATGATCCGGATTCTAAACAGCAGTCGACTGTTTGGGTGTTTCAAGATGAGCCAAAACCGACCAAAGTAATACGCTCACGGAGCACTTCGAAAAAAATGGTCGCCACGTTTGTAGCGAAAAGTGGCCACGTTGCGACCATCGTGCTCGAAGATCGTAAAACAGTTAATGCTGACTGGTATACCACTGTTTGATTACCAGAAGTTATCGGCGAGTTCCGAAAAAATAACCCAAGACCTCGTATAGTACTGCACCACGATAATGCTAGCTCGCACGCCGCCCGGCAGACAATTGCGTTTTTAAAAGAACAAAACGTCGAAAATTTGGATCACCCGCCGTACAGTCCAGACTTAAGCCCTAATGACTTCTTCGCTTTTCCAAAAATCAAGCAACGACTTCGTGGTCAACGGTACCGGACGCCTGAAGAAGCGGTTGAGGCATACAAAACGGCCATTTTGGAGACCCCGACTTCGGAATGGAATAAGTGTTTCGAAAACTGGTTCGATCGAATGAAAAAGTGTATTACTTTGAAAAACAATAAATACCATTTAACACTTAAATTGTCTTTAGTTTTTTCAAACGACAGAACTTAAAAGGCACCCCTCGTATAACGCTTACATTTATAAAAAGAAAAAAAAAACCGTATATTAAAGGCCGAGCCACACCGGATGCGTGCGCGTAGACGTGACGTGCGCGTTCGCTTTCCACTGCGTTGTTGTATAGTGACATGTCGTATGAGAATTCATACTATACACCGCAGTGGAAAGCTAACGCGCACGTGCACGTGCACGTCACGCAAGAGGTGTGGCTGGGCCTTAAGGGTATTGAAGATTGTAAACTACTCCAAAAATACCTAGATTCACTTTATAAGTACCTACTATAAACGCAATAAAATTTCTCTTAATATTAATAAATGCCAAAGTATCAGTTTCACTCTCAAAAGGGTTCCCTTTGTCTATCCCTATAATTTAAATGGCGTCGTGTTACAGAGAACAGAAGTCGTTCGGGATCTTGGTGTCACTCTGGATGGGAAAATGTTATTAAACAATCATGTCGACATAATCACAAATAAGGCGTTTAAAAACCTTGGACTGGTAATGCGATCATGTAAACCCTTTACTGATATTGACAGCATCAAAGTGGTTTATTCTGCATTATGTTCACAGCGTGCTGGAATAATGCTAGTCCGATTTGGTCACCTCATTATATAACGTACAAAGAACGCATAGAAACAATTCAACGTAGATTTGTAAAGCATTTATGTTTTATAACCTTTAGTCGCAAAGTTTCTTACAAAGATAATTGTTGTCATTTTTATTTGTTAACCCTAGAACAAAGGCGCACAGTGTTGGACATGGGGTTATTGTACGACCTGGTGAGCGGCCGCGCGGTCTGCCCCGAGCTCTTCGTAAGGATCGGCTTTAGGGCACCCAAGTACCGCGCTGCTCGTAATAGGCCCTTGTTTAGCGTACCAGCTCATGCAATGAACTATGGTCGCAATGCTGTACTTATTCGAATTGTTACAAAAAACAATTTCAAACGTAAGGTGAAGCAAGTTCTTTTAAATGAGGAGTGATAAAAATAATAATACAAACACACACACACAGACATACACACACACACACGCACACACACACACACACACACACACACACACGCACGCACGCACGCACGCACGCACGCACGCACGCACGCACGCACGCACGCACGCACGCACGCACGCACGCACGCACGCACGCACGCACACACACACACACACACACACACACACACACACACACACACACACACACACACACACATATTCACAACACATTTTTAGCTATAAGTATACATATGTATTGTGTAAAAGAGCCCTCATGTGGCCTATTTGCTGAATAAATATTTTGAATTTTGTATTTACTACACCGAAATAATGCTGTAATCTCACGGATTGATTATCGAATGTGAAAACCTATAATTCGCAGTACACATGTGCTTGTTATTTAGATGTAACTTTAAAGGGGTTTGGGTAAAAGTGTTGTCATTTGTAAAATGCATACATTTTAAAGTGAGCGGCCATTCATAAAAGTGGTAAATTATGATAGAATTATTAAAAACAAACATATTTTGTTATGTAATGTAATACTCTAGAGTGCATCGGAGCCGAGATATTTAAATATTCATACTTGGGCTTACTTTTGTACTAAAAACTGAATACTTAAATCTTTAAAATCTCCGCGCCGATATTATTTACCGCCATAAATTATATATATCTATGTGTATTTAGAGGTCCTCTAAATAACTATGTAAAAATCCTCAGAGGCCGCTGAAAAAAAAATGACAATATTCTTCAAACAAATTTACCCAATGTCCTTTACGGCTGGTTGGTTTTCTGAATAAATAAATAAATAAATCACTAATAAACTCGTACACTGGTAAAAACATCATCTAATTAGTCTCTCAGTAAGATTATCAAAAAATATTGAACACTTATTTTTTGCTTTATCGAATCAATCAAAATTGACAAATATAAAACGCATCAAAGTTTGTGCCACGGGGCGTGACGTCAAGCGAAACTTCCACGCCCTTTATTCGTAATATTTTGTTTAATTGTCATAAGAAAAAATATGACTTCAATCTTTTTTGAAAATGTAAATAACGACTAATTTTTTTTTTGTGCAAAACTAGCCTATTGTGCAAAATGTGGTTACGTTTATTATATAGTACGGGCGGTAATGATCAAAGGTCAAAATGTTGATATTGGATGAATTCACGTGGCACAGATGTATACTAGAACAAACTGAGCTGATTTAGCCTGGTAGCCATCATCCACCCACAGGGGGGTAGGGAGGGGGTGTATTAAAAAAAAAATCGGCTTCAGTTTACCTATCACCTCGAGTGTGGTGTCATTTTCTGATAAACCATAGATGTAACTTTCATTTTCAATATAATAATTACACTGCTTCATATAAATTTATTAAGATACATTAATAAGTTTCACAACATCAGCTTATCTTTTTTGTTTTAACACACAATATTGTATAATTCCACAACATCATATTTACAAAAAATACGGTCTAAATGTCCAATTTATGAAGATTTAAAAAACATATAGTTTTTTTTTACACATTTCACATTTGAGACGTGTAGAATAAATAAATATACCCGCGCGGCAGCACGAATTAAGATAGCGGGCGGAACTAACTGATACGGGAACTCGCCACCCCATTTTCTGGTAAATCGGACACGAGGAATTCATTTTTGAGATATTTTATATACAGTTTTCTAGAAAAAAGTAAAATATTGATGAAAATATCAAAATTAGTTTTCTATTTTTTTTAAATTGTGCAGGACTAAAGTGGCGGATGTCGGCAAAAGGATTGCGCAACTTTAGTGGAGATGGGCGGGACACTTGGCTAGGGGAAACGATGGCAGGTGGTCAAGGGCGCTAACGACGACCTATTGTCAGGCTGCGAAACTGTGGCCGAAGGGGAACAAATTTACCAGCAACTTAATGAATTACTTGGGAAGGCAGGTTTCGAACTTCAGAAATGGAGTACCAGCAGTGAGGAACTAATAAGAATAATACTCGTAAACAAGGATGCGGGAGAAAGCCAAGAAAATATGCAAATAAACTCTGACGCAGTGATGAAAATTTTGGGTCTTACCTGGAACAGGAAAACTGATGGGTTTGAATACGCAGTGCAGCTACCTCCTCTTAAGGTTCCTATAACAAAGAGACAAATGATATCCGACCTTTCTCGTCTGTTTGATCCTCTCGGCTGACTGGCGCCCGTCATTATCCGCGCTAAAATATTTATTACTTGTGGTTGTCTGGTGTTGATTGGGACGACAAGGTTCCAACACAGTTGATGTCGGATTGGATGAACTACAGGGACGGATTAAATCAAATTACCAAGTTCAGTATTCCGAGATGGGTACATGTAGAGAAAGGCACCAAGACTCGAATTACAAGGATTTAGTGATGCTTCCTGTGACGCTTACGCTGCAGTGGTCTATTTGCGTACATTAGCGAAGATGGAACTATAAAAGATTCACTAATTACAGCCAAGACGAAGGTAGCACCGATTAAACAAGTCTCAATCCCACGTTTAGAACTGTGCGGAGCAGTGTCACTTACTAAAGGTACAACAGAAATATATGACTATTGTCAAGAGGGCGCTATTATTCTTATTTAAATGTCAATAGTTCCGAACAATGCGAATTGTCCACTCGTTTTGACTTACTTTCATTCACCGTATAAAATCAGAATCCAAATATCCAGTGGCCATTGGGCAAATGCCTTCAAATTCAGATCCAGAAAGCGACTTATTGGAATCATTTTCATCAATGAGTTAGCCGTGTCACTGGTGTGGTTCCACAACTTCAATCACGTACTTGTCCACGTGAATATCAATTATAATATGATCTGATTTCCTACAGTAATTTTGATCACATGGTCGCAACAGCTCTTCCAAGTATTGGCAGTTATTGACTGAAAATATAAACCGTTACTTCCAACATATGTGTATTCCGCATAGGTATGTGTGTTATTTAAAATATTTATGTTGATTTGACGTAAATAGATACCTCAAAAATATTTTGCACTGAATTCAAAAAGCCATCTCCTCCACATGCAACATTTTTCGATACCACTGCCTTTTAATATACCCCATATCTTTTCGATAGGGTTACAATCGCAATGGTATGGCGAAAGACGGAGTACTGTGTGCCCATGATCATCCAACATTTCATCGATTTCATATTTCGGCAATGGTTCATTTTATCTTACAATAGTCATTAAAGTTCCCTTGGTTGCCTTGGATAAACTTGGATAGATAAACAATATTGTCGTCATGAAGCCACTTTTGTATCAACGCCTTTTTCCAAGAATCATTTGGTGCTGTGTTGGTTTGGTAAGAATGATATCTTGCGTTGTCTATAACCACCCAGGATTTTCATTCAGGTTGGGAAGAAGTATTACGGTGTTTTTTTTTTTTATTATTTTTATTCATGGAGTCATGAAACTCACTTTTTTTTTCTTTATCGTTGTATAAAAGCAAAGCATTTGGTACAAAACCAGTAGCTCCACCTGCGTGTACCATTATGTACCTTTTTCCTGTAGTTACAGATTTAGATACACCTGGTTCCTCATGACTTTGCCAACACTTGCTATGATTTAACGACTTATGAATGTATGACTCATCTAAATATACTATTGGTATGTTATTTTTTCGGATATTGTCAATTTCGTCTAAATACTTTTCTCGCCAACCTTGATATCAAATCCTTCCAATAAAATTTGTCTCTGATTTCGACACTTTTTGAATTTATAGCCTAACTTTTTCAAAATAACACGTTTCGCCTTCAGGGAAATTTATGTCCTCTTTCAATATTGCCAACATTTTTTTTGATCGTCGGTACGGTACTTCTTTTTTTACCGTATAAAAATCATGTATTTTCCTACGTATCACACAGAGGTCAAAATAGTGTAATTGTATATTCTTTTTTATTTTCTTTTTGTTTTTCTTTGGCGTCGTAATAAAACCTGAGGAGGGACGACCTTCTTTCGTAAATCGCGTAATCGATGACTCCGATATACCTAGAAAGTTTATTAATTATAGTTTTGGCCTCTGCTCAAAATGGATGTAAGGTTGGGTCCCGCGGTACTAAGGAGCTCCTCCTCATATACATGGCTATTTGCCAGCAAGTCAGGCGAAGCAAGGCGGCCCTTTCGGCTGCTTGGATTGACTATAAGAAGGCTTATGACTCGGTGCCTCACTCATGGCTCGAAAGGATCTTAGAGTTGTATAAAGTTGATGCAACTTTGAGGTCATTTTTAGGTGTGCAGTGGGTCACAGTCCTTCGTCAACCAGGTGCTCGAGATGTCCCCTCTGATTCGCCTAACATGATAAGGATTGAAAGAGGCATCTTCCAGGGTGACAGTCTGAGTCCTTTCTGGTTTTGCCTAGCTTTGAATCATCTCAGCTCTTTGTTGACGGATTCCGGGCTTGGCTATCGACTTCGTAGAGAAGCTGAAGTCATTTCTCACTTATTTTTCATGGATGGATGGAAACTGTTTGCATCGAAGCACCAAGATCTTATCGCATTATTGAAAATCACACAAGAGTTCAGTAATGCGATCAAGATGGAATTCGGTGTAGATAAAATGTGCGGTCATGCATGATAAACGAGGGAAAGTTGTAAATTCATCGAATTTGCAGCTTTCTGAGACAATGACTCTCAGATCTCTCTCCGAAGCTGAAACCTACAAATATCTTGGTATGTCACAGTCGTTTGGTATTGTGGACGGCGATGTCAAGCAGTCAGTGAAGGGAAGCTTCTTCTGCCGCTTGACAAAAGTTCTTAACAGTCTTTTGTCGGGTGGCAATAAGGCGCGCCTTCAATGGCTGGGTGATGCCGCTGCTCACATACTCCTTTGGCATACTAAGGTGGACTCAGACTGAGCTGGACGCCCTGGATAGGAGGGTCCGTCTACTGCTTAAATCACATCGCATGTTGCACCTACACTCATCTGTTATGAGATTGTACATCCCGAGGAAATGTGGAGGTCGAGGCATGTTAAATGATGAGTTTGGATGCATCGTGATGTGGTTGCAGTAGACAAGAGTTGTTGTTGTTGTTGACTACGAATCGTTTTGGGCATTTTGTTATTATTCAAGGAAACCGCCACAGTGGCACTGACAATCATTAAAATTATTGCCATTGTAAGAAATTCGTTCCAACGAAATTCCGCAACATGGCGAATAGTCATATATTTCTGGTCAGGCTTTAAATTGACAACATTTAAAAAAAAAAGCATTTTTCTTTTTTCGCCTTTATAATAGCTGGTTAAAAATTAGACTACCAGTGTTTCTCTGTTTTTCTTTATTTAACTTAAATTCGTCGTTAATAATTTATTAAAGAAATAGTCATTAAAAATACCGTATATACGAAGTTAGGAATACTGATGTCGTGATCTTAGCATGATATAAAAAAAAAAAGTAACTTTAAACAGAAACAGAACTGACTGTCATGTCATGCCACTTGTCAATAATAACAACTGTAACAACATAAATTCGTCGACTTTGGGCAGATTGCGGCTATCCGCTTTTTCAAATCCGTTAGTCACTTTCATTTTAAATAGCGTATATAAAAACAATAGTATTACGAGAATCGAAAGCGTGTCGTTAGAATCAAGTAATCCGTCAGACACAAAAAATTGACATGACAGTTGTATATTTTTTTCAATTCCTATGGTAATAAATGGACTAAGGGCCCTATGAGTGTATTCCTAACCACCTTTTTTTACTGTTTTTCCTAAATATAAAAACACTACTGATAAAAAAATCCAAAAATATTTTTACTGTTATCAGCAGTGTAAAATCTACAAACGGTGTTTTAATTTACTATCTTAGCACATATTAATTGTAGTCAATTGCTAATGGAAATATCGGTTGTATTAAAAATAGACAAATTGAATGTGCACGCGTGGACTGACTCAATAATTGTCTTATCATGGCTTAACAGCGTTCCCAATCGATGGAAAACGTTTGTTGCAAATAGAGCCTCAGAAATTCTTACGTCACTCGATCCTCATCAATGGTCGCACGTCTCTTCTAAAGAGAATCCGGCCGACTGTGCCTCTAAAGGAACATATAGTATTCACGATGAACACCTGTGGAAGGAAGGTCCAAGATGGCTGCAAGAAAAATAAATAAACTATAAAACTAATATTCGACAGCGGACAAATTTAGAAGAAAAAAACAAAAAGGTTTTTTTAATAAATACCTGTAATGCAGATGGTGAACCGAACATCTTACTAAGATTTTCCAGCCTAAGAAGACTCATTCGTGTAGTGCCCTATTGTAGCAGATTTATTAAACGCATGCAATCAAAACACAGAAAAGCAGTTCAAATATGGCTAACTGCTAAAGAAATTCGAGAAAGCTTGACAACGTGCATTAAACTAATTCAAAGCAAATGTTTTGCAGAAGAAATGATGAACCTGAAAAAAGAAAATAATATTTATTAAGAAAATAGTAAACTTACCTCGCTGAATCCTTACATCGATGACGCAGGAATTTTGAGAGTAGGTGGTCGTCTTCGGCATGCTCATTTGAGTGAAAATATGAAGCACCCAATTATAATTCCGCAAAAGTCACACTTTACCAATTTGACCATAGCTGACGCACATGAAAGAACATTGCACGGTGGCCCAAATTTGATGCTTAATTATTTACGCTCAAGTTACATGATACTTGGGGTCAAAAACTTGGTTAAAAATTATGTACGTAAGTGTGTAACGTGTATTCGGTATTCAGCTTCATCCAAACACCCTCTAATGGGTCAGCTACCAGCCGCCAGAGGAATGCCCAGCCGACCCTATTATCATAGCGGGGTTGACTATGCCGGTCCCATTAGCATTCAGACTTCCAAGGGCAGAGGTCACCACTCATACAAAGGCTATATATGCCTGTTTAAATGTCGACAAGGGCGATTCACCTCGAAACAGTAAGTGACATGACAACTCAAGGATTTTTGGCGGCATTTACACGCTTTGTATCAAGACGGGGTTACTGTTGCGACTTGGAGGATGGAGTGACAAAGGCAGTAATTTTATAGGAGCGGCTCGCGAATTAAATAATCTATATGCAGAAGAAAAGTCAGGTATAGCAAATGAAATAAATAGCCGAGCAACTTGCCACAAATGGCACCACCTAGCATTTCATCCCACCTCATGCCCCCAACTTTGGAGGACTATGGGAAGCAGGCATAAAATCGACCAAATACCACCTTAAAAGAATAATTGGTAACTCAACCCTCACATTTGAGGAGATGTCCACTGTACTTACACAGATCGAAGCCTGCCTCAATTCAAGGCCAATGTCCAAGAGCAGTGACAACAGCGGTGACCCTGCACCATTGACCCCAGGTCATTTTCTGGTAGGAGAACCTCTTGTATTAGTTCCCGACAGCAATTACGAGACAGCTACTATTAGCAGCCTTAAAAGATGGCAACTAACTCAAAGGCTAGTACAAGAGTTTTGGCGACGTTGCTCGAGTGAGTATCTCATACAATTCTACCATCGATACAAGTGGGCCCATCATAGTTCTGAGCCATCCGTCGGGGATGTTGTCTTAGTCAAGGAAGATGATCTCCCGCCATCTAAGGTTGTACGGCATTATAGTACAAAAACATACAGGTTCGGACAATATCACACGAGTAGTCAGTTTAACGTGTAAAGGCAGCATCATCAAAAGAGCTGTAAACAAACTATGTTTCCTGCCCGTAGAATAATTAGATTAAGTCACTTCACATATATTCTTACATTTATACATTTAGTGCAAACAAACTGCACACAAAATGTTACTAGTTTCTAATATGTTAATATTTAAGTTACTAGTTTTATTATGTTAATATTTCAGTTATGGAAATTATTTGCTTACTCTTACGTCGTGGTGGGCGGAAATAAGGACATGTGCCTCATTCTGTCCTTGGTGGGCGGAATGTTTAATCGTTATAACAAAATCATTGTTTACTTCATAGTTTTACAGAAGCTCATAACAGATGGCGCTAGTTGTACGCATTTGCGAAGGTTGTCCTTCATGTTTGAAAGGTACAAAAATGCTGAAGTGTATTCTAAAATTATGTTAGTTATGTCTGGTAAACTTTTTGTTTCATAAGATTATGCTTTGCTATAAATAATTAGTTCAACAATGTTCACTAGATGTCTTATGTCCCCCAGCATTGATGACCATACGTCGTCCTCGCGGGGGCAAAAACGATTTGAGAAATAGGTAATAACAGAAGTGACACTCTTATCGAGAAACGTTCTACGAGTTCAAAATTCATACATTTTCTTTCAAATATCTTATCTCCTTACTTGACTTGATTATTAGTACATATTTAAAAAGATTAGCAACGCAATCCTTACGTCAACCTCTACAGTCACTTTTCCTGATACTTTAGAAATTTGGCATTCTAGATTGATTTGATATGTACAAAAACATACAAAAATACTGGATTTGACATAATAAAAAAAAATATATCAAATTTGACACGTTGACTTATAAAAGAGTTTAATCAGTGTAAGACAAGTTTGATTGACCGTTTCCAGAAAAAAATTGGTGCTTGATATGTAAAACTTCTTAGAGGCTTAGAATGTATAGGCAGAATATTCCGTTTATACTAAACAGACATTCTGTTATATGTGTTCTTTAATAGATTTGTTTTTGCCCGCGATAACGACGTATTTTGATGACCTGACCCAAGTCGTTTTATTCGAGTAGCAAATATTTAGATTGTACTATACATACTTATATGCAATATATATAGTTGGTAGTGAAAATCAGTGTTTCAGTTTTGGGACCCTCGTTCGAACCTCTAACACTGGATATACGAGTAAAAGTTAGTGTTTGTTCTTACCTCGTGTGTTCATAAGTTTTGAAACGAAATAAAATGTTTATAAAAAATAAAAGAATTCAGTTTTATTTTTAAATCGATTGTAATCGATTACAAAGCGACTTAAATAACCTAGCTATTTACTTTAAATGTAACAATATATCTGTTAACGTCAATAAATGTAATGTTATATCATTTACTAGAAAAAGGAAACCCATTAACTACTCATATAACATAAATGGTGGACTTTTGGAAAGAACCACTACCTACTATAAGGGATTTAGGTACCTATCCTTCTTGATAGCAAACTGAAGTTCAGTGAATATATCGATTTTATTACTAATAAGTCATTTAAGAATTTAGATTTTGTTATTCATAACAGCAAACAGTTTACAGATATAGGTTGCATTAAATCTTTATACTATGCTTTAGTTCGTAGCACACTAGAATATAGCAGCTGTATCTGGTCACCACAATATCTTATTTATAAAGATAAAATAAGTTAAAGTAGCTTCGATTATCACACACAAACACACACACACACACATACACAAACACACACACACACACATACACAAACACACACACACACACACACACAACACGCACGCACACACACACACACACACACACACACACACACACACACACACACACACACAACACACACACACACACACACACACACACACACACACACACACAACACACACACACAAATCACACACACACAAATCACACACACACGCTCACACACTCACATGCACAAACAAACATACATATTGGCTCACACATTTAGGTATAGTCACCTCATTTGCTTTTTCGATAGACTTTTTTGAGTTAACCCCTCGTATGCGGGAGGTCAAAAAAGTACCAAGTTCTAGTCTCTTCTGTTTATGATATAGTCCATAAAATTAAGCTTAAAAAAAGTACAAAAAGATATCCAAATTTTGAGCATGGATCCGTGCCTAAAGCATACTACGGGTATCAACTGTATTTTTGTTTCTTAGTTTAGTTCCTACTCTCAGTTACTAATGTCCTGTAAATTATAGGGAAACCTATTATTGGCCTACATACTCGTATGTTAAGTTACTAATTATTCTAATCTTTACTTTCAAATATATGGCTGTTGGTTTTCTAAACAAAGGATAAACAAAATAGATAGTAATAAGTGTAGGTACATTAACCAATAACTAAAAGCAATTTTTACTCAAAATGACCGCCTCTATTCTTTATACAAGCTCTTAGATGTTCTGGGCAGTCTTCGATCGAGGCACGAATCTTTTCCAGTAGGATTCGCTTCGTTTTTCTGAAGAGGGCGCGCTAAAGAACATCCGAGTTAGGGTGGGACTTTTGGCACGCCCTGTGCTCCAATTACACAGAGAATAGTCAAGTGGGTTGAGATCAAGACTGGAGGATGGCTATTCTTCCGCCACGATGAAGCCCGCCAAATTTTACATTAACTAGGCTTGAGTCGTTTAGTTTAGTTTAGTTTATTTATTCATCAATGTAATATTACAATATAAATTGCATTGCATATCAAAATATACGAAATTACATTGAGATCGTCAAAAATAAATACTAATAATCAAAGAATAAAAGAAAAAAAACCACAATTAAACAATTAATAATGGTCACACGTCCGATGTCAATATATGTACAAAGGTTAATAAACGTCAAACACAATAATAAATTTACGTTTCCAGCTCAATGTATTCATCCACGGAATATAGTGGATTATCCAATAAAAGGTTTCTCAGCTGGTGTTTAAATGCTTGGTCGGATTGTACATTTTTAAATTACACGCTCATAGTACGTGGGACCGACGACACGCGGGTTCTTACCCGCAAATGCCATGCGACGGGGAACTGTTCTCAAACGCCCGGTGTGGCGGAGTTCCTTGCCAAGAATATTAACGCGTGCGAAGGAGAAAATATTATCTATTACGAACATTAATATTTGGTAAATGTAAACTGAGTAGTTCGTCATTATGCGGTACGTTACGAAAAGACCCCTGCAAGAGTTCCTAGGTTTCACCCCAGCTAAAGTGCGTAAGGCAAGCATCACCCTATTGGAATCCGATGAGTTTTTCCATAGGAGCGTGCCATACGACATTGGGAAGTGAAAATGTGCAAAGTACACCTGTCTTAATGCATCATTCGCAATGAGCCTTCCCAGTTTACGCAACGCAAAGACGGCACCACTCAGTCTATCGAACAGTTTGTCGACATGGCACTTCCAGTTAAGATTAGAGTCAAGTGTGAAGCCGAGGAACCTACACTCATTGCATATTGGCATTGGACTGTTTGCCACGCACGTAGGAAGGGAGATAATTTGGCCTGAGAAAACTACGGTATTGGATTTTGACAAGTTTAAAATCAATCCATTAGCCGAAAACCACGTTTGCCACTGTTGGCATGCGCCATGGATTTTCTCCCCGAGCTGTTCGTACGTGCACTCACTAACCACGACGGTCGTGTCGTCCGCAAAGAGCACTGACAGGCCAGCTGAAATGGCCGATGGAAGTTCATTCATGTAAATTAAGAATAGTGTGTTTCCTAATGCAGACCCTTGAGGAATCACACTTCCGGTCATAGACTGTATCCTTTTGCCGTTTGCGGACAACTTGACTGCCTGTTGACGGCCGGAGAGAAACGATGTAAGTAGACGGTGGCTGACATCGCTGATAAAAACTTGTCCAGAAGCATTCCGTGATTTATCAAATCAAAGGCCTTGGACAAGTCGTACAAGATACCCGCTACCTTGTATCTCTCATCCAGACCAGTAACAACGCAGTCAAACATTTTGCTGCTGCGGTTGTTGACATCTTCTGCCGATATGCAAATTGCTGGTCTGTCAGTAGGTCGTTATCCTCAAGGTGGCTCATAATGTGCGACGACAGGATTGACTCCATTATTTTAGAGATGGTAGGAACTTTCGTTATCGGCCTATAGTTGTTGACTTCACACTTGTACCCTTTTCCCATGAACACAGGGCACACTCTAGTACATTTACGTCAGGGTATACACCAGAAACAAAAACTTCATTAATTAATTTAACTAATACGTTTCTAATAATCGGCCAAATACATAATAAAATATTAAGCGATATGTCATAGGTGTCAGTACACCACAGCACTTGGTCCTGCATGTCGCTGGTGACGGCGGGTAAGGAGATCGCGGGCACATCCGCAGCGCGCAGGTGTCTGCGGAGATACTGTCAACGACGTAATTTAACGACGTAATTTAATTTTACTTGTTTTATGGCAGGTTTGAACACAAAGAACTAAATCTTGCAGTATTTTTGATGTAATAAAGTAACAGACATTGTTCAATAAAACATTACATGACAGAGACAACACTTATTTTCTTTTTATAGT
The DNA here is from genome assembly GCA_946894065.1 of Acleris literana. NCBI lineage: Eukaryota > Metazoa > Arthropoda > Insecta > Lepidoptera > Tortricidae > Acleris > Acleris literana. The sequence continues at coordinate 30,656,144 of OX335668.1, read as the reverse complement.
CTTTTCTTGCAGTAGTATTCAAACTCTATGCTTAAAACGACTCCCACCCTCATGGAAAAATCGTTAGTATCAAAAAACAATATGTGAATCTAACCACTCCAACCACTTTAACATAAATTTATATCTACTCTACTACCAGAAGCTTAAAAGTAATTAGCAATGTACTAATATGTTGCAAAGTTAACTATTCATAATAGCTATAGTTTGTTATACGTCACAAGACGACAATGTAAGGTTGTCAAACTCTTCTTCATACATTTGAAGATAAATAATATAATAAACATCACTCACATCCACATACAGGGCGTCCCACGGCTATGTATGCCACATGGAAGGATAGTACCTTGAATATTGTAGATGGAACATTTTACTGAAAGAAGACATAATTTGAATTTAAAAAACAATTTAAACTTCATTCATATAGGCCTATTCCCAGTTGTCCACACCCCCTTTGTCCACACTGTGGACAAGTTCCCAGTTGTCCAGAGTGTGGATAACTGGGAATTTTAATTCCCAGTTGTCCACACTCTTTAATTTGACTCAACTGTGTTAGTTTTTATTAATGTACTTAAGTAGATATATTCGTATTAAAACAGAGTAAATAGAGGGATAAAACAGAGTTTATGTAAATGTTTGTTAGATACTCTTAAATTTAAGAGTATCTAACAAACATTCATTCATTTATGACTTTGTTTTTTCCTGAATATATAAACCAGATTTTAAGTAAACGTACATTAATAAAAACTAACACAGTTGAGTCAAATTAAAGAGTGTGGACAACTGGGATTTTTTTTTCCCACGTGGACAAAGCGGGTGTGGACAACTGGGAAAATGCCTTCATATATATTTAAATAATTACATGGTTGAACTGGGAATCGAACCCGTTACAAGTGAAAAATAATTTCCCTGTAGCTTTATCTGTAGCTTTAGTAAGGATTATTTTTTGCTTAATAACATAGTGTCAGAAATAAAAGGAAGACCATGAATTAACATTTGATGTGAAATTTTGTTTAGAAAAATGAAAAGCTGACATTTACCGTAAGGACATACATCTGACATTATCGTAAGTACCTATTACTCATAAATGTACCCACTTGAGAAGTACGCATCATTTCCCTATCATAATTTAAGTGCATGATAAAATGATAAAGAGATACGTAATTAGTAGGTACCTGGTTGTATGCAACAAATCGAGCCGTCTCCTGAGCCGAAAGACGCGTAAATTATTTTAGAGAAGGACTCGTGATCCCATTGCTTTTGTCCCACTGCTATTTGTTCAACGCAATGCGGCTGGCTCATTATAAAGAAATAATTCAAAAATGTGTTCCATTTTAAAACTTTACTTCTTTTGTTTCTGTGATTTTCATTGTAGGATTAGATGTAATATTTTTCTAAATATCCACCACAACAAGATCAAAAAATTGACAGGGAGCGAAATAATCAAAAGAGTGCGACTTTGTATTCAACCGGAAGGGACTCATTTTGAGCATTTGATAAATTGATAAATTTTTGTATTTAAAATGTTAAAATTCATGGTCTTCCTTTTATTTGTGACACTATGTTATTTAGCAAAAAATAATCCTTATGATGAAGCCTTTCGATCGGTATGATAAAGCTACAGGGTAATTATTTTTCTCGTGTAACGGGTTCGATTCCCGGTTCAACCATGTAATTATTTAAGTATCTATGAATGCAGTTTAAATTGTTTTTTTAATTCAAATAATGTCTTCTTTCGTAAAATGTTCCATCTACAATATCCAAGGTACTTTCCTTCCATGTGGCATAGCCGTGGGACGCCCTGTATATGGATTGCTGGACTATATATATAATCCCACCCACAATCGAAAGATGTATAAAATAAAAAAGTAAAATACATACAGGTACTAAGACATCAAACTAACCCTAAAAGTTCAGCTTCTCGAACTTTGTTAAGGCAAAGGTTTAGTCAGTATATCAGCTATCTGTACACTCGTATGAACATATTGAATGTTTACAATACCTTGACTAAATTTTTCTTTTAGAAAATGATATTTTATGTCGATATGTTTCATTATTTTTGGTTGTTCAGCTCATGCTAGTTACAAGCTTTAATAGCCGACTGATTATCCTCATAGATAGTTACAGCATCGTTATCATGAACCATAAGTTCTGCTTGCAAATTCCTCAACCAGCAGGCTTCACTACTACAATACGTAAGAGCTACATATTCTGCCTCACATGACGATAACGCAACAGTTAATGTTTTTTTAAACCTGTTTACAAAAACCTGATGCTGACTTTCTGTCTAACACATCGCCGCCCCAACTTGCGTCAGCGTATGCAGATAATATTTTTTTACACCCATTTCTTTTGTATAATAATTTCAAGTACCACGGATATACTATAAAATGCTTTTAAGAAAGACCCAAAGTTCGTTACTAGCACACTTTGAAACCGTGGCAAATATGTTATGGTAGCACACAGATCAGGTCTAGTGCGCCAACCATGGCATACATTATGCAGCCAATCAGTTGCCAACACCAACACCTATGTTCCAGCTCTTCACTTTCTAAACTTTCCTTATGCAAAGTTGATAAATCGAAATTTGGATCTATAGGAGTAACCACACTATAACATTCTTGAGACAACACATTTTTGAGATACTGAGTTTGGTCCAGTGTAGTAACACCATTACATAAGCCTTGTTAAATATTAATACCTAGATACAAACTCAAAAACAAAACGATTTTCATGTTTTTTGTAATTTCGTTTACCAAGGGACCAAATCCAGTACACAGTATGTCATCTACAAAAACTAATAGAAAAACTTGACTACTGCCAACTACATAACCTGTATAAACAATGATCGCTTTTAACTTTCGTGAATTTTAGAATGAGCATAAAATCATTGAAACGTTCATTCATAACAAGCCCTCGGTGCATTTTTAGACCGTACAACCAACGCTTTATTTAATTTGCATACTTTACTTTTTGGTACGACGAAATGTTCGGGCAATTCATCTTTTATTATGCCATTTAAGAAAGCGCTGCATACATCCAACTGGAACACCTGCCAATTATGACATTTATTACACATAGCTAATAATGACTTTATTGTAGCAATTTTTACGACCGGGGAATATACATCGTAGTCTAAACTTTTCTGTATAAAACCCCGAGCTACCAATCTGGCTTTGTTTAAATCTATTTGATTATCTTTGTTTCGTTTAATCTTGAAGACCTACTTAGTGTCTATTAACACGATGTTTGTGTCAGGCTTCTCTACGAAAGACCACGTGTCATTTTCTGTCAGTGCCGTCATTTCCGCCTTCATTACCTTATCCCATTTACAGCTGTCTGATGACAGTTTGGCTTCTCTCAAGGTTGTTGGTTCTCCAAAATCCAAAACACTTAAGTACGACGTGTCATAATCCAATAAGCTGGCGGCGGGAGGTTTTAACGTATTCCTAAGTCGTAGGATTATCGGTACCCGCCACACTAGAACTCGTGCTTGGACCAGCAACTGTCATATCCGGGTTTTCTATCGGTTGATTTGATGGCACTACCTCACAACTGTCCAGGTACTCGTCTTCTGACCCTTGAACGCTACTAGGGACGGAGCTTGATGACGTGGGGACACGGTTTCAGTAGGAAAATGTATCGAAACTTTTTATGTGGTTGTTTTGCACCGCCAAAGGTAAGTATATTTTTTTTTTATTATTATTATTATAATGAGTTCTTCTGAACATACTGAGTTTTGACACATTTTCCTGCTTAACTACGCATGATATATATATTTTAATGTTAGATTCATTGTTTTATGTAATGCTAGGTTAACCGCCTGTTTCACAATCGACAAGTAAAGCATATTTGTCATATAAATTTAGCCCTTTCTCTTTCTTACAAGGAGAAAGCCAACTTTATATGGCACATAAATTTACACGTCGATTGTGAAACAGGTTTAAGTTTTATAATTGTATAAGCAAAATTAAAAAAAACGACTGACTGTTGAGTTTCTTGCGGCGTTTCTTCTCAGCAGTGGTCTCATTTTTGACGTGTTTGTGCCAGTGCGGCCTACTAACTGAATAAACATATTTTATCTTTTCATATAAATTATCATTATCATTTATTTTTTTTGATTTTTTGACATATTCGAATTTCACGACCGGTTGCACTTTTTTTTTTTAATATCCCCAAAACTTATCTTTAAAAACCTTTTTTTGCTCGAAATGGCTTACGCTTGTAATTTTAACCATGGAAAATTATTTTTAGTCAACTTGAAAGAAAAAACTGATGAGTTTTAATATTTTTCTGAAATCTTTGTATGGAGCCAATATGAAAAAAATATATTTCTCGTAAACTACAAAAAATACCGTTAGATACTGTCAGGCAGTTAAACTTTTATTTCTGTCAGGCAGTTAAAGCTGGTCCTTTAACTTCTTTATCTCAGCATCGACTTTCTGGATATTTAAATCAGATGTTATCCTATTGGAATCTAACTTTTCATTGCAATGCCGCACCCTATCTTTCATTATTGATAATTCTAATTTCATCGTAGAATAGTTTTTTATGCATTTAAAAATATTAATTTCTTACTGTCCTTATCGTTATTACCTACCAGCTCTTGATACTGTTTCTGTGTTGTGAAACTATCATAATACTGACGTTCTTTCCTTAGATAATTTAATTCTTTATTTGCTGCGCCAGGTTCTCTTCTTCCAGGTTTGTGATGCGCTTTAATGCAACTTCATGGGTAGAAGCGCACTGGTTGAAGGTATGAATCACAGACTGCAACTGCTCTAACTTATCTTGAGCATCTGATAACTTGTAGTCATACTCCACCAGATCGCTTCTCAACACCGTGTTCTTGTCCATCAATTTCGTCAGTTCCTCCTCACTCTCATTCCTTTCCTTCATTAACTGGTCATTCAAGGTCCTAGCTTCCTGCAACTGTTTCAAGGTGGCCTTGAGTTTAATTTCTTGCTGACGTTCAGTGGCCTTGCGAGATTTCATATTCCAAGCGCTCATTGTCTCACAGTAACTCCACAAACGCACTGAAAGATATAAAACAACTTAGTACAACTCTGTAATTTGAGCAAAGGAAGATTGTTGATTATTATAACAAGGATATGTGTGAATATATGTTAGTGAGTGTACGGCAATGTCTGTGGCGAATGTGATGTCTCAAATTACGCTTCCACTATTCGTCAAGCATAGAGAGTTCTCACCGTGCCAATTTTTTGTGTTTGACGTCGTTCACGGCTTCAACAGTGAGTAATGAAAAGTATGAATATGACCACAGTGTCAAAAAAAATCAAAAAAAATTAAGAAATAAATAAAAGAAATACTCCCCAGGATTTCTTGATGAATTTGAAAACGTCCGTTGATGGTTGACAGGCGCAGTCGCAAGCGGCCTGTTTTACTGTTATGTAATGTTTATATCAAGACTTCGTTGTTATAATTCCACGAAAACAGTTATCTACAATTCTAATGAAGTCAATTAATATATTTTTATGAATTCTTTAATAGAATACGGATATGAAAATTTGGCGTCTATCAGCTGTCAGTGTTACCACAGATCCAAAATTTTTGGGACTATGCATGCAGTTTATTATTAGACTAGGCCCAAAACTGAAAAACGCGTCTCTAAACCATTGCAAGCGGCAAATCATGTAACAGTTGCGGTGACAACGTTATCCGAGGGTTTTGACCCTGCAGAATACGGATCTGCCTGTCGCTATTCCGAAATTTGAAAGGCGCAGCCCATACAAAAATTTTCGTGCCGTATCGTTTCCGGTACCGTAAAAAAGATCCGATTGTTATGGTTTTTTAATATGTTGTAAGCTCTGTCTCCGCCATCTTGCAAAAACTGTCACTTTTTCTGTTTTTTGCCGATACTGTTCATTCTAGTGCTAATCATGGTTTGGCAATATTGTAGAGTACAAAATTTGCTAAAACTCAACGATTTCCTGTTATTTTTGCCTTGAAACATTTTTTCCACGACCTCTAGGAAAGAAGATATGGAATCACACATGGAGTGCTACCGTCAAAAATTGTTTCCTTTTCTAGTTTTCTTCCCATATTTACGTTTTAGTGCATTTTAGCGTAAACCGAAGTTCTGCAATATTTTAGGAGACAAAATTATTTACAAATTGAACGGTTCTACGACGCCTAGTGATAGTAATATGGAATATGCTTCGCTCGTAAACCTTGTAAAAAATTTAACTTTCAAACCCTCACATCTTGGAAAATGGAGTTAAAATTCAACGATTGACGACAACGGTGGCACAACTTGGTGCGTGCCAATTCGTTCTTCATGCACGAGCACATGGTAGTCAGGTACTGGGCTGAACAACTGATAAATTACAATATCCGTGCAGACTTTGAGGACGGGCTCGAGGGTCATTAGAATGGGAATATATTGGTTTTGATGAAGTCTTCACCCATATGACTTATTTTCCATCACCACCGGTCGCGTATGATGAGCATTTTCTAATTTGTTCACCTGAAAGACTTTTAATAAATATTCAGTACCTCAAAAGTAATTGATTTTACACTAGCACTCCATATCATTTTTCCTAGACGTCGTGTAAAAAATGTTTAAAGGCAAAAATTACAGCAAATTTTGTGATCTACAATATTGTCCAAGTACAGTTTGCGCTAAAATGCACTAAAACGTAAATATGGAAGGAAAACTAGAAACAAGTAGCAATTTTTAACGCTAGCTCCCCATAGAAGATTCCATATCCTCGTCCCTAGGGGTCGTGGAAGAAATCTTTGAGACAAAAGTTTTAGCAAATTTTGTACTCTACAATATTGCCGAACCATGTAAAGCACTAGAATGAACTTCAACTACAGTATCGGCAAAAAACAGAAAAAAAGTGTCAGTTTTTGCAAGATGGCGGAGAAAGAAATAGAGCTGGAGGGACGAAAAATTTGGGTTACCACAGGTATATTGTCCTTCACGACATCTTAAAAAACCATAACAATCGGATCTTTTTTAGGGTACCGGAACAACAATTTACAAAATGTACGACGAAAAATTTTGTATGGGCTGCACCTTTTCCGGTATAGCATGCTTTCGGTTCAAATTTCGGAATGGCGACAGGCAGATCCGTATGCTGCAGGGTCAAAACCCTCTGATAACGTTGTCACCCCAAATGTTACATGATTTGCCGCTTGCATTCTAATTCTTCAAAAATTGTCCTAGACTATATCACGCAACGAATCATTTCCTTCATCTTCACGGCCGAACGGCTGCAACAACAGGCGCACGGAACATCAGTAGCGACGGCCAACCCCGACGCTTGGTCTTAATAGTTTTTTCAGTCTTGATATGCACGTATAAGCTTGGATCAATGGTCAAAATAATTTCCGCTTTCGCTTCGGGATCGTTTGCGTCACCTTCTTTAGAAATGCAACTTTCCATGCCTTGTAATGTCAGGAAATTCTCCACTGCAAACGCCCAGTCTTCATAATTTTCTCTTCCTTTCAGCTTTTCTTAAATAAAATACGAGAATTCATTTTTCTATCGTTTAATTCTCTAAATAAAATTTAAATAGCGTGCAAGCACAACCTGTAGTAAAACACAGGGATGCTAGGCAAAGACTGACATTATTTATTGTCTTTAACACTATATATTTTTTGATAATACTTCAACAGTATGCATGGTTCTTTGATCCCTCGTAGGGGTTGAATGGATAGCCCGCCGATATTGACAAGCGAGATGTCGTTAGATTCTTCTTAACGTCGCGAGTGTCACTACGTACATTAATTTAGTAAACAATACTTAATAATGCCAGTCTCAAAGAAAAGTCTAATCCCTTCGTGTAGGGTAACAAAATAAAGGGGTTGAAACGACGATTCCAAATGTAGCACATATATTATGGCTACTAATACAAATAGTTATACTTTTTGACCTGTATGCATATATGTATGTTTGGTTCTTTGGTCTCTCGTAGGAGGGGACTGAACGGATGGCCCGATCCCAATAAACGGGGTGTCGTTATATGTATTCGTATTAACGTTGCGAGTGTCACTGGGTAGGTAAATTAATTTACTGACAGACTGTACTTATAAGTTATAGGTTAGAGGGGGCTTATTTTCCGCAACTCAACGACTTAATTTATGCGCCTTTTTTGCGTGCTGGGTTGGTGGCACTACTCTTGCCAACCCAGTTCTACCAGGAAGCATAGCAGACCCTTGATGTTGCCAACGGCTTTTGGTAGCGACCTCAGTGTTCCGAAGTGATGTGCCCGGTATGTTGCCATCTCTTATTACGGGGTTACGGCTTTCCCTGAAACTGATCCGCCCGTGCTCTGCAGGTTTAAGTCTGCTTCGCTCATCACGCGGGCTTGGATGAGGCTTAGGGCCTCGTCAGCGAGTTCAGCCAAGAGGTGACCCGTGCATGCTGACGTGTCAGCAACCATCAGGACCGCCTTCGCTCCGTCCGCGTACGCTACTCGCGGGGTACCCGGCGATGGCTCAATGACCCTCTGCTTTTTGGGCTCGCCTCTCCGGAGACAGAGTCTCGTCGCATCGTCTCCGTCCCGGTAGCACCTGGTTGGTGGTCAGCCACCGGAGCAGCAGCTTGTTCTTGTTGTTTCTGGTTTACATGCTTCCTCTTCCCGAGTTCGATCACACTGGGTACTGGGGCGTCGCGCTTGGCGGCTCTCTTCTTCCCCATGTGTTCAACACGGGAAGTTTCTAGCTGGCATCCAACTTGGAAGCTGTAGTAGGCGTAGGTAGCAGCACCGGTATCTGCCCCGCGTCGGATTTTCTGGTGGTGCAGGCGGGACGATCGGGCTGACTTTGTGTAGTGGCCTGGGCCTGGGATTGAGTTCACGCTCAGAGTTTTGAGCCAGCAGACTTCCCGCCCCTCGCAGACTTTTTGTGTGTGTGCCTTAGCACCGCCACCGCGTGGGTTTGTGCTTGTGGTCTTCGAAGTCGATGACGACGCCTCGAAGCCACGTGTGAAGGAAGGTAGCAGCACTTACGAGCCACTTCCCTTCCACGTGTGTGGGTAGCTGGCGGGACTTGCGCCCTACCGCCACCTGTGAGTGGTGTGGCCCTTGGCCACTACTACCCGCACCTGGTGTGTTGTGAGAGACTGGTTCATCCTTGGGGGCATTCTCGGGGTTTCGGATCTTGATTTTTCCATGTTCCGTTGTTGTTTACTCATCTCACGAGTTTCCCACCCTCCGCGGAGCCCGCACCGGGGATGTCTTCAAAAGAACACCAGGAGTACTGGCGAGATTTAAATGTGCAGAGTTGAGTATCACTGCGCGACATCGGGAGCTGCAGACGGTGTGCCTGGGTGGATCGATCTGGACCCCCCAAAATTAAAAAACCTTAGAATCCATTTTTAATAATATCAAGTATGATTAAAAAAAACACTATTGACATTTTATTATTTTAGATTGTACGAGCCGTTCTCCGTATTTTAATAATAACTAGCGACCCGCCCTCGCTTCGCTTCGGTTTATGCGAGTTTTCTGTAATACGCATACAAAATCGATTTTAATTATACATAAAAACCTTCCTCTTTAATCATTCTATCTATTGCTGAAAACTGCATTAAAATCCGTTGAGTAGTTTAAAAGATCTAAGCGAACAGACAGCGGAAGCGACTTCATTTTATACTATGTAAAGAAGCTTAGCCTTAGGGTAGACCGGGGACAATAGTACCATTTTAGAAATAATGAACTGTAACTCAGAATCCAAAGCTACCACGTAAAAATCGCTTAGGATATAACATTCTAGTCTAATTGGCTATCCGAATCTAGAAAATAATTTTCATTTGATCGCATCAGAATGGAGCAAATAGAGTTTTTGTTCATGAAGTCCTTGTGTTACAATTGACCCCCAGTACGGGTCAAATGTAACAGAAAACACATTTAAATAAAACCCAATATAATGGACTAATTAATCAGTATTTCTTGTTAATTTCCTAAGACGACTCAGTCTGTTACGTTACAATTAAACATAGAGACTCGTATTTAGACTATAAAGCGATCATTTTAGTTGAACTATACGAAAAATAATATTCTCCAAGTTTTTGAACCATATTGTGACGAGTTATTATAAAAATTACTTAAGGGTGCTCAAAGCACACCTCTCAAGCAATAACAAAACCTCAATACCACAAAAATATCGAATAATTTAACAATTACGAATCCCATACAATTACAATTGACCCCTGGTACAATCAACCCCATCCTTCACATATATTTTTTTAAATAATACTACTGAAACGGATGACATTGTGGTGGGTATTATAATTAATATACATCCCGAAGTATCGAAATGATTCGTTGGGATGAATCATAGGTAAAAATTTAAATACCCGACATGGAACTTGTTACAGAAATAATTAGTTTCAATTGTCTTATTTAAAAAAAGGTCTGGGTCAATTGTAGCACGGGGTCAATTGTAACGTTACAATTGACCCCGAATGTGGTGGTACAATTGTCCTTTTTTACTCGCACTCCCTAAACTTCACAAATCTCAATTTCTATATCTAACTGACCCGCATACTGTGGCACATTACAATCTTTAATAACTAGAGAATCACAATTCTGTAAAACTTTCACACTACGACTATTCAATTGTAAACAGTAGCACAAAACGTAAATCGTAAATACCTACTTTGGTCAGTCAAAAATACAAATCGTCGCCTAGCTCGTGCGTTTCGCGCGGCAGCGAGTGGCCGGCTAGTGAGCAGGTCGAGACACGCTCAAGGCACACTCGTGTATTCAAAGACATGCATATTTTGATGTAGTTGCAGAGATATAGGCGATGATACTATTTCCATGATTACCATCGTGCTGATGGGTGGAGGTGGAGCTAACTTGTAAAGGTCCCTTTTTTTAGTTTTTCGTAAATAACTCTTAGACGGTGGCCGATACCAAAAAATCTTCTGTTACATAACTAATCTACATAAAACTACAAAAAAGATCCAATAACCTTTTTTGCTGGGATCAATATTGAATGAGATTTGGAAGGCAGAAGATTGACAATTAAAACCAAAATAACATTTCTTTGAGTACCTATGGCAAGTACATTCCTAAAAATAAAATTCCTAATTATCTTCTAAATCTAAAATATTATCATCATCATCGTCATCGTCATAGTCAATTGTACACATCGCACCTACGGTGCAATACTGTCACATATGCAAAAAAGCATATTTCCAGGAGAAGCATTTAAAGATTTAGTGTGGTATAAAATGATTATACTTACTGATTTATATGATAAAAGATGATTCATAATTATCATTACTTTAAAATTGATCAACCCCTCATTTGTGATATTATGGCACTAAACTTAAATAATAAAAGTATTTATGACAAAGTTACAATACCATAAAACTCTAGAAATTAGAAAGTAAAATATAAGTATCCTCTATTTGCTGAGTACAAGAGTTGCGAAAATTAGTAAAACATCATTTTTGAACTGTCTATCAATCTTATCAGTAGAAAAAAACAACTTCACAAATAGTTTTGTTTCTTATACTTAAAAATTAAACTTTTAGAAAGAAAAACTAATTGCCATTTGTAACAAAATACATAAATAGGAATTTTATTATACAGTTTTCTAGCTCCTATGACTTTTACCAGTTTTGAAAGAGCAATATTCTTGGCCAGATTTATTTATCCTTTTCGAAATATTCTTCTTCCACTTTTCAGGATTAAAAGTTCCCTTTCTGCCTCTTTCTTTTGTAATAATTCCTCGTTTACAACTCCAACAACGTTATGATCCGAGTGACTATCGTCAGACGAACTATTAGAATTACTGGAAGAAGATTAACTAGGTTTAAACTCGTCACTGGAAGACGAACCACAGAAATCACCAGTTGTGGACTCATTGTCTCTTTCAGTTCGGTCATGATTATAAATCGGCTGTTGTGCATGATTTCTGATACAAGAAATTGCAGCAGCAGATTCAGTATCGACCTCTGGCGTAGCTACGTCGACATTTTTTGGACTGTTTTGGGTAGACGTGTCATCGGAACAAGCAAACATTACCAGTTCTCAACCACTAGTGATTTTTTTTCTTTTTCCTCGAAATTCTAAAATAAATACCTAAATCATATTCTCAACATAATAACAAAAATACAAATATAATACAAATACAACATACGAGTAAATAAACTAAGTTAGAGAAGCAACGTCATAACATAATGTACTTTAGGCTTGTTTCCGTCACAAAACTAAATAGTTAATTTTATTTTAGAGCAATAATGTCACAATTGCTTTAAATTTTCGAAAAATAAAAATGGTATGGAGTAGCAAAGTCATAATTTGCATTACAGTTAATTTCACAAACATACCTTTTTAGTTAGAGTCATATTGGAGCAATAATGTCCCAACTGTACTATTTTTATGATACATAATACAATAATTGGAGAAGTAAAGTCGTATGTACTTTTAAGGCAGTTGACATCCCAACCAGTACTTATTAGCTAGTATCATATTGGAGCAATATTGTCCCATATGCATTAGAGTCGTTGTCGTTATAAAACATAAGTGTTGATTGAACTTGAAGTTAGCTAGAACAATGTCACAAATGTATTTTTGGGTCATTATTGCTCCAGAATCATAAAATAAGAATGATACAATTACCCTAAAAACGGTGTAGCTCTGAGACACTTCATCCACCTGCGGGGGGCCAGGCGCTACTGACCAATCATACGTTGTTTCTCCATTAGGTCTTTAAGTCGCGCCAAAACCACAACATCACTGGCGCACTCGTGCGGAAACTATGCGTACTAATTGAATGACGTTGTTGCTTCAGGAAAAGAGTACTTTAAGTGACGTTACAGCATACTTAACTCAATTTTCAAAATTTTGCACAAGTGACAGTGTCGCACCGTAGGTGCAAATATTGAAATGAAATAAAATTGATTTGGCACTTAAAGCACTTATCAACTATTATTGAATGTTATAGTTGTGCATAACGCGGGGCCGGGGGGGCTCAGTCGAGCGCGCGCCGCCAGTGAAGTGGCCGGGGGGGAGGGGCTCAGTTGTGAGCGCGCCCCCAGTGAAGTGGCAGCATGCGCGCCGAGTTTGACGATTTGATGTCAAAATCAACCAGAGATTGAGAGGTTAAAACAAGTACATCACCAGTTAGGCAACAAATGCGATGCATTTACTTACCTCTGTTCGCGCGCAAGGTCACTGTCGCGTAATCTGACAGTATTCGAAATGATTTCGACGCAATCATTCATTCAGCCCGAACAGACGGCGCGTGTGCCAGCGAGAGATTTACGATAAGCATTTAGTTACAGTTCGGGGCGAACCAGCGTAACATTGCGTATCGGAAATCTAATTGCGTACCGGCAATCTTCCAGCCTCAGCCCGACAGCGCTCTCACTCCCACCTACGGGGCACACGCACGCACTCTCGCTCGCACACGCGCCGACCGTTCGGGCTGAATGATTGCGTCGAAATCACTTCTAATACTGTCAAATTACGCGATTGTGAACTTGCGCGCGAACAGAGGTAAATGCGTCGTATTTGTTGCCTAACTGGTGATATTTTAGATTTAGAAGATAATTATGAATTTAATTTTTAGGAATATAAGTACCATACTTAAACAAATGTAAGTTTGTTTTTTAGTGTCCATCTTCCCTCCATATCTCATTAAATATTGATCCCACCAAAAAAGTGTATGGGATCTTTTTTGTAGAGACTTTTATGTAGATTACTTATGTAATGGAACATTTTTTTTCTATGGGCCACTGTTTTCGAGTTATTTACGAAAAACTAAAAAAAAAGGACGTTTACATGGCCCCACCCGTTAGCTTTTCCCCCACCCATCAGTACTTTTAGTATGTGGTTTAAAACACCATTCCCTACAACTATGCCAAAATTCACTTATACATGAGTTTTTTCCCCTGATAGGCAGTTTTTGGTCTTCGTTGGGTGGACTAAATCGTATTTCTCCTGAAACACTTTGAAGATAACGGAATAGAGACTGCGGGAAGCGGTCCTTGTACGCACGACGACGTGGAAGCCGTCGATGAGCGCCTCCTCAAGCATTAGTGCCGCGCTGCAGAAGCGGGGCAGGCCTAGCAAAGCCCTGAAACCTGTTGTTATATTTTGCTAATTAATCCCTATGGCAGATGAATCGACCATCCTTGATTTACCTACCTGAAAACGACATCAAACTTGACATAGCAGGTCAAATGTAACAGTTTTTTTTCTTCTCACACTGTCACGGAGTTATGATTGCCTAACAGGCATATAAATGTGTACCTCTAATAGAGTGAATTGGATTGAGTACTTCGTGTTTAGATGCGGCCTGCACGCAGATTTCACTGAGCTGACGGCGTGCGTGGGCGGCGAGCTGGACCGGCACGAGGGCTCGGCGGTGCACCGCCGGTACTTCTACATCACGCTGCTTCGGGAACCGGTTGCCAGGTGAATTCTGCTACAGTATCTACAGCTACCACTTAGTTCGTTACAATTAAATATGTAATCTTTCTCTTGACTATTGATTTAGTCTGCCGTTACATAATTTACATACGAGTACATATTACCTACCGTATATTTCTAAACACTGATAGTTTATAATCTTCCTCGCGAGTTTGCAAACTGTCGATAAATTGTTATAATCTTTAGTATGTACCATATTCTTGACAAATTACAATGTAGGGTATTCATTTTCGATAGTTTAATCTATCCATGTCAAAACGTTAGAGTCTGCGCGCAAGCAGCCGCAGCGAGCAGACGTGTTTAACGGAGCTCCGAGTTTCATTTGCATTATTTACCTAGGCTTAGTCTTTTTTTTCGCTTGGGTATATACGTTTGCGCAACAAATAGTGAACATTGCACCATTTATCCTTATAAATGGTGAAAAATGGACACGGACGAGACGGAAGGTTATAAAAACCCTCTAACCAGTGAAAACCGTTTTACAAACAGTGCTAAAAGCGTAAATGACTTCGTGAACAATAACAATAAGTGCAAATTGAACACTAATGTAGTAGGGTCAATTCTTAAGGACTCTGACGGCAAATTTCCAGGACAATGCTGGCATTGCTCTAAAATAAACCACGTAGAGAATTTTTATCAGTGGCATAGTGACCAAACTAATATTAAACAACTAAAAAAATGCATTGACTGCAATAAGGAAACCAGCGTTAAGTGTTACTTGGAACTTATTCCTAACATAGAAAAAGGTGAGTTGAACGGCTGTAGCCACGTTATTAAAATCATTTCGTGCAACGCGGCTACTTGTCAAGTGAATAATAAAAACTGTCGGGACTGCGATAAACAATTCCACATCAAAATCATTCCGAATCAAGATCTAATCAGTAAGGAGCGGGTCATTTGTGAGTGTAAAATAGTTAATGATTATGTGATCTACCCACAAAATCATATTACCAAAACTCTCAAACAACAAAAATTGCGCAGTAAAAATGCCGAGCAAAATATATTGAGAACAATGCCTGAACTTGCATGTTCAAGAAGCTGGCTGCAACAATCAGCAAATAAAGAGGATACCGGTTGGGATCGCGTACAATTACCTACCGCCAACCGCTTCGAGCTTCTATCGCGAGATGAGGAACAAAGTGTGCACGATTCGAACGTTGAGCAAACTCAACAAAATAACAAAAGTATAAAGCGTGCTCGCATAGAACGTCCTGGGATAACGACAGACACGGATACGACGTCAAGAGCATCCGATGCCAAGCAAGTGTCCACTTCCATCACAATGTCAGCTGATATGAATACCAAGTCTACCACCGACCAGCGAGCAGATTGAAAACGCAGATACGGTTAAAAAAATAAGAAACATCGCGATCCTACTTAATTGCTGCTACAGCATCACCCAAAATAAAAAAGAGATTCGTATAAAACCGGGAAACCCCGAATCTCGCAAAAAAGTGATTGAAGCCCTTAGCGCCCTAAATGAGGAACTGAGGTTCGTAGCCCCCGTCCCTAAAGGGGAACGGCGACATGCAGCGAGAGTCATTCTCCGTATAACACGTACGACGAGCCACTCCAAGTGCAATTGATGAGATTGAGAGATGCATAGGTATTCGGCCACTCAACATAAAGAAAATAAAGGACCATTTACAATTGGTGATCTTCGATGCATCACACAGCTTCGAGGACATAGCACGAATATTGAGGAACACCTCTGATCATTTCTTTGA